>CM032063.1:19636634-20094775 GCA_018831715.1 Matsumurasca onukii | reverse complement strand
GATTTAGCCTCGACCGCCTCCCTGAGGTCAAAAAGTGCCACTTGCCGCCTCACTGGATTTGATGAGCCATTTTCTCTTCAGTGATCCTCAGCGGGTCATTGTAGCCCCCGCGCCAAGAATGATTCAATGACTAGCATTCTACCACCGTACCAGAGCGCACCCGGGTGGGATTCGAACCCACGCTGTGACAGACAGGGGCGAACGTCCCTCACTATAACCACTAAACCACCGGGATGTTTGTTGTGGGCTGATTTAAATGTTTTCATTGTTGACACTATTTCTAAGCTCTACGCTGATGTAATAAAGCATATCTCTCTCTCTCTCTCTGTCAAACTCACATAAATTGTTGCCGGGCAAAGTCAACAAGAACTGTTAGATTAAAATGTCTATAGCCAGTATTTATAGGCCTGACTGTCTTTACATAAAGAATGGCGGGTTTCATGAGTGTGAGCTGTAAAGGGTTTGGATGATAGGTATGTCACTGGTCGCCTGTGTCTGATTGGCACGAACGCATTGTTTGTTTGGCTCCCGCTTTCTCGACTGAACAAAGGACTGATCTCGTCGCCCCCAACTCCTTTCTACTGCGTGGCTTTAGGTCCACAAGCAGGGTTTTGATTGGCAGAGAGAACTACCGAATTAGTAGACACAGAACAATGGTTCACGAGTGTTTGCCTTCACAGGTTCAGATTGTCTTGAGGCTACCAAATTCAATTAAAGGTAAACAATAAAACATTTCACAATTAAATTATGTGAAAACTACTTACCGGAGCGTAGGCCGTTCAGCAAGCAACAACAATTAAAACAGAGAGGAGAAGAAGTTTAGTTATTAAGTATAGGTAAATCTTGTGCTAGGCTAGGATAGTTGACAAACGACGACTAAAATATAATTTGGGAATTTATGGAAATCAGTTATCGCGTATGGAGTAGCAAACTGCCGGGTGAGGTTGGTACAAAGTGGCAACAGAATGAATCGGTTTCTGAACTGCCAACTGCCAAAAGTGATTACTGAAATGACAGCAAAATAATCATCTAAACAGCTGACATCATAGAAAACCCGAAAGGAACCCGAACCAAACCGAGATCACAGCTGTGGCTGTATATGTATGTAGTATTCTGTGGGCATGCCAGTTTTACAGAATAGATTCGGTCATTGACTTTAAATATATATAGACCTCTCACCGATGGAAGATTTGTCAAGTAGAAATCCCATTGATTTTAAATGTATATTTAAAGTCAATGGCTGCACCCCACCCGCACGGCGGGGCTGTGGGGTGTTATTTACGCCTCTGATTATGACGGTGAACTCTTATTACGGCCGTATTATAGCGTGAACCTCTTCCGAGGAAACTATAGCATTGGTTTCTTAAAGCTTGGAAAGCTTAGCTTGGTTTCCTAGGAAAGCGGTGACCGCGTCCAATTTCTGTTACCTGGTATCCAGCTAGCAATATTCCATTTCAGATCAAAGTCAACCGTTACGCCATTGATCATATATAACTATTATAAAACTGTTACTAATGTAGTGTTTGTTATTTTAGTCTATTTCATTAGTTTTATACAGTGCACTACTATTTTAGCTGCTGGCAATATTATAGGGTGTTGGCTACACTGAAGGGAGTTTTTGAAAAAAAAGATGAGAAAAATATTTTGAAGAAAGGGAACTGGAAAGACGAAAAGTAATTTCTCAGAAGCAAAGAAAGTACAGCCCAGGTGAAATTGAAAACAGTATACAAATTCTAATAATAATTAGACCTATTATGTCATTACACAATTTTTAAAATATGGCACAGAGACTTTTGTTATCGGCACAAAAGTTTAAATTATCATCCTTACACAGTGGCCACTGGAATTGCAATGGAACTATTGACAGAATAAACGTAAGTTCTCACTAAACTATTTTAGGTTATTTTAAATAGTAGTACCCTCAATTTTAGGACCTAGATCTAAACTACCTGATACAACTATACCAACCAAATTACACCATACTACAATGTTTTGTACTAATTTATTCATGTAAATTTTAATTATCTTCTTATTCAGGAAATATGATGCAATCTGTTCAAAGTTAACCTTAGCAAACCGTACCCTCGACTAGTATGTTATGCACAATATTTTATAAAGTAAGGGTTTTGTACAAAGAGTAACTAGTCCTAAGACTGAATCGGCTTGTGTTTAGCGCCTTTCTGGAAAAGTACATCTGCATCATCAGCTGTGACTAATTTTTCAATCTATCAGATTTACACTGTGTATCCATGTTCTCCTGGAGCGCAGAATTGCTGTGTTGGTTGCCTATGGACACTTTACAATTTAGTTTACATGAAAATTAATGCAGTATTTATCAGAATTTGGCGATAAATGGTGCAGTTTTTATGTTCTGACACGTCTACCACAGTGAAAATATTTTAGTTACAGTTCTAGCTGGTAAAGGGGCCTGATTATAGTTTTAGTAAGCAGTTTTCCTTGACAACTTGTACACAGAATGCTTGTATACAGAAAACCTACCGTGTCAAGTACAGAGCCTAAAATATGGTTTTTAAACTTGGAGTATTGTATAAGACATTCTTTACTTTTTGTATAATAACTTAGTCTCAGACAAATAATGTATGAATATATTTATTTATATAAACGGTATACACCTTTTGAAAAAAAAATTACATGCTTGATAAATAAATGACAGTATTTATATTATTGGTATAATTAGGGTCGATTTTGTCCAATCCACCCTGAATATTGTGGTGTTTTATTTAATACCATTGCAATTTAATATATTGCAATAACAATGCGATAAAGCAATGAAACCCCCATGAATCATTAAAGAAACCCAGTTCTGTTGTACAATATTTTGCCTATCTATTTTGTGAATTCAAAAATTTAAATTACACTTAGAAACCACAATTGTTGTTACTTGTCAATCTCTTGCATTTGAATCCCTTTCCTAAATATTGGTTAAAATAAAATGCTTCTATTGAAAATAGCAAAAGAGATTAATGTTTGGAGCTATTATCAAGCAATTAACTAAGTTAAATCATTACCAAATAAGTCAAAGCTGATATCTATTCTAATCAATACAAACTAACAAATGTCAATATTAGCTTTATATTAAAAAACATATTAATTTTCAGCTAAGGCGGAGCCTGATGCTACTTCAAGGAAAAACTAATAATCCTTTCCTAAAATC
The DNA here is from genome assembly GCA_018831715.1 of Matsumurasca onukii. Lineage (NCBI taxonomy): Eukaryota > Metazoa > Arthropoda > Insecta > Hemiptera > Cicadellidae > Matsumurasca > Matsumurasca onukii. The sequence goes on along the minus strand of CM032063.1, from coordinate 20,091,600 downwards.
TGTTCTACGTCAGTTTAGGATTTACTGTCAGAAACCACCCAAAGGGTTTGAGAAGTATTTTAAACCAGGGGGAGCTCCTAAAAATGAGCCTCCTCCTAAGGGTGGCACTAAAGATGCAAAACCTAACCTACCACCTCCATCAAGACCCTCTGCAGGGCAATCTACTTCTAAACCAGGTGGGACCAAGCCTGACCAGTGGTCCTTTGGAGTATTTGGAGGAACCAGGTAAGTGTTGTAATGTGTGTCCTAATGTTTCATTCATAATTATAATCAAGCTATTCGCCTCGGGCTCACAAGAGGATTCCAGACCCCTCCCTTGGCTACGTAATTTAACAAAACACATAAAACAAGTTTGTGTTAAAAGTTCTACTAATTGCTGCTCAAAGGAACACTTAGCTTTTGGCATCACTAATCTTTCAGCCATTCACTTCACTAATGAACAATTGAAAAGCTACAGCTATTCACTGCTGTTCCTTGAGACACTGTGCATTTAGCCTTGCTAGTATAGGCAGATCGCTTCGCTCATGCCAAAATCATAGAACTCTTGCCGTTGGCTACCGCTCACAGAATTGGAACATCCTTTCCCACACCAAACTGACAGCTCTGTGTACATATAATCTTTAACATAGTTTTATGTCCATTTCACCTTGATATGTTACCTTCTACTAAAATAAGTACTACATTAGTTGGGGTGTGAAAGTGTTTTTAAGGCATTTTGGAACGCAAATGACTTATAATATACAGTCTTAGCACTCTCTACACTAGCACTCTTTATCGCCATAATAAAACATTAAAGACAACCGTGTAAGGAACAGGTTCAGCAAGGAAACTTTAAGCCCACTTTCAAAATGCAGGAACAGGTGTAAGGATCAGTTGCCAGTACCGAGTTTGATGCCAGTACCCGAGCAACAGCCTGCATTTGTACAAAAAGACTTTAAAGTCATAATACTATAATATTTTATCCGTGGCGAAGAATGGGTACACAGCTAGTTAGTATTTAAAATGTTCAATTTTTTGACATTTCAATGTATTAGTAGAAAAATAATCTAAATCAATACTGGAACTAAATATACTTGCAATATACACTGTTGGTTATCTACTTAGACTTAGATATTGTTTCTTCTATGTCACACATTTCAGTAATTACACTTCATTAAAATAACGAATTGCCAAATATCCACTGATTACTAAATCCGGTCAAGTTATTGATTGTTTACCAATTTGTTCACAATTTTACACCAACAACTTCAAAACGAATACATGATTGAGGGGGATAGCTATGCAGGAAGTGCCATAACATTTTATTTCTTCAGTCAATAATCAATACAAACTGTTTATAGTAGGCCATAGTAGTTTTAATTCTGTCGGTACATACTTTCAATATAATGGGTCGAGGAAAGACCAACAAGCCCCACATTTTGAGTCTACTCTTAACTAAAAAGGTAGTCTATGCTCTGCGATGGTAAATAATAAATATGCTGTATTATCGCAAAATGGTAGTTGATAATCAAATTGCTTTATTTCCAGGGGCCCAGGAGGTGGTAAATCTTTTGGTGAAGGAGGAGACCGAGAGAAATGGATGTTGTTTGGTACTTTGGGCGCTGTAGCAGTCATTGCAGTTCTTGCTTATTACGAAATGGGTTATCAGGAAATAGCATGGAAAGAATTTGTTAACAAGTAAGTTTTTGATTGTAGCCATATATTCTTCAATTTGTGTAAACTTACACAAAAATATAAAATTTGAAAAAATATTCTGCAGTTTTAATACATTAACATTGTTATTAAATTAACTGTTTAAATGTCATTTTCACAGTTACTTATCTCGAGGAGTTGTAGAAAAGCTGGAAGTTGTAAATAAGAAATGGGTGCGAGTACGATTGTCTCAAGGAAATAGTGCCAATGGAAGTGTGAGTATTTTACTTGATGTTTTATAGTGCTCTTGTTTAACTTACAGATTAATATGAAGTCTGAAATTCAAGGCCCCGATCGAAAGGAAAAGTGTTGACATTGATTAAATTCTGGGATCACAAAGTGGTGCACCGGTACATGGTCAATATATTTCTGGTGCACCGCTACCAACTCTCCCAGGACTACAAATAAATCATTTCGTGGCAATGTACACCTGTCGTCTGCTTTATAATATTTTAAAATAAAGATGTCTTGATTTTGTCTTTCTGTTTGTCCTTTTAAAATATTTCATGGCTTTCTTCTTATTTATTATAGGGTGTACTTTGGTTTAACATCGGTAGTGTTGACTCGTTTGAGCGAAACTTGGAATATGCCCAAATGGAAATGAACATCGAGCCTCCAAACTATATTCCTGTCATTTACAAAAATGAAATTGAAGCTGCTAGTCTCTCGGGATTTCTGCCTACTCTTCTTATTATTGGTGAGAACATGTTTTAAAACTTTCCCTCACACTAGAAACCCTGGAAACTTTTGAACCAAGTTTAAAAAAAAACAACAATTATGTTGTTGATTACCCTGTGCTTGTCTGTTATTTGGCATACTTAATTAATAGTATGAGTAAATGGAGGTCTTAAGATTTTATTCTGCCCAGCCCTTCGAAATGAAGTTTCCGAAACAAGTTCTAAAATTTTAGGACGTGTCCACCTCCAACCCTTGGCAAAATTAAACAAACTAACCCCAATTATCAGGCAATTTACCAGTTCATTTCTCTGCCATAATATGCAATTTGATATAAACTGATTCTTTGGTATGCAGATAATGTGATTTGTATCTTTTACTGCAGGATTTGTGATCTACATGATGAGGCGGTCAGCGGAAATGATGGGTGGGAGAGGACGGAAGGGAGGTGGTTTGTTCGGAGGAGTCATGGAATCTACGGCCAAACTCATCAACTCTAGCGATATCGGTGTCAGATTCAAGTTAGTATTTAGGAATATTTTATTTTTACTCCTTGGGAATTGGGAATTTGCTATGATACAACTCGCCTGAGTGTTATTAGTGCAAGTAATGAAGTAGAATATTGTGTGTGGGCCGAGTGATCATCACATTGCCAATAATTATTTCGGTATTTAAATTTTTATACATGTAAGGTTCCCTGATTTTGAGTAGGTGGAATAACGGACTACCCAATTTGGAAAAGAATTGACAAACTAATTCTTGGATAGGTCTACTGTGGACCTTCATGGGGTTAACCTCTGTTAGAACTTTGATGTCAATCATCTTTCACTTAGAGGGAATAGATGGGGTGTCTACTTGATTGTGAATTAGGTGTGACTGTGAGTTTAGTCAACAGTAAAATAACCAGGAATCCGTGAGTTTCTGCATAAAACCGAGGAAAAGCTATCTTTTGTAAGTCGCAGCTCCTTTGTTTGGTAGAACCTGCAGGAATAAAATAGTTTCGACTTTTGAGATTCTCTGCTTGTGGTCTCAAACAACTTTTGTAACATATTGCGGGGCTAAAACAGCATTTGGATAATATTGTGGGGCATAGTAATATATTGGCGGGTTATTGTAAAATGGCGGTTGGAACAAGTTCTGCGAGATTCCAATAGAAATTTATTGAAAACCCTGAAACAACCGCTAAAACCAGTGCTGAATGAACTAATTTTAGGAAGTAGCTCATTAAAACTACTTTCATAAAAAATTTGCTCGCTTAAACTGAAACAACTGAAAAATGTAGCTAGCTAAATTTGAGGTAATTTTAGAACAGCTCCCCGATGTTAGCACTGTTTTCCGACATTAGCTAGCCTAAGACTACACCACACTCATCCCGTGACCCAATTTTAGGCCACACGCACCTATCAAAAGAGTGGTACTTATGTTTTATTTTTTACTATTTCAGCACCATAAGTAACAGAAGAACTCACACTTGGATAATGGCTCTAATTGTAACATGCTAAACTACAAATCAAGCTGTGTGCTGAAGTAGTGTGTTACTTCTACCATGCTACCCTCGATAGAACCATAATTGTAACTAAAAAAACGCAACTAGGGACTAAAAATGCATTTGGAAATGGAGTAAAACTGAACTTGGAAGTTATTACAGGTTGAAAACGGAACATTGAACATATCATGGGATGATAACTGCACAAAGAACGAGCCGCCAAAGTAACTACAACTCTTGAAACAACTGGTGTGATTGTTCAAAAATATCAACGTTCAAATTTTCAACCTACAAGGGTTCAGAAGGGACCCTTATGTAACTTTTCTCCAATTAAATATTTTTAAAATTTTATATGATTTCAGAGATGTGGCTGGCTGTGAAGAAGCTAAAGTAGAAATCATGGAGTTTGTAAATTTCCTCAAGAATCCTCAACAGTACATTGACCTAGGAGCTAAAATTCCCAAAGGAGCTATGCTAACAGGTACTCATAGTTTAGCTGCATTTCGGTTAATCAACTTAAACATTTGTTTTCAATGTGTCTTGATGGCTTTTAGAAGTAATGCCCATTTGGAGCTAGTGAACTTGTGGTATATTTTCAAGCAATGTCTTCAATTCAAAGTCTTTTCTTTGATTTTAGGTCCTCCTAGTACGGGAAAGACGCTGCTAGCGAAAGCTACGGCAGGAGAAGCCAATGTGCCGTTTATCACTGTCTCAGGGTCTGAGTTTTTGGAGATGTTTGTTGGAGTCGGCCCTTCTAGGGTGAGCTAAATTTACTAAAAATGTAAGATTTTTGTGTTTGTGGTTGACATGAGGTAAACTTTACTATCAATTATTAATCCAAATACTTGTTATAATTTCAAGCCTTTAAGTGGCAATCTCTCCAACGCTTACTTTGATCTTAAAAAGTATTGAAAATAGTTTTAGTAAGTACACTAATTCTGCTACAAAATTTAACGAGTATAAACTTTGTTTGTGCTTTTGACTGAGGAATATATATAAAATGTGAAGCTTTACTCAGTATAACCGAATGTCGCAAACCTGGCCTCAAAATATTCACTCTAGTCTGATCAGCAGTTTTAAAGAAAAAATTCTTACACTTAAAAATGCCACCATTTTGTTTGTAGTCGAGCTTTTCATTAAAAATCAATCTGAGACTTAACTATATTTATCAGTATATTTAAAAAAGAATTTAGTGTCTAATAATGAAACAACCCTTAGGTGAGAGACATGTTTGCTATGGCGAGGAAGCATGCTCCGTGTATACTGTTCATCGATGAGATAGACGCAGTTGGACGAAAGCGAGGAGGTCGCAGTTTCGGCGGCCATTCTGAGCAAGAAAACACGCTCAACCAACTTCTTGTAGAAATGGACGGTTAGTGAAATCAGTGTCTTTATTTTGTATTCAATTAGGAACGTCAGTAAGGATTGGAACCAGCACAGTTGGTTCAATGGAAGTCTTGCCTAGCATTTAAATATTAACAAGAAGTATACAAGATATTTACTTGTAAAACTAATATGGTATCTATTGTATAAACGCTAAATAGCTATTTCTAAAGAAATTTAAAGACAACAATTTTTGGACCGAACCGGGTCTCTTGCTTGCCTGGCGATTAGTGGTCAGCATAAAATTTGACAGTGTTTTTTATGTGTTTCTACTTTATCCAGGTGTGCCTGTTCTGCTAAATCTATTCCTTTTTGATAGCATATTCTGGCCTAATGCCCTATTTCCTGAATAAATATAGTGTGACTCTTGGTCTAATCTCAAAGTTTATGTACAACAGAAAATATATAATCCAGGTGAGCCTGTTCTGCTAAATCTATTCCTTTTTGATAGCATATCCTGGCCTAGTGCCCTATTTCCTGAAAAAATATAGTGTGACCTTTGGTCTAATCTCAAAGTTTATGTACAACAGAAAATATATAAACTAATTCAAAAGGTATTTTAAACAGCCTACTTATTGCTTGAAATGTTAAACAAAATAGGTAAGTTGGTAACAGTTAGTCACAGATTGTCTTTAATATTTGGGTTATTTTGAAGGAAAATAACAGTTGTGTTATTCTGTTGGGCAGGGTTTAACACGACAACGAACGTGGTCGTGCTTGCGGCGACTAACAGGGTGGACATACTGGACAAAGCATTGCTACGACCAGGCCGGTTTGACCGGCAGATCTTCGTATCTGCACCCGACATCAAGGGACGAGCCTCCATCTTCAAGGTGCACCTGGGTCCTCTCAAGACAGACCTGGCACGTGACGACCTGGCTAGGAAGATGGCTGCTCTTACACCTGGCTTCACAGGTTAGTCAGTAGTCTTCAGGGTTTCTTTATTAAGTTATTGATTGTTTTATAAAAGAAATGTTTGCGTGATAATTAAGAAATGTGTGTGAATTCAAGAGTTGCTTGTATCCGGAGCTCAGTGAAAGAGTTGCAGCCTAAGGTGTAGAAGGTTCGATCCTCAACGCAGGCACATGGATTTGGACCGTTTTTCCATAAAGGGTTTTTATGTTCCTATAATTCTAGATCAAACAAGTTACAATACCTTTGACGTAGACAATAAAGAAAAAATAAATATTACATAATAGTTCAAACCGCGATCTCAAAGACAATGTCTCCGCTGACCACTTGTTTTAAAATTTTATTAGTTTAGTTGTAAAACCAAGAAATTCAAACACAACTTTTCTTTTTGGATTTATGTCACGGTTTGAAAAATGAGAAAATAGAAATTCGGCTCAGCGGAGTCTTTAGTGCATTTTCAAACAAAGTTTAACTCTTAAAAATCCTATGAAAACTGTAGGTGTGAGGTGTCCCAAGAAAATGCATGTTTTTACATTGCTCTTACGGGACGAAATTCAAAGTTTTCATATAAACTCCCCCGCATAAAGGGTACTTCCGGTAGTTTAATTTTGGCTGACAAACCTGAAAATAAAATTAAAATACCAAGAAAATTTCTCATTATATCTTGTCATAAACCCTTGTTTCACAATTACAGGTAAAGGATAATACTTAGATCTCCTCTCACACTGACTCGTGAGCCTAATCAATTGAATCTCACACTTGTGTGTTGAGAGAGTTATGGTTATTCCTGCTATTAACATAATTATACAGGTTTTTGTATGAAAAAGTCAGTGTAACGAAACTGCTAGAATGATAATTGGGAAAGGAAATTAAGGACTAGAAATATGTGCTTCCAAAGTGCTAATTTAAGAACTTAAAAAAAAGTAATGCAGAAAACGATGAAAACAATTTATTTTGTGGATAAAATATAAAGTTCAATTGGTATGACTCAACTAACAAAACTCACCTGCTTGTGCCAGTAATATTGGTTTTCATTGCCCGTTAAAGTATTAATACCTAGTTAATGTTTAATCTACTTAGTCTATTAATACAATTTATTAACTACCCACTGAACCCACTGATTGTGTATGTAAACAGGTGCAGACATTGCCAACGTGTGTAACGAGGCAGCGCTGATCGCGGCTCGAGATCTACAATCGAGTATCAACATGAAGCACTTTGAACAGGCTATCGAGCGAGTAGTGGCCGGCATGGAGAAGAAGACTAACGTGCTTCAGCCGGAGGAGAAGAAGACTGTCGCCTACCACGAGGCAGGACATGCGGTGGCTGGGTGGTTCCTGCAGTACGCTGACCCTCTACTCAAGGTAATGAAACAAGAATTTAACTGTGAGTAGGATATCCCCATCATACAAAGCGACAAATTTATAACAAGTATGAAAGGCTACCTTGGGTCAAATTAGGATACTAAGGTGTAAGAAAAACTTACCCTATAGTTGCACTACAGTCTCTGAGGTCACAAGATGTGGCATAGGAAAAACATAAAATATGAAACAAAATGGTGGCATTTTAGATGCAAAGGCTAATTCCTCATTAGATACGGTCATCGTTTACACTTTTTCCTAATTTAGGACAATCCAAATTCATATCAGAATTTGTGATTTGGTTGTTATAAAAACCTGGTACTGATTTTGTAACATTATGCCAGTACATAGATAACTTGTACCCTTTTGGTACTTTTCGTTTTAGGTATCAATCATCCCCAGGGGCAAGGGTCTAGGCTACGCCCAATATCTGCCCAAGGAACAGTACTTGTACACCAAGGAGCAACTGTTCGACAGGATGTGCATGACTCTCGGCGGCAGGGTTTCCGAGGAGCTGTTCTTCAAGCGCATCACCACTGGTGCTCAGGACGACTTGAAGAAAGTCACACAGAGTGCTTACGCCCAGGTAAGGAAATAAGCAATAATTGTTTTCCTATAAACTTTCTCAGTTTGTGTCCAAATTCCTAAGAAGATAATTCTGTTTAAACGGTTGTTGCCTTTGAAAGATTGATTGACAGTATTGTATACCTGGAATTTGACAAAACATTGCCTAATGTAAATGAGTGGTTTTGTTCTTTAAGTGCAGTTACCGTGCTATTACTCAAATCTAAGGCACACTTTATTTACCATATTTTAGGCTCTAAAATAAGGGTGTCTTATATCTTGAGGTGCCTTAGACTTCATAATAGGATGAAAATATTGAATTCATTTGAAGAGTTACAAAACATTGACAAAACATTCAGATAGGCCACGAGAGGTAGGAAACACAGGAACACAACAGGGTTGCGTATTGCATTGGCTGTTTGAAGAGTGGAATGGAGGAATAGTTGAAAAATAGAGAAAGTGACTAGGGGACTCAGAATTGCTTATTTTGCATTTGTGTTCTCCATCCTTCTCCACCACCCTTGCCTGTAGGTTGGTGGTGAGGAAGATGGAAGAGAAGGATGCAGTAGCACATAAGAGGGAGATGCACATCTGGCAAATCAAACACTAAGCTTGGAAATATGGGTAAATCACCAGTGGCAAAACATGAACTAACTGACTACAAAGAATAGTCCCTTAGACCCTAGCCCCAAATTGGTCCCTTATCTCTCTACCTTCCTTATCTCCTCTTTACTGACCCTTGTAATGCTAATTTGATAGTATTTCAAACCCACATTTTTGTGCTGTGGGAAGGGTGTAATGTTGGACCTAGCAGGGCGGGGTTGGAGATGGGAGAGGAAGGCAAGCGATGCATTCTTTGTTCTGCTTTTATCTCTTGACTGCTGCAGCTGGCAATTCACGTCACTGGTTGCTAAGAGGGGGTGGGGGCTGACAAATCATAGCCTCTAACTGTTGACATATATAGATTGCATCACGGCTTAGACTCGGTATATGCAGTAAATACTTAATTACTTACTTCTTAAATGCATTGAAGTAGAATACCTTTAAGAGGGTCTTGCACTCAGCTGGGTCCGAATTTATAAAAACAATATGGGATGGGACAACATTTAAAAGTTGTTCAATGGAACCTGTTGTAATAAAATGGAATTTAGCACAAAAAACAAACTTGATGTGTCATTGGGAGCATAGTTTTGTTTTCTATGTACAACGTTATATTAAAGGCACTAGGATTGGGGTTAAGTATAGTACAGAAAGAAAATTCCATTGGTGTGTAGATTGTAAACAGTGGGGGAAGAGTTTCAAGCAAGGGTGTGTGAGTAACCCAATTTTTTGGGTAAGTACAAAGTTGAGTGTAGGACTGGCTTCGTAGCTACTTGAAAACACTCCTCCTTAAAATATGTATTACCAGTAAGTAACAATCATCGTTTCAGTACAAACTACATTGCTTTTTTTATAATATCAAACTTAAATATTAAGTTGAACTGAAGAATTGCCAGGTGGCTAACACAATTGTATAAAATAACCACCTCAAATATTAATAATCTACATACCTTAACAAGATTTTAAATGTTTTAAAACCCTAATTCTATACTCCTAGGTCACTTCAGTTTTGGGTAAGGTCTTCGCTCTTAAATGCTTGAAGCGACAGTCACAAGATTCTTGCATGTAAAGGGTCTATTAGTGGTTACAGTTATTGCAATTTCAGCAGAATGGCAAGGGTGTTTGTATTGTTTCACAAAATTAATAAAAGTGACATCAAGTCAATAGATAGTAAGGTGTAAAGTTTCTAATTGTGAATGTTTTTAAATATGATTGATGTTGTGATTGTTGTTGTAGGTGGTGCACTTTGGAATGAACGAGAAGGTGGGAAACGTTAGTTTCGACATGCCGCAGCCGGGAGAGATGGTGCTGGAGAAGCCTTACTCGGAGAGCACAGCTCAGCTGATTGATCAGGAAGTGAGATCTCTCATCGACCAAGCTCACAAACACACGACAGAGCTGCTCACCAAGCACAAGGACGATGTGGCTAAGGTATGTTTTATTATTGTTTTATTGAGCCTTACAAAAACATTGTTTTGGCAATACAAAAATAATTTATAATATTTAATACATAATTTTAATTTACAATTTAAAAGAGCCTACCCATTGGAAAGACTACTAATGTATAAAAAGTTTATAATAAGTTTATAAAAAGTTTATGTGTGGCAACCATGAGATGATTTTGTACAATTATTACTATAGTAGCTATTAGTATCAGAAGAATAGGATAGTCGCTCCCAAAAATGAAATTTTGATATTTGTCCAATTTTAATAGTTTTGCATTAGGGAACAATGTGGCTTACTATCTGACCCATTCCCATTTTTTTAAAGGTTGCTGAACGATTGCTGAAAAAAGAAATTTTAAGCAGAGACGACATGATTGAGCTGTTAGGGGCCAGACCGTTCCCTGAGAAATCCACTTATGAAGAGTTTGTGGAAGGAACTGGCTCATTTGAAGAAGACACAACATTACCTGAAGGCCTTAAGGACTGGAACAAGGAGAAAGAACCCAAAGACAAACCATCCGATTCAAAGGATAATTCAGTGGCTAATTGAAGAGATGTGCATTTCAAAAGAGCTTTTTAGTAAAGAAGTTCTGTGCCTAAACGCTAGTTACCTCTCGATTGTAAATAGTATTTTTTATTTATTCCTTCCAATAAACAAATAAACAGGTTTCTGTTTACGTTTCATTTCATTACGTCTGTCAAATAAACATGAATGTTTATTCGTACTATTTTTAGTTTGTACTGATTAGTTTAAGTGTTTTGTAAATAAATACATAAATTTAAACAAAATCTTGTTTTATAGTAAACAGTATTACCTGATTTCTTCAAATAATGTAAAAACTAAACATGTTTTAGGTGAAAAGGTTTTTAATAAAGTTGTACATTCGAAACCGGATAAGTTGCATATTTTTGAAGTCCAAACCAAATTATAAACTACCTTTGTACAATATCATAGTCTGTGAACAAAACATGTTTTGTCGATTAGTTTTAGGGACAGCTCATTCTCACATGCTTTTATTCTTATCAAATTTTAAGTAAAGTGATTGATGCCTACAATTTTTCAAAATCAGTTTTCATGCAATATTTTGACACAATTTACTAATGCACCTATCTCTTGGGCAGTGAACTTTAATCCCTTTCTTGAAATAAACAAAAAATGTATGACAAGTCTGTACAAAAGTATCGAGAATCGGTCGATGAGGTGGGGTTATAGTTTGCATTTTGGTTGCTAGGGGATGAAATAACTCTTCCTTAGTTCAGGACACTCACTGTGGTCAGTCTCCGAGGTCGTGAAGAGGGGTTGCATGCGTTTTTCTAAAAGTAGTTTTTGTTCTGCCTCGTTTTGTTTTGATGGTGTAATTAAATGAACAAATTTTATGTTATGTTAAACTGAAAAAAAGTTCAGCATTGCAAGAAGACTGTCTGAGACCATTGAGAATGCTTCTTTGATGTCTGTAGTGCCTTGAAATTCAGTTTAGCACACTCCAGTCCTAAATTGTGGCGCTATGGAGACTGGTCCTTTCATCATGACAATCCTGCCCCTCGTAGCCATCTTAGTGCGCTAGTTTTTGGCCAATACCAGCATGACCACCTTTCCCCACAACTCCATACTCACCAAATCTTGCTCCACGTGACTTTTTTATGTTCCCCAAAATTTTATTGTATAGAATTTACTGTTTATATTTTAAATTTAACTACGACACACAGTTAAAAAGTCTGGAGCTAAAACAAAAGCATCAACTTACTTTCAAGCTAGTTTTGAAAGTTTGAAAGTGGGTTTTTGAACTAGAGTGACAAGATAACTCACTGTGCTTTGTCAAATTATGCGCTAGGATACTAACGCACCCTTCTTGCGATTCAGTTGTTAATAAAGTTAATTAACTTTAAAATATTAAGAAAATAAAATACTACTCTAAGTCATTCACTCATTTAATTAATTCAATCAAGAGTTGTAGGGTTTCAACTTTTAAGCAATAGTAGGGATTATTATTAGACGTACTGAGCGATTTGAGAGGCTACTGTTTCTATTGCACTTAAAAAGGCTAGTTTTCTTGCCAATATTTTTGAGCCCTGAAGGTTACGGCTGTGACTTTTTGAAATTTCCTACTGATGCTTTCAGAATCCAAGGTTGCGGCCAAGGCTTTTAAAGCTGGAGATTTCTCACAGAACCTTCTGAACCTAAAAGTTCCAAAGCTTTGCTGTAAATTCAAAAGTTCCAAAAGCATCGGTGACAAGTTTTTGGTTGTGTCTGCAGCGTTGTGGGTTTAATACTATTATAATCAATCAATAACTAATATAATAAATCTGGATTCTTTTTAAAACTTGCTTGGGCTTGAACAAAATTTTTCTAAGAAAAACTTAGAGATGTTATTAAAAAGGTTCCTGCTGTTACTTAACCATTTAACAAGCTTGTGTTGTTCAGGGATATAAAACCACAATTTAGATCAAGAGCACCTTGGGCTTTTTCTTTATTTACATCATATAATACATCATAACTGTACAAATAAGATAAACATACACAATCAGGAATCATACTTAATAACAATGAACTTGTAAGATTATTTGATCTTAGTTAAACATGTACAGCCATTAAAAATAAAACATGCTACAATCATCTAAAATTACCAACATTTGACTAATCTTAGTAAAAATTTAATTTAAAAAATTAAAATACATTCTTGACATAAATCTTTGTTATGAATTTCTTTTGGCACCTTAATGGTTGAAGCTAGACAAATTCATCTTGAGCGTTTGGTTTTATTACAAAAACAAATATCAAGAGATTGTCTATGAGGCCTTCATATCATTCAACATGAAGTCAAAGTGACTCCAAGTGAAGACGTTTCAAATCTATTATGGTATTATGTTAAGCATACATAAATACTACATATTACTGAGGCTAAAAGAATTAATAAAATGTGTTGACAAAAAAATAAAAAACAAACTATCTATTAAATTACATACATTAAACAATTTTTATAATAGCTGAACTATATTTAGGTACATGTAACAAATTAATTTTACAAAATAAATTAATTTAGTCAAATCTAGATTTTGATCTCCTTTTGAAGGGCACAAAATGGTTATTTTGTATAAATAGATCATCTACGGTGTTGGAAATGATAACCCGAGTTAATTGTAGTGGAGCTTAGTTTATTACACTGGTATTTTTGACCTATAAGCTTGCTTGTGAAAAGTTCTAAGTCAGGAATATGTTTATACTAGTGGCATAACTACGGCTAAATCATTTTTATGTGATCTGGGAGAGGTTATGCTAAAACAATATAGAAAAATAAAACAGTAATCTGTTAAAATAAACATCTTATTACTATGGCAGGATTCTATGTTACATGGGTGGCTTTTATCACATCACTTGGAGATGGTATTGCACACAATGACTATTGACTAAAATATACTAATAGAACAGTTGATAATGTATTTCAGTTTCGTATCTTGTGCTTAAGAGACACATAAAAATACAAGGGTGTTCAAGGCATAACTTGTGTTTCGGCATGAAGCTTAAAGGATCATTGCTGGACGGGCTTTTCTCCCAATGTTTGACAACTTTTGATAGTAAAAGTGCAACAAAAAGTCTCTCCGTGGCCATGAGGGCTAATTTATGATTTACTATGCAAACAAAATAGCTTCATTTCAAAAGCTGCTTAAAGTACAAAAAATCTTGAATCAAACAAAATTGTAAGCAATTCAGTTATTTAATATTTTTAAATTGTTGTACAGTACTCTATTTAGGCTAGATAAAATCAACCTTGTACTTGAGATCAGACAGTTCCACAGTACAAAATCTATCGCTGGTAAAACTATTTTTCCATTCAAGTGTATTTTTGAATTTACCCAAAGAAACTGTTAGTTAATTTTTCTCTTCAAGAAGAGCTACTGTGATGACTTTTATAGTTAAGTATAATTTTGTTTCAGTGCCAATAGATTTATTATTTCATGAAGTGACCCAGTTCAAGCAAACCAGAGTTCACATAATTTTGGTTTTAAAGTGAAGCTGGATGTGTTACAATCATTTACTTTATGCACTAGAATTATTTGGAGAAACATCATCATATACAAGGTCATCATCAATACAAATTCTGATGACCTGGATGAAAAAAACTTTAAATAGCAAATATGGGGCTCAGGATTGCAGCAAAAATTCAATTAAAATCTATTTTTGGTTAAAATTGAGGACACAAATCATCACTGGTGACTGACCACGGGTGGCCGTTCCAAGCACTTTAAACGTGACACACGAAAACCCAAGTTAGTCCTTAGACAACTCTGTAGCTGATGTTGAGGTAACGCGAAGTGATGATGGATGACTAGCGACTGTGTGTGAGAGACGAGACAGTCTCACCTCGACTCCAGAGTTTCCCTCAGTGCCGCCAACTGCTCCTCTCCCAGCTGTATCTTGTCAGCGATCTCGCGCGAGTCGATCAACAGCTTCGCCTTCATGTTGATGAAGTGGTCATAGTCTGCGTACTCCTCCGCTGTCAGGTACTTGTAGAGCATCGCTGACATCGAGTCACTCCTCCGGTCAATGTTGCGCTTCAACTCCTTGGCTTCCTCCAGCTGTGCTTGCAACTTGTCCCTCTTCCCTTCCAGTGTTTTCTGAAACATTGGAAGGTACTTAACTCTCTTTACTACATTGAGGTTGTAGTTTTTGATCACTAGTCAATACATAATACAACTTAATATCAAGTTATCCTCCTTGGTTGGCTTATCCTCCTTGGCCTTAAGGGCTACCCATGAATCAAAAATCAATTTTGGATGTCTTAAAATATTCAAGACAATATAAATACTATACATATAAAGTTTTCCAATCTGCCTTTTTTGTTTGCTTACAGGCCAGTGTAAGGAAAATGGTGAAAAAGCTGCTAATACTGTCATACAGTGCAGAATTGTCAAGAGAAATTCAATTATCTGATCCTCATCAAACTGGTTTCCAGCTCTACAACTCCACCACCCAACATGGATGAAGCCGCTTCCATCAAGTGAATTTAGAGGAAAACCAAAAATTGATTTAGTCCTCTTACTAAGACGTTACATACTGTACAACTATAAGCAAATTGATTTTGATTAATAATCTTTGTCAGTTTTGTGTCATTGAATCAATTGTTTACTGTCTTTGGCAATGCGATAAAAACATTTCTGAGAACTCAGAATTCTCCTTTTTTTGCCTCTTCCTCTTTTTATTTACAATATCAGTCAACAAACAGTCCATAGCCATGATTCTATATCTTGTGGTCCTTGACTTTTAGGAAAGAGCTAGCTGGAATTTTTATCAGTGTAAGCACTGACTGCCCTCAAGCCAAACAACCAAGAACTATTTTTTTTTCTTGTTTCTGTCTACGCCAATGGCATTTTTATAGAGTTGCTTAACTTAGGGTTTTGTGGGCATCACGAAAACACTTTTTAGGGAAAGCTGTCCAAACCCTTGTGCCTGCTCCTGGAATCGAACCCACGACTTTGCGCTTTGCAAGCCTTGGAAACTGAACTATTCATTCACGTCCAGTTGTGTTTTATTAATAAACAGAGTGGACCGTTTGTACCGTCTAGAGGGTTGATAAAAATGTTTCAATCAATAAAACATTCTCTAAATAAGCAGTTAAGGATTATCTTTTTCAAGATAATTGCAGTAACTCAACAACAGATTAAAGCTTACCCGATCTATGTGGTCGTCTGGCAAGCTGAGAAGTGCATTTTCAGCTCTGGCAAGCCGGCCGGACAGTCCCAACAGCAGACTGGTGATGTGCCCCACTTCCTTGACGTGAAGGCGGAACTTGCTAGCCTCGTGAGGCCTGGCGAGCGCTGACACTCTGTCCCCACTACGACCTAGAGTCTCGTTCACCTGTCCTTCCTCTTCTACTGCCACCGCTTCCTCTCTCAGCACATCCAACTTCAGTGTCAGCCTACTCATCAGTTCCTCCTGCAACAATTTCACCAAGTTTACACATCTAGAGATCACTTATTCAGAGAAGCTTTGACCGTGTAAAAATTCAGCATTTTCTGTTTACTCTCATTAGCATCCTTAGAGAATTCTTAACTTCTGTAATTATCAACTAAAAATGTTTGAATTCAATTGTTGTCAAGGGTCAATGTTTCAACTCCTGTTTTTGCCGCCAGAACTACTCACCTGATACATTTGGCTACAATTACTTAACTAATGTTATCAATGACGGCTACATCTTACCTCCATCTTTATCATGAACAATTTCTTATCTCAGATGTTCATTAAATGTTTAGTCACAATAATAAACATTACAGTGTTTCTGAAACCATCACAGTCCCTAAAGATAATAATTAATAAATGCCTCTCTGCCTAACAATGACAGTTAAAAAAGTATTGGTGACATTCAAGTATCTCAGAGAGTTGTGGGATTCTTTACCTTCTTCTGCTGGAGATCAGTGTTGCCTGGCAGGGGAGGCTGCTGGGTCTGACTGTACAGCAAGAGCCGAGCTTTGCTCTCTGACGTCGTGAAGTAAGCAGAGTCTGATGGTAATCTGTCATTTTCCTTCACCTTCTCCTTCTCTTTTTCTTCTTGTTTACTGAAACAAATATGAGTTATATTAACACATTTTTAATGGTGCTTTTAAACAGTGATCTATATAAATGCTTTTAGACATTTGACAATACTGTACCTACAGAAATCAAATCCTTCCTCCAAAGTTTTTGAAAAATATGACTGGAAAATAAGTTTTTGATACATTACCACCATTGAAAAAAGGTAATGTTTGACTTGTTTAACGAGGCAACGTTAGATTAATAAAGTCATCTCTACTACTCGACCTTTACCTAGCATTACTGCATATACACTGGTTGTTAGCATTGACTGCGGGGAAAAACCCGCTTCAAACTCCAGAGTCCCACGTGATATCAACCCGCCACAGATCTGAAGTGAATGATTTCCTCAAATTTTTTGGGCATTCTTGACTAATCTTTGTAAAAACCATTTAAAAGCACAGTAGTCAATTAAATCAATAGTTCTTAATGACAAATCTCCCTGCATGTTTACCTGGAAGGAACAGTGATGGGTGGAAGGGACACTGTAGTCTGTGTGGTACTGGCTACAGAAGTGCTCATACGTGGTGCCAGGTCTAACCTGAACAGTCCACTCACATAGTCTGTTGATCGCTTCAATTCTGGGCCAGGAGCTGTGGACAAACACAAGTATTTGGTCAAAGTATTTTCTACATAAAAAAACAAGAGCTAGTAAAACCCAGGTTGTGTGGCCTTTCTCACATTCAAGCAGTTAAGTTATACTAATGATAACACTAACAGGTGGGTTTGTTATCAATTGATAAGCAAAACTCCAGTCAACTCATAGCCTCAAAACTTTCTTTTTACTCTTAAGTACATTTTGGCCTGCAAGTTCAGAGTTTGAGAGGTTTGGTACGCTCATTTTGTGTTCATACTAGTGTGATTTATACCTCAAACTTGTGTGTTTTTTCTGTCCACAATAGTAATTTTTATTGAATTAAAATCTGATCGTTCTCCTCTGTTGGCAAGTTAATACAGACATTGACTCTCTGAAAAACTACTTCTAATACAAATTAAAACAACCTAATAAAACTATTTTAAAATAAGGGCTAAAACTTAATAACATTCTTAAAAACCACAAGTAGGGAACTTTTAAATGGTTAAATACAAGGAAATTCAAGCTAGATGAATTTGCAATGGGTAGAGTTATGCAATTAATATTGAAATATATTTCTTTCTTGGGGTTATATTTTGGGATTAAATGAATCAAAGAAATAAATACATCAAACTATTCAAGCCAAGTAGACGTGATGTCTAAGGGTTCAACCTAATACCTTGATCATCTAATCCAGGCAGCATGATAAAAAATGTAATGTTAAACAAATAACGACAATTTGGTGTTACTTTCTTAGAGTCAAAAGCGCATTGTTTTTTATCAAGGCTTTAAATTATTTTTCACCTCAATATGTGATCAGGAGCAGATTTAAACATTTTACACTCCCAGGCAGACAAATTTCTGGCCACAGCCACAGGTTTCATCCCACTTTCTGGATAAAGATAATCTTAAGAACTATTTTTAATTCATAAGGATAATAGCTGTGGAACTTAGACAATACATAGTGAAAATCAGAATTTGAGAGTTACAACCACAATTTTGAACTCAAGCTTTCCCAATTCTCAATATAATTTTTAAGCTTTAGACACCCGTTATAATTTTTTTCCTGTTTCTAGTAATATGTGTTGTTACTACACACAAGAGCTGTAACTGCATAATTCAAAACTCAATCTTTCTCAACAAAATTGTTGTTGCACGAGAGGCGGCCACGACTTTTGAAACTGTACATTTCTTGCTGCAACATTTAAGCCCTGAGATTTATGCCAAGACTTTTGGTTCCCGAAGTTTGCGACCAAGGGGTTTCGGACCTTTGTGCTGTCGTTGAGCCCTCTGGAATCCTTAAGTTGCTGCCCAGGCTTCCAAACCATGGGCGCCATTATTGGGCTTCCAAAATCTCAGTATGGTTGATTTAGGAGACAAAGAATATTTATTTTTAGTATGTACTTAAGAGCTCCGAAAGCTACAGAGGCCAATCTCAGGTTTCAAAAGCGGCAATTCTCAATCTCAACTCTCAATCAGAGGCAAGCCCTTGTTTGTGGCTTGAAAAGCATCGGCGGCGATTCAATTTTTCTGAAAATCAGTGCCAAATCCTGGGGTTTAAAAGCATTTCAGTAGTAGCATTTCAGGGTGGCAGTTCAGTAGTATTACTGGCAAATCACAGTTTAGAAAGCCTCTACTACAAATCTAGATTTTTAAGAATCTGCAGCAAAAACTCTTGTTTATGGTTCCTCAAGCCCTGACAACGATTCAAGACTTCCATAAATCAGCAGAAAATTTTGGATTTCAAACACCTTGACTGAAAGTTGACTACAACTCTTGAGTTGCTAGAGCTTTCAAAAATGTTAAAATTTAATGAGAATGATCTGATTTAATGGAAATTTGTTGCCTTTCAAATTTGCCCCTCCAGGCACCCGCCTGTTCGGAGGTACGGATCTGTATGTAATTGAACAGTTTTGGAAAATAAGAGAGTGTACTCACCTAGGATGGCCTGCAGGTGGTGAGAGGGGCTGAGATGGCTGGCAAGGTCCCTTGACAGTTGGTCATACTCTGCCTCATCGTGGTGGTGATGCCTGGTGGATGGGGTAGGTGAGGCGGGTGGGGTGGGCAGGGTAGGTAGAGGGGTGCTCATCTGGTCAGTCTGGCAGGCCGTGTCTGTCATGGGCGCGTTGACTCGCAAGGTGACCTCAGTCCGTTGCACTAGCCGCAAAGGCTCCTCGATTGTCCTTTCCTCCGGTAAACTCTCACTAACACTCTCGGTAGATGTTTCTGTTGAAATGCTAACATTTACAGTGGGTTGAAGTCGCTCTATCACTTTCTCAACTTCTAATGCTACCGGTACTGGTTTCACTTCGCACACCTTGGTCACCTCTTCGATCGCTTCTCTTGGAGTAGCTTTGATCGGGTCGGACTGTGTTCGCGGTGTCCTCATTGGCCTCTTTGTTGGTGACAGTAAGGATAGAGAATAGTTTCTAGGTAGCGTCTTGGACGTTTCTATGTTATCACAAGATGTCGTTGAACTTGCCAGGTTCTCTTGACTAGGACTTTTGCTTCCTTCGGAGTAGGATTGTTTGTCATCCAAACCGGAGTCTTGGCTGGCTGATTTCTCTTTTAGAGGTTCTGCAACAAAATTATCCGATTGTAAGTGCTATAAAATTCACTTCAAAAATTTGAAGAGATTTATGAAATTCTAGTGTCACCTAATTGGTAAGTCAGCTTTGACTATTTTCTTTTCATACTAAATGTGCACCTCAGATTAAATTAAAATGTTAATTTCATTGAGAAATCGCTAACAAAAATAATAGGCAATAAAAAAATTGAAACACCTTTTTTTAAGGCAATAAAAGGCTTTTAAAGTACGGTAAAACTAATGTAATGTGTTACCTGGAAATGGAACGTAAAAAGTGCACTCGTGCACAGTGAGAGGCCGGTGCCTGATAGGGTTTGCTCCTATTCTACGCAGTTTGGGATGGGGCCTGTGCTCCACCATGCTGTGCGTTTTATTTTTGAAATAAGAAAACATCTCTCTACCACTGCATGTAGCATCGCCAACAAACACACCATGAATGTAACTTTGCCTTGCCTCTAGCTCTCACATTATCTTATCAAATGGTTAAACACACTTGACTAACACTGAAGTCAACATATCATTATGATAGTTGAGATCAACTTGCAATAAATGTTTATGTACAAAGTTTAACATGTTAGGGATAATTATGCAACCAAGATTCGACAGAATTAATGACTCATTCATCTAATATTGGGAAAACAAGTTTATTGGTTGAGGTTTCTGTTAATTTTCGAGAGTGGTTAGTTCTTTAAATTACAGTGGGTTGTTTGATCACAATCTGATGTGTATTTTCGTACATAATTTGGAAATGAGTGACAAAGGTCGCAGACATAATAGGATAAATTTCCAAGGTACTGAATTTCCTATATTTCAGTACCTTTGAATCAGATTTCGTGACAATAAATACCTGGCTAAAATTTAAAACTTAAACCAAATTGATAAATGTAGTTAACATTATTAATTAAAAACATCAGAGCTGTGTTGCAGTCAAAGGTAGGAGGATAAATTCTTCAGGCCCCAGGCCCATCATTCCCTGACAAACTTTCCTTGGGGACGACACACTTCTTGCGAGGGGGAGTCTGTTCTGTACCCTGCACAACTAAGTCCACTAGTTTGTGAATCCTGGAAGTCCTCAGTCTTCACTGACTATTTTGCTTATAGACGGAATCACTAACGCTTTTGGTAACTCTTTTCAATTACTAACTCTTTTTGTTGGGACTTTGCAGTTCTCCAAAGTGTCTTATAAGTACATAATTTACTTTTAAATACAACAAATCTCAATAGTTTGATTATTTGTGAACCAAATGGGTGTTGAACTATACAATACATATGAGATTTTACCAAAGAGACGTAAAAAATTATCACTTAAGATGGTTTAATCAAAGAGTAAAGTGTTAACAAGTAAAAAAACACCCAATTTACTGTATAACATATTTACATTGATACTTACAAATATGTCCAACATAAAATGTAGAGTAACATTATTAGTAAAGCCTAATTACGTTGTTATAATTAGGTGATATGGAAACATCCTCCCTCATGGGTGCCAATGCCTGCATAGCTTGCACATTGACATATCATTACATTTACATCAGTAAAAAAATCAAATCTCCCTTTGCATCACATGTTTTTTATTATCAGGTCACCACGAAAGGTACAAACTATGGAGCGTGTCGATCTATCGAGTGTCAAACTATTGAGTTTCTACTGTACTAAATAAATTGAAACCTAAAAGTATATAAAATTGTCAACTCAAGTAAGTGTTTTCTGCAACTTTAATTTTGTTGTTCATCATAGTTTCAAATTTAAACTACAAAGTTAGTTTTGATGGGTTACCTGAGGAGTGGATGATGTGTCCCCCGGAAGGTGACATGGTTCGCTTGTAGCTTCCTTCGAAGTTAGGCAATCCCCGCTCTCTCTCCCGGGCTCTCTGCGGTACGACGACAGGTACGAAGCTTTCGATTGGCTCCTGAAACATAAAACCCAAACTGTTGTACAATTTTATTTCAAATGATTAGGGGTAAAAACACAACAATTTATCTCATGGAAAGGACCTATTCAGGTGTTTTTAGAGGTTAACTTTGCTTTAATGTTCTTTGACAAATCAGCAAAGTTTGCTACTAAGAGCTTGCTTTTCCTCTGTGCTCGCTTCTTCGGACCTTGGTTATATTCATGGCAAGTACGGGCTGGCAAAAGCCGGTCTTTGTTTATATAAAGACAGCGACGTGTTAGCGTCCAGCCCAGGAACTCATGGGTGCCTTGGTTCGGGGAGAGGGCTTGCGGTGTTGTTACGGAGAGGCACTAAATATAAATAATATAAACACATATTTATTATCATTCTTATCTAGTAGTTTTATGTGATTTGTTTGATTATATATTATTGTTTTATTTGTATCTGTATTCTTGTCAAATTTATATCTATTACTATTTGAAAAAAGAAGTGAACGGCATAGTACCCTTTTAACATTTTTAATTTGTTACACGGCCGGTTTTGAGACTGAGCCCATCTTCTCGGTAATGTACATAAAATTGCCTAACCTAATTTGCAAAATAACAATTACAAAAACAAAACAGAATATACTCATACATCAGATGGTTTTAAATAATTAAAATACTAACTTGTATATGAATATCGGATTCATATTTGCTGTGTGTGTAGTGTTTAATCTATTTGTTGGGTCCGATCATGGAGTTTAGGTTGTTCTTATTTTTGTTATATATTCGATTATTGGATTCATATATGCTGTGTGTGTAGTGTTTAATCTATTTGTTGGGTTCTGTTTTTTGATGCATGTAAATGAGGAAATCTTCCTTACAATTTAAGGTGTCTCCTTTTTGTCAAAATCTAAAATTGACATATTGTTTTCCAATGCTTGTATAAGAATGCTGGTTACTTTCTAAAAGATGTTCGGCAAAGGATGATTTCATAGAAGTTGTATTAGTAGATTTCAAAGCCTGCATATGTTCTCTGAACCTTGCCTTAAACGTGCACCCAGTTTGTCCTATATAGAAGAAGTTAGAACAATCATTGCAATTGATTTTATAAACGCCAGATCTGTTAAATTTGTCTTGTTGAGTTTTATGTTTAGAAATAATTTTATTTATGGTCTTAAAGGTGTTATTTTTGTGTCAGAAGTTGCAGAAGGGTTTTTTTGTAAGGGCACTAAGGTGCGCAGATAAATTTTCTATAATCTAAAGGTGGGTTTGAGGTTTGAATATTCTTTTTGGACAGAATCCTTTTTGTAATGTTATCCATCGTTGTTTTGTTGTATCCATTTCTTATTGCAATTGTTTTATAAAGCTCTATTCTTTTTCAAAATCTTTTTTATCCATTGGTAGAGTAGTCAATCTATTAATCATAGAATGAAATCCGGCCACCTTTTGTGACCAGGGATGGTTGGAACTTTTAGGTATAACAATTTCAGATTGAGTTATTATTATTTATTCAAGTACTTATTTTATTTTTATGTTAACAGTAACTACCATGTCTATCTACAGGTTCTAATTTTAAAACTTTTTAAATATTATTTTGTAATCTATTTTGACCACGACCTTTGGCAAGGAAACCATACGTATTCTTCTTTTCTAGGTTATTTTAACATATTAATAGTATTATTGACCATGTCCATATTATTTCATGTAAACTGTGATCAACGGGAATAAACGATTTGATTTGAGGGGAAAGAACACCGAAAACCCTCAAAATTATAGTAATCAGAACTGTCGAAAAGTGCGCGAGTGCAGTGTGAAGATCGAGACGAAGATAGAAAGCTGGGGGAGGAGTTGGTCTGGTGCAGCGAGAAAGCGGCCTAACCAAACCGCAACTGCTACATCCTCGAGTACATGAACATGGTGTCAGCATCCAAACAAGAGAGCGCCGCGGCACGCGCTCATCTCACCCGGCCTAGAGACCGTACGGTGTGAGGTGACCGCGCTCGCAACACTGTCAGAGACGGCACGCCAGGGTCGTCAACAAGTGACAAACGCAGTATACAGTAGTGACTAAACAAAACCACCGTGCCAATAAACAGCTCTCGGTCACACATGTATTGACACTTTATGAATAAAAATTCATTATTTGCCCCTTAGATATCAATTTGACTTAAAATAGGTTTTGGTTACTCCGTCACAAAAAGTTGTGTTGAGGGTTGTTACATCGGACATTTCGATGTAACATCATCGTCAGACTTGCAGTCTTGTAGAAAATAACGAAACCAACAGGCGGATTTTCTACAAGACTGCAGGTCTCAACGATGATTCACGAAACGACCCGATGTAACAATCATTTTGGTGACGATAACAAAACCATTTTAAGACATTTTATGAAGTAGTACTCGTATACAACTTTAAACTAGTAACGGGTGTGGGCACTGAGCAGTGGGCAGTGTGCACTGCATCCCTGCATGTACGTATTCTGCAAACGTCAGCTTGCAAAGATGCAAACATAACCCTAGAAGCAAGTCAGTAAATACATCCTTGGAATAACCGTCGTCAGAAATACAGAAAATCTAGTGTGAGTGTCCATAGTGGACGATTGATTCCATGAAAAGTGGTGTTCGGATACCAGCTAGGTGATAACAGAATACCCAGAGATTGTCTCTGGTGATACTGTTTCACAGGACCGTAGACCCCCGCCAGGGAGCCTGCCGCCTGGGTTCATCGAAACATTACCTTAAGAAATGTCAAAAAACTGCCTCGGATATTCCATTTTACAGCCCCTTGTAGATACCCGCCTAACATCGTGGAGCTTTAAGGGCCCGAGGTCTTCTTGGGGCCCCGGGCCCCGCTGTTCATTACAACTTTTACTCAGTCGTATTCAGTGATCAGCCATATTATGCTCGGAGGGATTTCCAGCCAGCACATATTATGAATACAGAATACCTAAACCTCCACCGCGCGTTTCTTCTGCTTTCTTTCTCGAATATGCTCCTGTACAAAGAACCCAACACGAGGGAACAAAACAGCGTGACGTTGTTTGAAGTGGGTTCGGTACACGAATCGAACCCGAGGAGGCAGAACGAATGGCTGATCCGTTCACGGGCACAGTTTATCATGTTTCATGTTTGATTTGAAGAGTAGATACGCATTGTGAGTCTAAACACGCCTGCTGTGCGCACAGTTGTCGATGCCAGTAAGTTTCACCTCCGATAGAAAGTCAAGTGACAATCTTTGGCCCCTCAGACTGCGGCTTAATCGATCCACAAAGCGAGCACCGATCAGGGGGAAACTGTGCGACAAAAGCGGTGGCGATATGAGTCAGCCGATCTTGTCCTTTGTAGAGCAAGTGATGTGCCTTAGTGGAAAGCGAAAGTGATGCACTTTTATCGAAAGGAATTTAACTGCTATAACTTCCACGATATACTAAAATCTCACGAACTCTCAACCAATCTTTTTACGAATCCTGCAGACAAGCAGTTTTTTAAATTTCAATAGAAGAACTAAAGGTGTTGTGGATTTTCCGAGAACAATATATTGTGGATGGATCTTAGTTGCACATCCTTTTGGACCATGCAATTTTCATAGCTTGCTTAATTTGGCACACTCACTACTACTAACAATGAATTCTTAAGAAAATAAGCAATCAGGTGGTCTTATTGAGGAATTGATACCTCAGAACAACTAGTTTTCCATCATTGGAAATAGACCTTTCTCAAAATTCGAGAAATGTAAAAAAGTCAAATGAATGTATGATTGGGATTTTAATGTTATAATGCATGGATAACTTTAGCTTTTTAAATTAGAATAAATTGGCGATTGCGTAACATGTACAATTTATTTATTACTGTATACAAATGCCAAGAAAGATTTAACCGTTTGGGACAATAGTAACGAAAATGTTCAACCTCCACGCAATCTTGTTCAGAGAATCAGCCTCTAACGAGGTAGCAAAGTGTTGACAGCTAATCAAGAGAGCAAAAACCATAGCAAAAACTAATTATCATATGGAGGTGCAATAATTGGAGGCACAGGGAACACGGCTGATAAAGGGGAAAGTTGTTGCTGTATCGCCTCAGACGAGGGTTCAACGGAAAACTGTGCCAATTAGCTGGCTTTTCAGAAAACTGTATCCTGCTAGGAATGATATATCAGTCAGCTAATTGTCTGAAAACAACTACATACCTCTAATTGTGTTTTAATTCCGTTCTATGTAAATTAGTCGTCGGATAAAGTGTGAAAGAAAACATAAGATCAGTGTTATTTCGAGCGTAAACGTTGGTGACATTTCGTGAAAAGAAGTCCTGTAAACGTCCCAATACTCTGCATTGGCAATCAGTTGTGGAACAAAAGGTTGAAGATTATGAGGGGATATGAGTGCATTTGTCGTAATAACCTCTTTTAAAGGATCAAGGAAGTTGATGTTTTAGTTTTAGTTTCAAAGTGTCTTTAATAGGGCTTTTAACCACTGTATGTGTATATTTTTCTAGAGTATATTTCTCAAAAGCGAAAATTAATTAGGAAAAATCGGCTTTCAAGTGCGTTATGAAATAGAACTTTCAGCGTTCCAGTTTCAAAGATATAATTTAAGGTTTGACAACGACGCCATTTCAAAAACCGCCAACATCTGCATCGACACTTTTCCGCCTGTACTGCTGCCCGGATAACGCCTTTATCCATCTCGCGAAGTCCGGCTGCTCCCCAGCAGTTAAGGAAGCGGTAACTTACATAACCGTTTAAGGATCACATTTCGCCTTGACATTTGACCAGACAGCGAGCAGCCAAGCTAGGAGGAACAAAGGAGACGCCTAGCGAGCGCTAGAGGCCTGCGGCGTGCGCCCAGGAAAACAGCCATTAGGGCGTAAAAATAACCGCGATAAGTACAGCAAGCAGATTTACATTTTAGCGAGTAGCGGGAGAGGTAGGCCTTGGCGTTGTGCAATGTGCTGCTACCTTGTGCAATGTGCACCGAGGTGATGACATCTGGAGCAAAGAGCAGAGAGCAGTCGAGCGCGCCAGTCTTCACTTCATTCTACAATTTACATTTCAATGTAAAGTGTAAACATAGCCGACGCGTAACTAAAAGCCCTGCCTTGCATTCAAGCAAATTTAAAGGTAGGAAAGTAAGGAACATTTGGACCAAATTTTATCAGACAAAAATGCAACCTGTAGAGAGCTCATGTATGAGTATATATGTACTCGTATATGTACATATGTATATTTAGTTTTGAAAAAGAAAATGTTCAAATAATAATTATGTTCTAGGGGTGCTTTTTCACGGTTCAAGGTCTAGGTCTTACCAGGCTGACGGCTTGAACATCTCAGTTTTCCAAAGAAAAATCGCTAGTTATGATACTTTCAGAAGGTCATCACATGAGAACAGCGTTTGTAGGATTACTATAACCTTTTAAAAACCACTAAAACGCACGTTCAAAGTGGATGCGAAATTTCGTAGTTTACAGCCGCTCTCAAACATACAATTAGTTTCACGCACGTAGACTGCAGTCATTGGTCAGACTAAACGTCATGTTTTGGCGTCCGCACTGCGCACCTTCAAAATAACTCTGCCTGAGGCTAGTTTCCCTTTTATCCAGTGCGTGTTTTTTATCTCATACTGAAATAAATGCGCCTCACGAGGTGTGTCCCAAACCCACTTTTTGTCACGAGTGCACCACTGGCGGACCCCCTGACCCAGGTTGAGCAAAGGAGAACGGAGCAAAACAAACAATTAACATGACTCCCAGTGATTGCTGTGCTCTGTGGTCGCTAGATGTGAGGCTCGTGCCGCGTGCCGCGGATCCAACTACAGTTTTCGCTCGCGGGATAAGGTTCGTGAGGTTATCCAGTTTACCTCGGCTCCAGACGTGTTAAACTTTCACCTCACTGTTATCTGGTACGTAATCTAACCGCGCTGTCCTACAGTAGCTAGCCGGCCCACACCCACTCTGATACTCGATACGTGTTTCAGTCTGTTTATCGTGTCTTCTGCGCGATTTAATGTACTCGACCGAAATCTGATTGTATCGCCTGGATTTGCTAAGTGATTGATGCTATCGTGGTACTTAGCGGACCCGTAGCGGGTGTTGGTATCATCACTCCAGAGGAGCGGATTCTACCGCGCAGTCACCACTGACACTATGCAGTAACGAGGTTCAATGGTAGAGAGGACTTTGTGCGGGAAGATTCGTGAGGTTCGGAATAAATTGCCAGGAATTCTTAAACTGCATGGTCTATTCCGACCAATTTATAAACTACTTTAGGACCTATTTTTTCAGGAAGAGTAAGTCCGCTGTAGGTAAAAGTTGACGGCTTTAAAAGGGCTTCTGGATGAGAGTGGTACAAACACCAGTTTTATTTTGGTGTAGGCATAGATGAGTACTCGCCTGGTTTAGGTCACCGAGGAAAATACTAAATTACTAAAAACAAACTACGGATGGATAATAGGTTTAAAAAATTCAACGCTAATTATGACATTAATCCGACACATAACACTAGGGACGTATTCCCCTTAAAACTGTTATTTCCAAACCGTATACATATGCGTAATAGTATAGTGGTAAGCAAAATGAAATGTTAAATACAACTAGGGTAAATAAACCAGTTAGTTATTATCACATCTCGAATGACCTTTGGTGGCGTGGCAATACGTTAAGAAATGACAAATTAGACCAGTGCAGGAGTGCGTTGCATAAGTCTCCTACTTTCCTAACTAGTACCTATCAGTCAAACGTCAAGAGACAAATTGATACATGAACACACAGACACGTCAAACAGCAATGACATGTAGAGTTGATATTAGTCCTGGTCTAGATAGAGGTCATAGGCATATAACTCCTTGGTCGTTGTAGTCGGAATTGAAAAAATGAACGAAAGAATAATGATTCGAAATGAAATACATGAAATAACACTAAAATTATGGAATAAAATTATTCACGTATCGGATCAACAAGGGAGCACATAAAAAATATTTTCAGATGGGGTTGACCTGAAACTTTGTCGGGAGGTTTGGTTCTTACATTGAACATGTATTAATGTGGAGCATCCTTAAGAATTAAAATGAACGTTTCCCAACATTTGGGCGTTTACCTACATGGTTTACCCCTCCTAGTTATTGGATTTTGGTGGTCTAGAGTAAGTATTTAACCCCTCGTTCAACTAAAGTGGCATGGGATCTCCCTTCCTCCGGAAATCCCTTTAATTTGACATTACCATCACATTTGACAACATTCCAGCTCTTCCATCCACCCTTTTCTTCTCACATTTACTACTTCACTCCTATTTCGCCCATGCCGTTATTGCGATGGTTAAATGTTACGGGCTTGAGTGGCAAAACTCCAGCCATTGTTCTGTAAGGTCAACTAGTCAAGAGTTCTGAATATCCAATTCTGCTGGTTCGTCACAGCAGCATACCAGAGTCTAGACACTCACTACGTGATGCTATTATCTAACCTATCTACAGCAGGAAATCTGTCGTGTGGAAATCAATGCTAACACTGATAACTAGGCCTAGGACAAGGCAGAGTAGGCCACGCGGAACAGAGAGCTGAGCAGTGCGGGCGGAAAAATTACGATGGAGTCTGACAGATGGCTGTATGTTTACCTAGAAACCTTCAAACCTCGCGTCAGTTTTGAACAAGCGCCTTTGCTATAGTTTGCAATACAACAAATTGTTCTTATGTGTATGTATCATAATGGTTTCATGAAGTCAAAGGGTGAAATCGTCTAAGGTGGATGAGAGCGAAATTTGTCAAATTTTACTTTTAAATAGGAGTTCGTAGCTCTAAAAGTACTTGATTTTCACGTGTTTCTAAATAGATTTACATAGAAATCAAAATAAAATTTATAACATTTCCTTACATCAGCCCTAAAGAGTTTTTGACCTGTCTTTATTTACAAGTTGCAAAAACACTATTTTTAGCGGTGGCGGTTGTTGGGGTGCGACCTTCTGATTAAAGATTGTACAGGGTACTTATGTTATATATTTTACATCTTATTTCCTCAAAGTGGATTCTATCCTACTATAACTGGGGTATTGTATATTAAGAGGTTACCCAAAACATCACGTTATTCTATTCCATTCAGCCATCTGATAAAGGTCGCTTTAGCGGCCTCCATTCTTTCTTTTAACCCGGAAAATGGAGAAAATTTAAAACAAATACAACGTTATAAACTACTAAAAGTGTTTCTTATTAAGTAATATATGCAGATGGAAGTTACAATAAACTCTGCTGCTGCGGTTTGCTAAATGTATAACGGTCATTGCCCACGCACAGTTCCGGCGAGGTTATCGCCGAACAGTGGACAAGCAATGCTATTGTTGCAGGAAACAGTTGTTGCGACCTCGAACTCACCGACAAAAGAGAGTGTCAATCCAAGAACTGTCGTCCATGTTGAAGCACATGACGGGCAACGGGACCCGCGCTCACTGACAAGGACGTGATGTGGTAGTGCGCACGCGACCGCGCACACAGGGGCTTCACCTAGCCGCCACAGAAACCCTGTCTCCGGCACTTGTAGGAGTGCGCGCGGCAGACAGGGTGTAAATATGCGGACGTGATTGACACATGGAATGGGGTCAGAGTGTGATCGGGAATGTGTTAAACCAAGGTCGTTGTTGGATGAGAGACATTAGATTTATGTTTTAATTTTCAATTGTTTGAGCCCATCACGAGCCTTATTCGCTGAGGTTCGTAATGATAATAAATACTCAATGCGTAATAAATGTTTACAAGTTATACAATCGTCAAAAACAATCTTTTCAGATTTACAGATTATCTTTTAAAGTTTTGTCAAAGTCAAATCCTCGAAAAACGTAAAGTCATAACGATGCTACAATGACTTATACATAAACTTTACATCTCATGGGTTCAATTCATTTTCTTCCAATTCAAGTTTGGAATAATTAAGTAACTACACTGTCTCAGAACTCTGATCTTAGGATCTGGTCATATTTCTTTGTATACATTGAGAACTTACTCCAATGAAAACAAAAACCTCTATCTTCAGTTACCAAGCTCTTTGTTTTTAATCTTTACACGTAACTCCACAACAAAGCAAATATCTTTCTGTCTTCGTTACCTACCGTCATCAACAAAAGAACGCAAAAACATACAATGAAGTCATAACAGAATGATGCAATTCAAAACAAACAAGTGATTCACTACGACGCAGCAATCACTGGTTACATTTAGCTAGACTTGAAGCAATGCAATTAATGGGCAGATAAAGCCAGGAACAAAGACGTGTTCCAAGATACGACCCGTTCTTCCATATACGCTGACGACAATGCCATTATCTATCCAATGGTGAACGCCTCGAGCATTTCGCTAATTGTACAGGTCGTTCATTTCATAACTGAACCCATAATATTTCCATTACCATTCCCTGTTTGTTCATCTTAATGGTTTTCTCGAACAAAAAGGTTTTCAATCAGCAGATAAATGGTTTATAGAAGACCGCCGACGCCAAGGTCATTGCTCAATCTAGTCAATTGCTTAGGCGGTTCAAAGAGATTACATTTGGAAAATCTTGACATTTAAATAATTATTTATTGCGCTTAACATCATTGGGGTTCGAACTAAAAGTGAGGTAGCTCTCTCAGTATTAAATGTGATGGCTTCTCCACGTCTGACAATACGTCAGTTACCAGATGTGAAATTGTCTCCTTCAAAACGGGTCCTTTCCGAGCAGTACGCTTTTTATACAATTTCTACAACTATTATAAGCAATGAATTATCCATGATTTAGAAATTGTTTAGAACCATTTTTTTAACAGTTTGAAATTTGAACCAAGCTAGTGGTTTGAAATATCCCCTGTGCCTTGACCTTTCAGTAAATCGGTACATTTCTTTGTTGCTATCAAATTGGCAGGACAAGCAAGCTTGGTAGCACTGTTCCTGATAGTTTGATCTCACTTTGTAGCAAGACTGCTAGAATGCTGGTTGAAGCCCGAGGCTCACAGCTCAACTAGACCGAGTGTACAGAGTATAGGTAGTATTTGCCGCTCCTAAAGGTAATGGAGCGACCTACCTTCCTTTCAAACGGCTGTGAAACGATTTTACCCCAAATAAAAAAATAACTAACCCTTATGTTCCGCCCAGGAAAATTAGTCATCAAAATCGATTCCCAGCACGAGAGAAACCCCGGTACAATACTACACGCAACCAGAGCTTGCCGGGAATGTAATGGCCAAGTAGAAGCAGGAAACCGAAGCCCAGGAGCGACCTGGAGCTAGAAATTAAATTAGTCTAGAGCCTAGGTTGTGTAGTGTGGGACATGTAATTAGTCTATGTTTGGGAAGTGATCGGAGCAGGAGGCTGGCCGAGCACTCTCACCTGCGTGGAAAGTGCAGCGCCACACCATAAACCGAACCAGGAATGTCACCTGCCTCTCGTCCCGTCCTTGTGGTTACAACATCTAGTGTGTGACTTTAGCAACACTTATGAAAAAGAAGGCGTTGTTTTTTTAACTGAGATCAAAAGCGAAGATAACTTGCATGAAAGACAACATCTAAAAGACAATCTTCGGTAAAGGGCTATAGTAAGCCAAAGCTGCAGCAAACAATCCAACCAACAGGTCTAATGACCTTTTTTCTCAGTTGTTTTGGATGGGCAGGACAGTTATCTTTAGTTTGAGTGAGGTTAGAGTGGGTAAGGGGTTCACTCAACTCCATCTTGGTAGCCAAAGCTAAATTCACTTCATATAATTTAACTACGATAAACGCAACGCAAGCTTGCAAACACGATTATATCTTGAAGTGTGTTATGCAATTCTGCCCAGTCCATAAACTTTAATCACTGACCATTCTTTTCTTACAGGTTTATAAGCCCATTATCCAAGAAAACGTCTTACTTTACTTTTCAATGGACACAGTGCACTTGCACACTCTATTTATCATTAGCCTCCGAGCAGAACAGTAGTGTTGTGGAGAGGACTTTATCCGGTGCAATATCCTTAAGAAGATAAATATAGTGTTTAGAATAAACAAAGGACTTGGCGAAGCGGCAAGGACTGTGAGTAGCGAGGCGCGAAATGGTCCTCGGGCCAGTTGCTTTGTGGGACAGTAGCGGCTCAAGCAATGGCATCCTAGGATCTTGCGCTGGAGATCAACTGTCAAGGCAACAGAAAAAGAGTCATTTGGAAAATGCTGCAACTAATTTTCTCGTATTCAATCTGGAAATTGGGGACGACATTTGTTATAATGCTACACAACCCGAAAGGTGGAAAACCGATCATTAGTAGAATACTCATCCTGTATTCGAAACCAATAAAAAAAGAAAAAGACCTCTGCAAATCCTTAGCATTGCTTGTTATAGAGCTTTCCTTTTTACACACCCCTTAAGGCTGTGCAGCAGAGGTGTAAAAAATTTGGCAATACAGAGATTTATTGTTTTCACAGCGTTGTCGTTCTCAAACGTTCAATTTCAAATTTAAAAGTTTTAAACGTAATGTCAATATTACCTGTGTCGCTTTTGAGACACACGAACTTGAAAAAATGTACAACTATTTTAGAGCTCTATGGAAGTAGCTTTAAAAAACCGCCCTTTCATGTAAGACTTTCAAGACGGAAACTACGACGCCTTATAAAGCCACTTAAAGGCGCGTGTACAAATTAACGCGAGGTTTCGTAGTTTCTAGGCGCATGAAAAAATTAAAATTTCATGCCCGTAGATTCCACTGGTTAGTCAAACTACATCGACACTTTTACCGCCCGTACTGATGATCTACTCTCAGCAGCGGATGTGCGTACACCACCACCAAGCACCGCGCTGCACAACGGTACTTGTAGATTGCGACTAACCGTACTGCAGTGATAAGGTAAATGTGTCATTGGTCGGTTCATTATAGTTAACTTTTTGTCTCCAGTAGACTCGCAAACTATGATCGTGCTGAATTTCAGGATGCAGTGTGAAATGAATTTAACACAGTAAATAGTTAGTAGTCTCATTATAATGAACATGTGCTTTACGCATCGTCTGATCATCCTTTAAGACAGGTGTTATGTACCTGCAAGCAATTCAACCTTGAGGAACGTCAAGCCGGGGGCGTACTTTCCTCACTATCAACACTCGAGGCGCGTACAACTTCCGTATTAGACGTAGAGATCTAAATTGGTAGGGACTAGTTTCTACCTCGGAGACCGGCGGTGATGTCAGAGAGGCTCGGAGATGTTTGAGAAAAGTTGACGCGCTGTAGAACCACTTTCGCTGCTGCCGCCGCGCTATGTAAACTAGCGGAGAAACTGCACCGGCCTGGCCATGGGTGGACCGACCGGTAGCCTTCCAGGAGTCGTTAAATTTTGGATCTTTTACAGCTTTATTTGTGAGTTCCTGCTCGCTCCGCTTTCTTAATTTACGGGTGAACGTGTAATTGGTGGGTTTATGCGTTGGGGCGGGTTTTTTGTTGGGGTTTTATGGGGTTGTTGATTTATTTTTGAAGAAAGCAAGGATCGATTGTGGGTTCGATGATTGGAAAAGCAGAGTTCTTACATAAACCTCCATAAATTCAGCATGATTCATAACTCTATTATATTTCATAATTTTCAAAGTGGTTATTTACAATGTTAAAATCATTGAGATTAACAATCCGTTTCATTAATTTATTTATCTCTTCAACACTTATTATACTCGATTTAGTGAAGCAAATAAGCCGTATTTGAAACAGCAATATTCAAGCACAACTATGCATAAGGACCATATACATACAAGTGATACAGATTTAAATGTACTTCTGCTTAAATAATCAAATAGAAAACAATGTTTAAAGGGACTGCGAAGGACCAAAGGCTCTATACGAATAATCCGTGAAGTTTCCATAGGATTTACGGAGCTATTCATTTCCATCGCTTTGGAATGGAACGTCGTAGAACAAAACGAAAGCAATTTTGAGCTTTCAACACCCCCTGAGTCAAATGGCAAAATTATATAAATAGTTTTTCACTGCCATCGTGGTTTGGCTAAGGGATTTTGTTGATAAGGTGTACATATGTGTGCATTAAAATAAAAGTGTATACCAAGTTTGATCGAAGTCGGACCATAAATACAGTTTTATAGCATAAGACCTCACATTATAGGGAAATTGTAGCTTTTCTTCTTTTAGATACATTTTTATCTTTTATTAATCTTTTGTTATTTTGATTAGAGTCCTTAAGCGATGGTCAAGAGAAAAGTTGCGACTGCATGCAGTTGACTCAACATGTTATCAAAAACAAGATGAAACTGATATGCACGGCGAAGGTTGCATTCGTTTCTGGAGAAATTCCTAAACGTTTGACCTTTAAATCAAGTTTATGCAGGCGTCATCTCCGATATCCTTGATAAAATTTATAGCTCTCTGATAGGTCGCAGTTTTCAACAGATTACATCGCCTCCTGACGTTTTGCGTGTAAAATCTTCAACGGTCTTTAAAGCGTTCTACATGGCTTTTACTTTTCATGGTAAACATTTCGAGGTTGAAATAATCATACTGGAAGTGTTAACCAGACAAAACGGTTTATTTCTCACATTCACAGACAAGACTTCCGTTATTCTCAACATGAACACAATTTAAACCTTTTCGTCACTTTGCTCTAAAACAGCTGTTGGTGACGATAAGAAATTGGTAAATAAGTTTAACAGCTTTTTCTTTTAATCAACATAAACCAAACTACTGAGTTTAGAACAGTGTTTACTTTGTATAGCCTCTACACTCTACAGTATTCAAAACTTAAATTGCAAAAAATTTCTTAATATTATTTCATTGTAACAAAAGTATCGTTCATCTCTAGTCCCAAAAGTGGCTTTTGATTCTGGCTTATTTAACTTGAACTTAAGTTCAGATCAGATAGCATCACCTCAGGACCTACTAATTTAGTGGTGGACAGAAGCACGTGTGATGGCTAAATGTTTATTTTACAAAAGACGAACACAATTGAGAACTTGTTGAAAACTAATGAGCATCACGAAAAACAAAAATACGTCGGTGTATTTTATCAACCACTCCGTATACTAAAGGAAACCCGACGTACAATAATGTTCTCGAAAACAAAGGGACCTCGCTGAAAATACTCTCAGTAAGATGTATTTTATCCTCCCCAAACATGCAACACTTGAAGAAGACGTTAAAAATCTCCGAAACTTGAAACCCTAATTAATTAGAGTGGAAGTAAAAGTTGTTGCGGCGGTGAAACGTGGAAAGTAAAAGTTACAAAGGAGCCCAAAACCAACAAGAGCCAAGAGGAGAGGAGGTGGTCACGGGTCACCGAGGTCACTGTGGGTCACTGGAGCAGCAGCAACAGTGGAGTCGCAAGTAGAACGGAAGAACACCTCCACTACTGTTGCAGATGTTCAATAGAGCAAACACTGCTCTGTCTTCTCTTCTCACTTCCTACCTGATCTAAACTCTGGACCCACTGCTGTCTGCACTGACTTTCACCGCCAGTCATGAGGTAATTACCATACACCAGCTTTGCTTCTCGTCTTGTCAAAGTACTAAGTGATAATGACAATCTTGTACCTCTAGAATTGATAAAATACAAAACAGAGCAATAATATCACTATATCACTATTTGAGGTGCCGACCACTCTCATGAGGGTATTTTAAGGCAAATATGTGGTAAAGGATGAGTATGATGAGTGGTAGTAATGAGTTATGAGGTGTAGTCTTGTTACAAACTAAGGCCGACTCTTCCTTAGAATGGGTCATTAATTAATAGCCAATGACCAATGGAAATACAAGGACCAACGGCTTAACGTGACTTCCGAACCACGCAGGTGATGGTCTGATATGTCTAAACGATGGTGGAGTTGATGCGGGTATCATCAGATGATCACTGAGACTATCTGAGCCTTTAGACCTTTATCATCCTCAAAACCTGACCTCCATGAAGCTGGATTACAGGACCACGCCACGAGTCCCAGTCGCCAAGGACAAAGAAATTTGTCCAGCTTTGAACAACTAACATAAATTTATCAAGATATTAGAAGGCTGATCAAAATTATGTTTTATGAGATCACTGAGAAAGACTTCAATTTTTTATATGTGTACGAACAAATTTTGGTACACTACAACAAAGGCTGTCCCAATAAGTGACTCATATCTAACAAGGTCACTTACGACCTTCCTATGATCGAATCTAGAACGACCTTCCTAGAACGAATCTTAGGGCTGTCGACACAGCGCTTTCTGGGAAATGCTTTTCACTGGGACACTTTTCCAGCACTCAAATTTTTGCAAATGTTAACATGAAATATATTGGCTGGTTTAATATATTTTCTTATGGTTTAGATCTAAAGTTAATTTTATAGGCTAACTAATGTAGAAATTTAAAGGTCTAAAGCTTGAGGAACTTTTATTTTGATTACTCACAACGTATGCCAATAAAATAGCGATGTTGCTATATAGAACAAATCCCAAATGCAAATTTACAGCGGCTACGGTGTAGGTACCAGTTTGATAAATGAGGGTCAAATTCTATTAGCTATATATAACTCAAAAGTACTACAGCTATATAATCCAACTTTTCGGACAAAAGTTATGGTAATTTCAGGATTTCCTTGAATACCAATTAAACTCGTTTTGGCTCTTCAAATAATCATTTGACGATCTGATCACACTGGTGCCACCACAATAGCTCTCCTCCTGAGTGATTATTCAACCGCCCATAAACCAAACTATAAAACCTTTGACCTTCAGTTTGACAGTTGCACAACACAAGACATTTGACCGAAAATCTCACAAAGGTCGGAGGCAGAATCAATAGATCGTATTGCACAACTTAGAGCGCCTCTTCGAGTTGAATTAGCATTAACGATTGATTGGCCATAAACCAAAGCAATCAGGGTGCTTCGCAATAAGTATCAGCTGTAGAAACTCCTTGTGACTCCTCGGCTTTCTACTCTCCTCCACCGGACCGATCACTAGGTGACAATTCTCGCACTTTCCAAATCAAACCCAGGACACTTGGTTGTAGTTGTGGAGGGGGGAGATGGTCTTTCTTCCAGAAGTGTAGATAGTGGTAATACAAAGTTCAAAGGGTGCGCAGTAAGGGCAGAACAATTGAACGATGCAGAAGGATGCAGTCCGAAACACGTTGTCGTTATAAATGGTGTGAGTTTTGAGCTTCTAAATTAAATGTCAATATATCAACCTTTAGGGATAAATTGGAAGCCGATTTTCCAATTTTATTCTGAGAAAACCCAATTTAGAACAAATACTAAACATACAGTACTTTTAGAGCTCTGAAACCCTATTTAAAAGTAGAATTTAAAATATATGGCTCTGGTCCATTCTAGATAATTATTTTGAATTCAAGTTGAAATTATGATACATTCAGACATTCAGTACACTCAGAAATTCATTGTAACCTTGTAAAATCATTTTTAGACGCTTTCACAAAGTTGATGCGAGGTTTGTAGTTTCTTGCCGCTCGAATCGTGTAATTTTTACGCCTGTAGACTATACTCATCGGTCAGACTACATCGTTAACGTTTGACGTTCGTACTACAGGGTGTTTTTTAACGCAACCCAACTTTCAAACTTTGGTAAGTCATTCTATACGCGCGCTATAAGGTCGTAAATTGTATCATTGGTTTGTTCATTTTAATATCTATCAGATGGTATGTATTGTTGCAGTAATATAGTGTTTTTGATTTGATAATTTGATGTTATTGTAAAATAAACGCAATCATGGTTTTAAGCAAAGATTCCAAACAAATCTAAAATTCACAGATATGTAAAAATTTCAACAAAATAGGTTTTGTAGGGAACGGAAAACATAACAGAAGGCGGACTGTACTGAATGAAGAAGTGACGGACAATGTTAGGGTTGGATTAGAAAATTCTCCTTAAAAATCTTTCAAAATTTTGAAACAACAAAAGCAGATAGCCAACTAACGCCTGGATATACTTGATCTTAAACGCATCTTGAAAAAAAATTATCTTGCTCTTGAGTAC
Source organism: Matsumurasca onukii (assembly GCA_018831715.1). Taxonomy (NCBI): domain Eukaryota; kingdom Metazoa; phylum Arthropoda; class Insecta; order Hemiptera; family Cicadellidae; genus Matsumurasca; species Matsumurasca onukii. The sequence continues at coordinate 20,052,949 of CM032063.1, read as the reverse complement.
TCTTCATCAACTAGCACTAACTAATCTTTGCTAAAAACCATGATTGCGTTTATTTTACAATAACATCAAATTAGAAAACCAAAACCTTTTATATTACTGCAACAATTCATACCATCTGATAGGTATTGAAGTGAACAAACCAATGATATAATTTACGACCTTATAGCGCTCGTAAAAAATTACTTACTAAAGTTTGAAAGTTGGGTTGCGTTTAAAAACACCCTGTATAATGGACGATATTGTTAATACTTCATTAGACAACGTTGCTTTGATTCCACGCTGTCATAGATGTCCATTAGTTAATAATTGTCATATATCATTATTGAGATTGTTTCAATAGTTTATGTAAAACTTGTGAATAATCGTGTATCTTGGATCATTAAATATGTAAGATTTAATCAATTGATTAATCGTTATAATATGTACAAAGAGAAAAATATAGATGTTTTTAGCCATGTCACCCTTAAATCAGAGGATAAATAAATATTAAGGCTTCATACACTTCCTTTCAGCTCCCAGAAAAATAGAACTAAGTTCCTTCCGTGGTGTCACGTAAGAGATTAGCAACAAACTGAGTAAACATTACAGTTCTGTTAATAGATACATACGGTTGCTTTAAAGAAAACTGCTTAGTGAAATATTTCACAAATCTCTTCCTTCTTACCAAAATCCACACCTACATTACGAGTACGATCAAGGGCCAAACACAATCTGTATAAGCGCTTAAACCTTACGCCATGTATTTATCAGCCCTGAATCTCGCAAGCGAAGTGGCTAAACATGTTAATTTCAGATACTACTAAATATTCTCTACCAGCCCGTGGGAACAATAAATAATCAATAACGTTATCAAAACCGTACAAATCACTTTGAACGTATTTATAGCGTTATCAGTGTCAGATATGAGCCTGTGGCAATGTGGGCGTTTTAAAGAGCTTTTATCACAAGGGCCAGGGGTTTGGTCACTTCGGTGTGTTGCCATGTGTGTTACAGATTGATACTAGCGATGATAAGGAAAGGTCAACAATCAACTTTCAAGTTTTAGTAGATCTACCTCAAAGTTTTATATTAGTCACACGAGCTGACTATATACGATTCGTTCGTAAGTGAGAAATATGTGTAGTATGTAAAAAATAATCACAAGTAAGCAAATTGAGATTCGTTTGAAATTATAGATCGGTTGCAATCTTTTGAATCAAAACCTATAAATTTGGTATGGTAACAATTCAAATTGAAACCACTATTGAGTGTTTATTATATTGCATTTTTTTAGACGCTTATAAAATGGGTCTATCAGATAAATAAGTAACTTGTTTGTGTCTATTTATAGTTTTATATAAATTCCTTGGAGTAAACTAGACACAAAAAACGACTGAACCTTATCAAATGTTCTGAACCTCTAGACTTAAATCTAAGCTAAATATTATATTAATAAGAAGCTAAGAAACGAATAAGTAGTTATATGTATACATTTGTTGAGCCACTTATGAAACAAAAATACTTCAAATAGTCAAGGCGGTTTTGGTGGCATTAAACAATTTATCGATCTTTATTTTGTCTCTCGCTTGAAGAAGAAAGGATATAGAAAAGAGGGAACATTAATATTGATAGTAAGTAATGTAGTAATATGTTTAGTAATAAACAATGATAAAGAAATTAAATTTGCTCGAACATTACTGAGAAAAATTGTCTTCTTACAAACTATACTACAGCTTAATTATTATGCTTTCTTGTCGGCCACTGACAACTCCCACTCTAGAATATACACGTGCAACGGCCTTGTGATACAGATTTGCTAATCAGGTCTATAATTAACGAAACATTCGGGCAGTTCGCCGTGACCGTGTCAGCCTGGCTGTGACCCGCACCACCCGCGCCCCACCACCCTGCCTACCCACCGCAAGGAAAGGTCTGCTGAGGCAATCCTTGAGCAACAGTCAGACCATTGTGCACTCGTTCTCCATCTGGGATCACAACTCCTTTCCTTTCCCCAGTCGCCAAATAATCCACGCCACGTTTCAATGTGTAACATTTCTGGAACTAACTGAATTTTTGATGTTCTTGCTCTGGCGTGAGGTAAATGCCTGCACGCATAGTTTGCGCACGTGTATAGATTTTCAACCGGCGAAATGAAAATACGAACCACAATTGATCTATAAATATTTTCTTCGAAATTGATGCATACTCTTTTTTGTAAGATCATAAAAATTAGTCGATTCGTCATTTAAATTAGAAAATTAAAAATTTAGAAGAGGTATAATTAGGACGGTAGAAGAGAAATGAGAGAAATCAATGCTTCAAAGTGGTTCCAAATGAATGCTAAGTTTGAACAGCTCGAATCACTATTGCTCAAAAAAGATAACTCATGTAATAAAACCACTTATCTTGATAAATGAAGCTCGAAAATTGTCGACGCATAGCACAAGCACTATCGTGATTCTTAATGAATTTCTACTAACGGGAGGAAGGCATAAATTGCCCCACATGTAGTTTTATGATTTTGAACCCGTGATTTTTCATTTTTGATCTGATTTCTATTAAACGTTGATTACACATGTACGTCATTGTAACCAACATGTCTATAAAAACAACGAAATCCGACCAACTAAACAATATGGCGGCGAAAACTGGTTGTTATACGGCGTTTAGTTTTATATGGCGGTAGAAACATATAAAACAAGATAACAGTCTCTCTTTTTCTGAGTTCTTTTTCTATGGTAGAAATGAATAAATCTATTTTTCATAGAAATTTGCCAATAAAGCACAAAGAATGAAAACTTCTGGGTAGCGTTGATCTTCCGAATAAACCATGTTGCAATAACAGATAGAAAAGACTACACCCACTGTAGAGAAACTCGACTATAGAGTCCGATAGTCTATGTACAACAGTGCAAAAGGCTGCGAATGTAATTTTGTTGGTGTAAATATATAGTCACAGCTAATGCACACTTGTGATTGATGCGGCCATAAATCTGATTACATGAACAATGTATGATTACACGAAGACAATTCATCAAGGTGATAATATGAGCAAGTCACGTGATCAAGACGAATATACAGACGCTGTTGCTGTTTTATTTATAGGACATACTACTCGCTAGAGCTATGTGTGGGTGTTACCTGTGAAAAACAACTTTATTTACGTTTCATAAAACCTTTCTATACAAATAGGTTAAGTTTTTTGCAAAGTCTTTTTTCAGATGTGTGAGCGCATTGCTTTTAGAATCAGGTTTTGTTGAAATTTGTTATACTAACTTTTAAAAGTGTTCTGAGTAAATGAATGTTCTCAGTCGAGCGTTACAATATAATGGTCTTATTAGAAGTTGTCACGTGTGCGGTGTGCCACAGCCCTTATCATACATACTACAAGACCCCCATACTAACTAACCTGTATATCACAGGTTGTTCACCCGCCAGGCACCTGCCACCTCCCCGTTACACACTTCCTGTCCTAGCTTACTGATAACAGAGGATCAACATGCAAATCCTGACCACTCTAGACCGTAACAATCACCGTAGACTAGCGGACTCTTCTCTAGTCTGGGCTATCACCAAGAGCCAACAGCACTCACCTACAGACAGGATCTACCGAAATCACGTAAAAAGGTCTTTATAGTTTCAGACAAATGATAGATTTCGTTTGATGCGTTAGTTAAATTTTATGTTCAAAGAAAGATGATTTTGTCAAAAATGAGGAAAACTAGTATTCAAGTATAGCCTACTATAAGAATGACGGGATGATAATCACACAACTCACGGATTGAGAGAAGGTATTGATACTGTATGAAGCGACTAGGTTGTACAACCCATGGTGTACATACTTATTACACCATGTACAACCGCGATACCAGTAGCTTTAAACAACTTGAACGCTAACATTCTTATTGCATGCATTCTTACATACATGCATACATTCTTAGTGGCTTTTTGGTAATGATATCTAAAAGGTCGTTCTATTTTTTCATAAGATTTACTCAGTACAGACTCTGGTATGAAATAATCGACCACTAACCTTAAGGTTCAGCGCCTACCCATTTTAACAGCAGATTCCTTTTTAATACATCATTGTCTTCGATTCCATGAAGTGACATTTCCAGTTCGTTCGAATTGTTGTAAGTAATATCGCCACTTCTGTGTTAGAATCAAAGCATTAAATTTAAATCCAATCAAATTTAAGCTTGATGTTTTGTTCCTTACCTCCAATGTTTGTGTGTGTGTATTATATTTATAATATCTTCATTGTCATGATCATGGTTTTAGGGTTGCTTTGATTTCTTTAGTTTCTGTTTGACGTTTTGCCTCGTTGCCAATGTAGAAAAGTGAATAATTAATTACTAAACTTCATTTTATTTCGCTTATAACATCTATTGTATTTAAAAGCATTATTAAACATAAACAAAACTTAATAGCAGCTGACTAAAAGCAAGTCAACAATATTCTACAAATGATTATTCACATTTTGAAAATCAACAACGCTGTGCCGCTCATCTAAACTAATCACGCGTCCTTCTGTTTTGTCCAATCAACTGTTCGCTGACAAACTTTGTTGGTATATTCCTTGTATTTCTATTGGGGTCATAAAGATTTACCAAACTTTTCATTGGTTGGCACAACTACTTACAACTTTGCCGTATATCTGCAGCAATCTTGAAGGTTTCTCGAGAAGGGCCAAGCAGTTTTCAAGGGGAGAAGCCTTTTATTTTCTTCTTTTGTTTCTGTGAAAGGTTCACTTCCGTCTGTTATCAATATTTTGTGTAGTAATGAAAATACATAGCGACATATGTTCCGTTATTAGCTCGTGTAATTTGTAAGATACATTGGCAATATTTACAGTCCATTAAAACAAAGCTATTTTATCTGAGCTGTTTATCCTTTTGTCTTTCTTGGAGAAATGTTTTGCACTTCAGCTTCGTGACAAAAATCACTTGGGCAGAAGACTTCCTCGGGAGATTGCATTACAGTCGTCACGTCATTCGCTCGTCCAGGCTAGTTAAAACCAGTTAGCGGACACGACACGCGATTTTTGACGAAGCTTTTCTTCTTCTCTCTAAGTAGTTAAGTGTCTCTTTATTGGACAACCTGAGAATCTGTATTTCAATAAGTGCATCTTTCTATGATAATATTTCAATATAGTTTAAACAATTGCACTTTCCGTTCATAGTAAGTTCAACGTAAGTTACGTTCATAGTTTATGTATCGATGACCTTCTGAAATCTACCGTCTTCCTGCACTCACGCAGTCGAATTTGGTTATCGCCAAGGAGGAAGGCAGCAGTGAAAACTAGTAGACTAAAAGCTCATTACCATAGGTATTATTCTAATCTAATCATTTGAGAAAGTACTGCCGAAACAAGATAACGACCATTTCATTTGCAATTTCGCCGGAAGCGGAACCGAACGTCACGAAGACGAACCGTCAAGCACCGGGCCGTGAAGTTGACCAGAGAGAAAAGCAAGGAACTAAATGCAATGTTAACAAACACAGGGGCTAGTTAACAGTGAAAGTTGGTCCAAAGACAACATGATGATAAAGCTGAGATGTCAATTTAGTTGAGTCATCTGCATTGTTTGATCAGGATGTCATTGCATGGTTCGTGATGGTAGTAGAAGCGACTCTTTAGATAACACAGCTGGGAGCCATTGAGACAAGACAACCAAAAACAAGTTTCTTTGTTATAAACTCTAAGAGGTGAATTTGGGAAAATTCCTAAATTATCCTAGCAACATGTAGTACAAATTGTATATAGTGTGACCGATACATCATGCGAATTGTATGTAAAGCCAAGTCAATTTAAATCATAACAAACTTTTTGACAGACACCTTTCAATCCGAGGGTGTCAGGTTATTTAAACAATTTGATAAATTTAAATATAAGATTTTTGCTTCCACCGAAAAGACGTAGGTGGTTCGTGAAAAGTCCTGTGATTTTTAATAGCTAGCACATTTGTGACTGTAAAATGGGGTTTCCATGAGACTGAATAATAATATACAAAAAGGTTCAACTACGAGATTTGTAAAGAGTGGGTGGTTTAGTGGATCTACTTTAGAATATTTACTAGAAAATGGAACATACACAGAAAATAATATCATACATACAATAATCAACCAAAATAAGACAACGTAGGTATACGAGTAAATGTTTTGCTTCTAACACTCAGCAGCGGGTCTCAGCACCAGGTGCTTTGTGGCCTCGTGCAGTGCGACAGTGAAGTGAACAGGAGCAGCAAAAGTCGGTCACATTGAGACAACATGAATATGCAGAGCGACCGGAGTAGAGAGAGGAGAGTCGTGAGTCATTGCATAACGGATGATGCTTCACTAGACAAAGAGATGTCATCGAAGATGGCGCCGCTGTAGAAGAGGTTACTCAGGACAGTTTGTGTAAGAAACTGAGCTACTGCAATACACAACTGTGTTGTATTCTGTTGATCTTTCACTTGGCTTCAGGGAGTTACCTCCGTGGGAAACTAAAATGTTTGAGCTAGCCTTATTTTGATGATGTTTTTATGAAGACGTTAAAAAGTAAAAGTATGGTATTTTAAAACACGTTACGTAGGATAACATCTATAGCAATACTCTGAGACGTTAGTTGTTCTTCATTGCTCAAAAAGGTGACTTGGAGTAATAACCAATCAAAGTAGACCTGTATTGGGTCCTGCGTCTCTATATATCCAGAGGCCTATTAGTTGGTAATAAGTTGGGATACTGTAATGTTGTAAATATCTTGGCTGTACTAAGGTCAAGTGAACTGAATCGCGAAATTAGTCAACTGGAAAGAACTCATTACATCATCACACTTGCGTTTTAATGAAGATACAATTAGAATAATAATAAATAATTTACTGTATTTCCAATTGATATTTACAGTAAAGTTTTTTTAAATATCTTATAAATTAATAACATATTAAAAATTCAAACAGATTATCTCAAATAAACTCATAAAGGGTTGTTAAATTTGAACTCTACGACTTTCCAGTAAAACGAGATCAACCCCTAATCTCAAACCTTGACCCCAGACGTTACAGCACTCTTCAATCCTCTCTTATAGAATCTAGAGTAGAAGACGATTGCATGTTGCATTGCACAACGGATGATACTCCAGAAGACAAAGAGACGTCCATCAGATCAGAGATCGCTAGCTTTCACTCCATCTCCATCTAGCGGGTAACTGGAGAACCATCGAGGTCACCGGGTCCAATAAACCATAACCGTCGACCCCGGTAAGTTATACAGGCTCGGTCTGCTACATTTGGTCTTGAACTGTGACAGATCGCCTTCTATATACACTACACTGTGCAAATTATCATATACAACTCTTTGTTGGTGTTGGTCGCTGGAAACCGTGTGTTGGGAGAGGGAAAAGGCAATAAGTCACGAATCTGTGAGGTCAGTTGGTGTTCAGTTAAATGCCATGGAGTAATGCGAATATATTTTAGTAATAGGTGAGATGTTGATAAAATGGTGGTTCTTAGAGCGTGTGTGGTCAGGGCTCGTTTCGCTGACCATTTTTGGGCTGTAGTAGTCGTAATCTGGCATGGAAGGCTTAATTCGACGGGTGGTTAGGGGCACATTGTGAGGATGAGAGATTGAAATACCGCTCCCATAGAAGGCTTGTCAGAAGCTAAAAGAATATCGCGTAGCCATTTAGCAAAATGTTAGAGGTCCTCAACAGCTACAGTACATCATTTCTCCAGAACTCCCTCGATCCTCTCAGCATCTAACGATATCAGCCATTACATCTTCACTGGATCGAAGGCTCGAATGTGTCGTGTACCGTAAAATGCCGGAGACGACAGGGCAATAACTGTACAATAAGCATTGTGAAACGTGCCCACAAGCTTAACGGGTTAATCGGCTTAGTCTCACACAGTAAAGCGGCGAAACCTTTCATTTCCCTCCCCTCTTATCTTTAGCCACACTCCAAGATTCATTTAATCACAGTCACAGCACGAGACGTAGAGTGGAATGTGGTCAATTGAATGGTGGCCTTGACTTCGCATGATCTTTCTGCTTTCTATGATAAAACATATTTGAATATTCATGGGTTTATAGTGTAATTCGAAAGGTAAACTTTGTACAATTCTACGTGGTCGTAGCATGTGGGCTTATTTGCAACTTTTGAACATTACTTCATCTCTTGGCATTAAATTGTCTAGGAGCTTGGCAAGGAGTTTCAACCCGCTAACACCAAGCTCCCGAAATCATTTAGGAGAGAGCCAGACTGAAAACCCCAGATTTTCCCAGGTCACGCACACAGCTAGTGGCTCAGGAAGCCAGAGCCGTTCTTCGGGAAATGAAAAGGACATCTCTACACGTCCGAATTAACGGTTTAGGCATACAATCCTTTACAAACTCCAAATTGAGCAATCAAACAAACGTCACAATCACCCGTCAACGGACGAAAACAAACCTAGACAATGGAAGAGCAAAATCACGTCGACGGGAAGAGAGAGACGGAGATTTCGGCAAACTCGAGCGTGTACAATTACGGACGTGTTTTGAAGCCAGATTGAAATCCAAACGAGATAGTTCCGTTGTGTGAACAAGAATAGAAGACAATAGTTGCATGACGTCGCCGCTAGGCGGTGCTGCCTTCACTTCACTCCTGCGAGTGATGGAAGCTCCAGACCCCGTCCACCCAGCTCAATCACTGGTGGAGGTCACGACACTTCTCGGTACACTGCAGGAAAACTGAACTCTTCATCGGAAGCGTTGGTGTAAATTTAATTTGGAGAAAACGTTTACTTTAGTATGCGTCCACGTCAGCAAAGTTGTCGTTACAAGGAAAATCTGTACTACACAATATGGAATATCATTAACATTGGCCAATTATTTACACTTTATGGAATACTTCAACGAAGTTTGCGGAATCAATTACGCTTGGCCGTAATTTGTAATTCAACAACGATGTTGTAGATCTTTTACTGAAGTGGTTACATGGCTTATGATGAAATTATCCGGTTTTCTACAGCATCAGAAAGTATGACAATGTAGATTATTTTCGGTAAAAATACTTGAAAACTTTTCAATCTCTAAAACTAACAATACGCTTACAGTACTTTCAACATTTTGGCCAAGATCAAAACACAAACCAAAGTCAAAACGTTCAATATTTTCAAATAATCCACAGAACGAATTAAGTATACGCCGTGAATCTGAACTCTGAAGAAAGCTAGGTTCAATTGATCAAACAATGCAGCAGAACAATATCCTTTTGGCACAAATGTGGTTTTCTGGACACTAACCCAGTGAACCGAGCCAAGTCACGATACGAGCCACAAGCTGATCGTGAAGCTCAGAGACGTGTCAAAACTTTCAAAGTACCTCAACCTCAACCATCTTCATTTGCACGCAGATTTCAAATGGGAGAAGATAAAAATTCGCTGAAAGCAAATCTCCCTGTACTAGAAATCTGGTTTTTCTGAGCAAACCAGTGTTAAGGGCCACTGATGTGCATTCAAAATTGTCTTTCCACCTCTGAGGCTCTGAAATTCACGTTAAAATTCAACACATTTTCTGATGGACAAGTAAAATTAGAACCTCCTGTTTTGTTCAAAAGTGAATAGTAAAAAGTGACCGTTCCGAAACCCCATCAAGCCACGTCCAAGACAAAATCCTGCGACAGCTTTCCCAGATGGGTAAAAACTTCGTCATCCGAAGATGAAGCGCATGTGAATCACCGTTACGAGTTTCTTCTACATATGACAACCACTGACTAAAAACTGTCGACCCGTAGAAGAAGCATGATTCGACGAAACTCATGAACTGATGTGCCTGTCTATCCATTGTTCAAATGACAAGTTGACCAGTTACTCCATAAAAATCCAGTTGGCAAGAACATTAGATCGGCGGTGTAAGCATGATTCTGCACCAAAGGTCAATTGATACTCTATCCTCTGTTGACAAGAACATTGAGTAGCGACGGATGACTGTGATTACTTGACATTATAGCATCATAACCACGAGAATGACAATTGTAAACTGCGGATTGTTTCAGCTGCCAGTGACCTCGAGACATTCACACTGGGATTTGATTTTCACTTTGGTGACGGCTCTAAACTTACCTAGTTAGCTTTATTGCAATTACGGAGCTGAGCGCCATAATTGATTTATAGATTCCAATTGTTCAACTACTCTCCTTTCGTTGCACAGGTGATTGTCAGTCAGTGATCTAACAGTTTGTCAGTTGATTTAGCTCAACAAATCACGTGATGTAACTGGAACCACAACATCAGGTAACGCAACTCGCGGATCCTGTTACACTTAGAGGGAAATTAGCAAAGCATTGTTAATCACCGCTCAGATTAGTGTTGCTAAACTAGTTAACACTTTAAACTGTATGTATCTCATTTCCTATTTTGCACAGACGAACTAAAATATGATACTTTGCTAAATCTGGCGTGATTATACAGAGTTGCGCAAGAGTCAGGAATATATTCGGAGAATACAGTTTCACATTTATGTGCGAGATCTTTTTTCCTCGAGTCCTTATAGGACATGTTCGCCTTGTTTTCAGCTAATCCAGGCGTGTAGCCACTGAACTTAATTTATGTAATAAGTTTCCATTTTTGTAATCATGTGGTGAGTGGTGCATTATTTTAAAGGACTCAATCAGTCGGATACTCCATCGCAACTATTTCTTTAAAAAAGTCCTGAGAAAGTTTCGAATTTTAAAAACTACCTATCCGGTAAAATAATCAGGTCGGATTTGTGATAAGTACGAGTACATACCAGTGGCAACCATATGGCCCTTTAATTTTTCAAACAATTCAGTCTAAGACTTTCCAAACACATTTTCGCAAACCTCACTAGTACTTTTGAAAACACCATCGGTCCAGAAAATTTCCAATCAAAGAGTTCAGCTAGTAGAACAAAATACTGCTCTGCAAAATGCTTCAATGGGTTTCTCTCACCAAAATGGGTTGTAGGTTTCATACACACTTTCTCACCTGTCTTATCATCATGTTGAAAATAGCTCAATTAAGGATAATAGTAACATGTAGCTTTGTTCTAATTTTCATGATATTTCCGTAGATATTAAAATTATTCCATACTTTTGCCCCACCCTGTATATTAGACAGTAGACAGTATTTGTGTAGGTGACGGTGCGGTCTCGTGCGGTGAACGTGTATGTTAACGAGCCGCAGTTCCGGTTCCGTCTACCGCACAGCCGCATGCGTGTGTGACGAACACCTCACTGCGGCTCTGCGGCATTGACCTTGGTCCGAACCTTGTGCAATTAGATTGAACCTTTCGCCGATAATTGAGATGAACTATACTGGAAGTGATTCGTTTCAGTAAATAAAGTCTTTTAAGAAATGATCTTCCGCTGTTTTATCAGATATATGACCTACCGTAAGTTCTAAAACATATATTCTGCAGAGTGTATCCTAATGGTCAATACGAAGCCATGTTGCAGAAGAACGCGAGGTTGTAAACCAATGGCAAGGCGAGCGTAATGCTACTTTTTGACAGCAAGATATAAAACGTAGCCACAAGCGCTACCGTGATTTCCAGCGAATTTCCTGTAACGGAGGGATAATTTACTACGAAAGTGCTTTAAGGGGTGTACTGTATCCAACATGTGTACCAAAATCAACTAATCCAATGACCCAGCTCAAGACGCCGACGGAAATAGTCTTTTCACTGCCATCTTGGTCTGGCTGAAAATGTTTGCTGATTATAGTTAAACGTGTTGGTTACAGTAACATCAACGTTTATGCCAGGTTTCTTATAAATCATATCATAAACAGGGACAGTTTTTTTTATCATGAAACCCCAATTGGAGGAGATATTTATCACTATCACTATATCACTATTTGAGATGCCGACCACTCTCATGAGGGTATTTTAAGGCAAATATGTGGTGAAGGATTAGTATGATGAGTGGTAGTAATGAGTTCTGAGGTGTAGTCTTGTTACAAACTAAGGCCGACTCTTCCTTAGAATGGGTCATTAATTAATAGCCCAATGACCAATGGAAATACAAGGACCAACGGCTTAATGTGACTTCCGAACCACGCAGGTGACGATCTGATATGTCTAAACGATGGTGGGAGTTGATGCGGATATCATCAGATGATCACTGAGACTATCTGAGCCGCTTTAGACCTATATCATTCTCAAAACCTGACCTCCATGAAGCTGGATTACAAGACCACGCCACGAGTAACAAATTTCACGAAAACCTGACAAAAAATGATTGGTAGAATAGTTACACACCCGCAGTTTGGCTCAATATATAGTTACTCAATATAGTTACAGTTTGACTCAATATGTGTTAGTAAGCTCAATACTTAAAACTGCTTTCCGTTTTGTTCAACGACGTTTCGTTCTATGTGGCAATACAAATAACCAGCTGTATTTCCTATGGAAATTCGCTAAAAAAAGAATGTAGCTTTGCAGTACTGCGAAGTCTGAACACGAAGATAAACAAACTGAACAGCTTCCTGGCAGCACATTAAAATGCAACTTGACGAGTTCCAGAAATGATTCAGAACAGAACCCTGGCAGTTGTTGGCAGGGGCCGATGTCCGCGGTTATTTCCACCAACCATCAGCTGGCTTGTTTACGTTGTTTACGTCACTGCAGCTAATCATGTAACCTTTGTTTACGTGTGTCCAGATCTGACTTCAATTCGGTTCTCTCGGGAGTAGCCAAAGTAACCACTACAGTCTGCCAACACCGCGATGTGTGTCACAAAATTATGACTTAAAAAACAAAGTTGTGTATTTTTTAAAATATGTTATTTACTTTATGTTTTGCAACGATACTTCCTCCGGTTACTCAACGCAGTGTACTGACAGTGTTGTAGGTTTTGGTCTGGTGGTGTTCACTGTTTCGCTCATTACTCCGTCAGAGTGCAGTTGCATCGCGTGCAACTCCCGGTTCTTGCACCTCGCAAATGTTATGTTTGTCCTCTCAAGTGTCTTGTTACAAGTGCAGCGAATCTGTTGTAGTCTGTGATTTTATTTGTTCTAGCTGAAGCACGGTGAGAGGGAGTTTGAATGTATAAAATGTGAATATGTCGTGGTAGAGTAATTATAAACCAAAGTTCCGGCTACATTAACACAAACACGCACTCGCAAATTGCTGGCAAGGGTGGCTACATTACACGCACCTACACTCTGTTTCACTCTGAGTTGACAGCATTGAAAACTTATAGTGTGCTATTTAAATGGGAGTTTAGACACTTAAAATGAACCTGTTACGTTTTAGCATTGACTTTCCGTCTTCCATCCTTGGAAGTTGGAAGATAGAAACGTTTTAGGTAACTTTTCACTTGAAGACGGGGCCAGATTGCAGATCCAAAAACGTCATGTTCTTCTTGCAACTTGTTAACGTTGGAAAATGTCCGCAATAATATTTCAAACTCAGAAATTCTCCCATCGTCAAAAAGCTTCAAACAAAGCAAATATGACCTTTTAGTTTAATAGAAGAAGGTTTCTTCCATTAAACCAATGCTGCCAAATGAGGGTGAAACGGTGTGTAGTTGCATGCGGCCGAACGGGGTGGTTACACTCTTAAACACCGGACCTCGAGTCACCCTTTCCAGAGAGGGATTCGGCGGGTGTGGCTAATATAGCTGAAGCCAATGTTCTAACTTTAAAAGCTACATATGCACGCAAGACGAATAAAGAGACTCCGCGATCTCTATTCAGTCGGGTAAGCCCTGTTCACACTGCGTTGACCTGTCATGACGAGTACATGTAGACGGCATGCTAGTTGCTAGCGGAGTTGAGTTGACACTGGAGCAGGTCATCGTCCTTCAGTCAGCTGCGAGGACGTGTCTGTACATCAACATCACAAACAACATCACTCCAAGCAAGCATTGATATTCCAGCCGTCCTTTACACACTCACAGAGATGTACGCGTTGCCCTGCCTCTTTGCATGATTAGCGGTAACGTAATAGCCTTGTTCAGCTTAAGTAGCGAGCGGCTTGAATAAGGGTGAAAATAAAACGTTAATTGGACACGTCTACCGCAGAAAATCACTCGAGGCGAACAATTAGTTACGTTAGGAAACGAATGTATAAACAAATTCATCCAGAGCCTTTATAATCAAATGTGCAGCTCATTGGTTTTCAAATTTCAGCACTCCTTTAATCTTGTCTGAAAACAAAAATGTCGTAATAATCTATTAGATTAATTTTTGATCTCTTATGTCATTATGATTTACCGTTTGAAAGTAATATTTACTTCTAGCTAAGCTATGGACCCGGGGAAAACCTGGCCCGCTCTACTGTGATCTCTACAAAAGACCTTGAGGAATATGCGCAAATCTACGCTTGCAAATTGCCTTTCCGCACCTGACAACATAGAGGTAGTTCCCGGTTGCAGAGCTTACAAAGTATACAAGAGTACCATCTTAATTTCGAAAGAGGATGATAGTAGCATTTAAAGAACTCGAGATCATAACGAGTCATCCCACAACATTTCGAATTCTGACAGTAACCACGTAGAATTTGTATAGATCCGATCGTTTCCATTATAACTAAAAATATTTGCCAAAAAGGTGTTTTTCTTTCAGAAAAGCTAGGTAAAGGTCGATACTAATTGGTAGAAACTACTTCAACAGCTGTTTCACATATCTCCGCACAGCTGTTCCGGGCAGCTGCACATTCACCCTCGCAGACGTGCCCAGGATTAGCGAGTCAAAACACAAACATCATTTCCCCGAACGTCTCCAGATCACGAAGCTACTGTTGCATTTGTTTATCTGGAGTGGTTTTAGCCCTGATCCACTCCCAACCTTGATCTTGCGATGATTCACTTCCATCTGGCTCATGAATTTTAATGTGGTGTCCCACTTCGCAGTACGCCTCCAACTGTCCGAGCGTAGGAGATGAGGAAGGTACCGTTCTCCAACAGATACTGTAGATCCACGTTTGTTTTCCTAATGAAGGTGATATAGCTGTGCGTGGGAACCTTAATAGTGTAGCGCGAAAAATAAATGGGCAAATAAAGTGATGGGATAAGTGAAAGTAGAAACGTCATCCAATAATAAATTTAAAAGACTTTGTGGGACTGTATTACGATCATGATTTGGTAAAAACAATGCATATTTGATCTATAGCGTGCTAAAGGAATAAGGAGAAAAAAAGTTCGGAGAATTTAAGGACATTCTTGCTTACAAGCCAGGTTGTAGAGTAAAGAACCAAAAGAACTCCTCTAGTTTCATATCCTGCAACGATTCTCATCGCGGTACCTGTTGGCAACTTTCTGCCAATCTCTCTAACGTGTCGAAGAGACAATGGAGCGTTTATGTCGTTAGATGTCGCGACGTGTCGTCAAACCAGGTGTGCCTGGAGACCGCTAGGGCGTTGTTAACGCGTAGGCCATAATTGCTGACTGACTTTATATTAGCATATCCAATGAGTAATTGTTGTTCTAGAATCATTATTCCTCCGTCACCTGCTAGAAAATTATCAATCTTTACGTTGCAAGTAGGTATGCAAATAGCTGACAATAAGCGATTTACTTATCCAAGTAAATTTAATAATAGCCCACAAAAGCTATTATAACGAATGTTTTTGATAACCTGCAAACTAGTTACGATATTTGAACTTTTCATGGTTCAGTACTTACGTCACCGTCAAAATGATCGTCCCGGACAGAGATTACGGTAGCGCTCAGGTGCCATTTATTCCTACCGTCAAGAAAGGTCACCACTCACCAGTACGTTATTTGCATGTTTGGCCCTTTCGGCGACGCAATTACTCGATTTCGACCTTAATGACTGGGTATTTTCGCAGCTCACTCCTTCCAGTTGATATCTCCGAGATTAGATTATTGCTCGGCTAAAACCAGCTGTAATTTGGACGCGAGAAACTGCACAATATGCAAAATGAGCGAATTGGCTAACGAAACCGTCGCTCGGGGGATTTTAAATTATTAGAAAGCTGTCGTGCAGACGAAATGTCGCTGTTGGCGAATCTCTCTAGATAAGAAAGAAACTTGCAAAGTGTTATCATACCTCTTAGAAAAGACAAGCAATTACTAAAAAACATCCAACTGACATTTTCTGCACCATTCGTTTAAACTGAGGCACTTATCCTTTCAAGAACTTCATTCAACCAACGAGTTGCCGAGGAAGGAAATCTACGATTAACGTTGCCTAGTTAAGTGCACGTACAGCGTACTTGCCGGTAAACACACAATGTGAATAGGAGGAAGCAATTTCAGTTGCATCATCAAGAGAATGAATGATCACGAGGATGGAATTGTGGTTGGAACTGCTGGGAATAGGCTTGTTGCTGTTGATGGGCGACTCATTATCGACCTCAGATTGCAGTTGGGCTCAAGGTCGTACACGCTTATCACTCGTCAACTGACAAGTCAAGAAGTTACCTACGGCCAGGGTGAATAATATGGTGCCTAAATGATCTAGGCCCTGAGGAATGCCTTCAACGGAAAAACGTTTAAGCGTCCAAGAGGGCCAAAATATTAAAGTTCCAATAAACTAGGAAGAGAAGAACCTGAGATAATTTGGTGATTACAATGACGCCTACGTCTGTCTGATGGTAGCAGGAAGAACCTTGCGCCTGCACTACTGTCTACTGCTGCCCTCATCAAGGAACAGAACAGATACAGATGATACCACCTGCTGATGCGGGAGTCTGTGATACCGGTCGTCATCATTGTCGATATATCTACCGGCTATCATCGTCAAGGTCACAGGAGCGTAATGCGGGCACACTTTGACGTACATTTAGTGACAATCCAGTTTTATTCCGGGAGGAAATCGAGAGTAATCCAATTGTTTATTATTGGGACACGACGGAACTAAAATGAATGTACGTTTGAAAAATAGGACTCAGAAACACCATTTTTAAGGAGAGGAAAGAAACTGATTTGCAAACGTTCAGGGTGTGACTATGTAAGTTATTGATTAATTGGTTTGTTACTCTTTGTCGTGTTGTTTTGGTAGTACGCTTCTTCGAAAACTAATATTGATGATTCAACAGCTGTTTGTCAAGGGCGTAAGATGGTTCTGGCATAGACTAACGGACTCTCTAGTCTGTGGTTCTGGTAATCAACCGTTCAATCATAAAAGAACTGTTCAATTTCAGACTAGATCACGCAACCCTATGTTGGATCAGGATTATAATTATATCGATAACCATCAAAATTAATGAAAATGGACACTCTTGTAGTGAGCAGTGACGTCAACAAATCAATTGCACTAACTCGAAAAGGTCAAATAACATACCCAAATTGACGAATGATAGTACGTAAAATCAGTACTATTAGCAAGAAGGCTGCAAAATGTTATAAGTAATACATGACTTCACATTATGGTAGCTCACATTCAAGTATGATGTGAAATGTCATCCTAGAATCCGGAAAAAGAAACCGTACATGATATTTACAACTCGACCTGGAAGGTATTCCGTTTGAAATGTCAAACGAAACGTCAGCTAGGGATCAACCTTGTATAATTGAGTAGAAGTATTTATTCAGGAATGTGTGACTAATCACAAATCTACATACATTTACTTACAAATCATGTAGTTTCACTCTTTACATGATCTGTGTTCTTGTTTTCCATGACAATAGGTAAGAGGCTTTGTATTATTTTGTGACTGACAATCGATTAAATTTGCATGTTCAATGGCCATGGCTTAACACTTACCGCCTCGGACGCAATACTTATAAGCTTTAAGGGTCCGCCTCAGTGGTTCCCTCAGAAAGCCTGAATTCGTCTGCCCAAGGAACTCATGACACCGCGCAAGAACAAATGGCTAAACAACGGACGTTCTTCCAACTGATGCGGCCTAACTGTCAAACGAAGCTCTTGCAGAGGTTTACGGCGGTCCGTTCTTCTGATTTCAAAATAGTTTTACAATAATAAACATGATATATTTGGAAACTAGAGGAGATTTCCGACACCTGTATGGAGCTCGATTTCTCATAAAATGTTTAATATTTTCACAAATAAACTTTGAAATTGTCAAAGTTTTAGTGCTTTCAACTCCATGTTTTACCCTTAAAATGCAAAATTTCGAATAAAACGCTCTATACGCGTGTCGGAAAACTCATCTAGTTTCCAAACATATCATTTTTATTAATGTAAAAATTATTTTGAAAGGTGAAAACAGGCCGCCGAAACCCTTGCATTGAATTATTACCGCATAAATTGCCTTTTCAACTAATGAATTGGACACCTCTTTGATGGTCCATGTATAGTAGATTTTGTCTTTTGTTGTGGGGTTTCTCGCAGTGGGGGTCGTATGATGGCAGTGTTGTGATGTGACTTTTTACGTCATCGTCTGACAAAATTAATACTGTATAAAATGTTCTTTTGCATGTTCAAGTTTGTATGAGGGTGTTTATGTTATTCCTTTCTTTGGGTATGAAAATAGAAAGGTAATAAGTTTTGAAAGTACTGTACTTAAAATGAGGAGGCGCGGTCGATTCCTAAAAATATTGTTGGAAACTGGGGGTATCGTCTTGTGCAACAATATACACATTTAATTTACTATTGTATATTTATTATATAGAGATTTGCGCTGACTCAAATCCAAATTGTTGTCTTCTTTCTTTAATTGGACGTTGTACAGGCCTAATATAGGGTTTTGTTTTACATCAGCCGATTTGTGTTTGAGGTAGAAAGCTCTATAATGAACCAGTTTTCGTACAAATTTTTAGAACACTCAACTTTGAACCAAAGTAAACAAAAATCTACACATGTATTTTTGTTCAGTCAACATGTCGTTGTCGCAATAGTTTACATAATTAATTAATAATACATATCAGTGTTCCTACCTCCGAATACGGAACTTATTCCCACTGCCGAACACCATGATGGAGTTGAACATAATGTGTAGCAAGACACAAGGCACGCACTATTCACTGTATGTACTTTGTACTACATAGCTGACGACACGGGTACTGACAGGCGGCGCGGACTGAGGGGAACTGACTGTACTCCGCCAGCTCAGGTACAGTCACCCCCTCCCCGCCGGCACGGTGCAAACAATACCCCACCACCACCTCCACCTCTATCTTCTATCTGTGCTGGAGTCTTGTGTGTTGCAACTTGCAAGTTTAGCAAAATAGTTCAATACATTATTATTTTTAGGGACCAGAAAATTATACATAAGATACGGTAACATCGGTAAACTCTAAAGCTTTTGTGTATACAGTACTCTAATATATTATTTTGTGTCTATTTTTCCTTAAATTTGAGGAATTTATTACAATGTAATTACAGTATTGTTGATTAGGTGCTTTGCAGTAATAACACGTAATTAAAATGACTCGGCTAGTAACTTGCCCTGATAGTCGGCATATACAACCAAGGACGTCACTAGATATCAGGGGCTGAAACAACGAATATCCCAATTTTTCCTGTATCTGCAAGCTTCGATCACCTATCAAAGGGTTTTCAAGAGGAAAATTTGAAAACTCAGTCGCAAAATAATGCATTTTCGGATTTTTAGATAATGTTTTTCGAATAGTACTTACTTGCAGACAGATTTCACAGATGGATTAGTGGGAAATTACCTCTATAGGCTCTATTTTATAAAGTTACTAGTTGAAAACAGCATTTCTAATTTTGTCCGTTTAAGTATATAAATCATTTATTGCATAATTACATTATACATACATCTCAAACGTAAGTTCTTAGTACATTTTCCACTGCACATTTTAGATCTATCTCATACAGAATTTCCACACGATTATTATTCGAATTTCCCCCACTGGTCAGTCAGCTGTCGTTTTCAATGTGTTCTCCCAGTCGTGTGCAGTAAATTGGTCATCGTATAGAAAGAATAACACCAACTACCTTATAGACGCTATAACTTTGCATACGATCGGATTTGTCCGATTTGGCAACATCGCGTTTGACCCATCTTGGCTTCAATATTTAAAATAAAACATCTACTTCAACAAGATAATTTTATGTAGTCATAGGATGTTACACAAAATCTGAAAGAAATGGGCCACTATCCATAAATGTATTCAATTTACTCTGAACTCTTCTCCCACTATAGTTGCTAACTGAACTCCACTTTTGTTCATCACCCCACTGCTGGGTCGGAGGAGGGATTTCAATATTTTCGACCAGCAAAAATGTCTTTACTAATAAAAAAGAAGGGTTTATACTAAAATTTGTGAACGAAAAATACTGTGAGCAATCTTTGCAGACCTTTTTTATTGATACGACAGTACATTTTCTTACAGGTTGCACGGAGTGGCAATCCCGCTGTGTCCCGCTCGCGCATCCATCGTCGAGGTACCTTTGTTGTATCTGACACACACACACACTCGCACACAACAACAACACAACAGTGCAATCGTGACAAGGCCGTGATCCGACCAGGAATGCCACCCGTCAGTCACACACGCGGAACTCGTACCCAACCTGTCCTACCCAGCACTCAACACTGCAGAGGAACACAATAAACAACGGAGGCTACGGTGTTTGACTGCTTGTTTTTATTACGGTGTTAGTAGGCCGAAAATAATCGACTTGTAGTGTGTATCCGAGGGAAAAATTAACGAAAAACAAAAGGTGTTACGAAGATGTGATGACAAATTGTTGGCAAAACCGACTCCAGAAAGATTGTCGGGAAGGCAGATTTAAAGCAGTTCAGGGATCTTTCTTGGGAAATTTTAAAATGACTTCAAAACTTTTTGGTCAGAAATGATAAAATGATTGAGTTTTTAAAGACTCCAAAACAATTTTACATAGCAATCTTCAAAAAAATTAGAAAAATATAGCTAAAGTTTTGCATTTACTCCCACATTGAAATCACATTCAAATATACGATTAAATAATTACTATACACATTCACCCATTGCTATGAGCAAAACTATTGAACTCTAAATACGCGTGTTAAAAACAACTTATTTGCCTCTGCCGGACTGCCTCACACGTGTACTCACACCCATAAGATTAAAATAAATATTGTCCACAGCTGTAAAACAAAAAAGTTACGATTAAAAAAGGGTTTGTTTCCGCCGACGGTCTGTTTTCATCGAAGGAAATGGTTTAGTGATAAGAAGTCAGACGTGATTCGGTTATCAAAACATCGTGAATCTTAGTGAATTTCCAGTAACAGTGGGACTATGGTTATATAAAGTGGGGTTTGCGCTTTAATATAAAGCATTTGTGATCTGATTTTGATGAAACTTGATGTAAACATTTATGTCACTATAACCAACATAATACCAAAAACAACAAATCGAACAGTCAAACCTAAATGGCGGCGAAAAGAGTAGAAATGAATAGATGTATTTCCTATGGAAACTCACTAACTACCCTTTTAACTCGTATGGTTAAAACACGATATGACTATAGTGTAGTGAACTTCTAAATTTGTTCATATCCCATTAAGCCTATGAAACAAGGATAAGAATAAGATAACCAATTTCCTCGTCTTTTAATCCCGTGGTGAGCTGTTGATTCGGATTGAGTCCAAAATACCAGTAACATGTAAAAGATCCGACTCAATCACAAATTTTCTTTCGAAATCCGAAAGTAATAAATCCGTCCTCCAAATACAATATATATCGAAAGGCTATCAGCTGATAAGATCTACAGCCACAGCTGTGTGTTGGTGACCTCACCAGAGTGTTTGTGATCGGCGGGACAGTGTTTTGATATGTCACAGAACAATGCGCTCGGCGAGCCCACGCGAGGACAAGGTCGATCAAATCATATATCCCGCCTGTAGAAGATGACGGGAATAGTTCACCTTGCTCATTATAAGCGAGCTTCCATAGGATATAGAGCAATATTCACTTCTATCACCTTGAATTTCAAAACGTCGTAAGACAAAACTGTTTGCAGGTTTGAGCTTCCAACTTCTCCTGAGGTAAATGGCAAAACTATAAAGGTATATTGAAAGACCAGATTTAGAGTGCTCTAAAACCTACTTTAAACCTCAAATTTCAAAATTGTCTCGAGGAAGGACCCTCTAACTCCTGCTCGGTTGGGGAGTATTATATACCCTCAACTTTTTGGTAAGGTTTGCAAAAGCCAACCCCAAACAAAACCCTGGCTACGGCCCTGACGTCAACGACGTGTGTAGATGAAGTGTGGAAGATTTGCTGATCCTTCACCTAAATAAAGACATGTTTCATTTCAGAACGCACTCAAATACCATGTGTATAACCAACTCAATAGATGCAAACGTCGTGTTTAGACCAATCGGTAAACGTTTTTGAACAGTTTTGAAAACCAGTGAAGCGAGAAATCGGTCTAAAGTTGTGAGCAGATCGTTGTACGCCGTCTGCTGAATGTTATGGTTCACGGTCAGCGAGTTCACATCGACTCGATATTCTCGTGTTTCCACGTACTAGTAGCGCGGCGCGAGCAATGTTCACATACGTAGACGACGTCGCGCAAGTTCCTAGAATCTGTAGCAGCTACGGCGCCAGAAGCAGCAGCAGCAGCAGCTAGGCAGTAACAGTTGACAAATTGGTGGTACAGTACGCGCAGTCTGACCGCTACGTAATGGACGGACCGTACCGTGCTATCGGTCTAACTGTCCTTCTGTCCTGTCTTCTCACGGCTCCCCGCCCGCCTACTCACCACACCCGCCAACACTGGACTCAGTCAAAGTTAGCGGTCTTTCGGTTAGGAGTTCGAATTTCACTTGACGAAGTTAGGTACATATACTTCAAATGGATCTGCAGTTGGAGTTGTCTTGATCAGTGGACACAAGTTTTGCGTTATGTGAAGAATTAGAATTTATTAGAAGCGCTTAACAAGGTAAAAATATATGGGGACACACAGAACACCACGGAACATCAATTTAGGGGAGGTGACAGAATACTAGTGAATCAAGAAGGTGCATGGTGGTAATAATTGCAATGATCGACTAAACTAAGAAATTTGAAATATGTTCAAAAGTATGTCAAATTACCTTTTTACACAAATTTGAAGACGACAAATTGACTACGACAAAATTACTGTTCCTCTTGTTGCAAACTGCAACGGCACGTAGCGAATGGACAGGTATCATGGAACAGAAATAAAACCACGATGGTATGTGGATGGAACACGTGTGTGTGTCAGGTTATTTTGATAACGTTCACAAGGTTCTTACGTGGTCTTCACTAAAACAAAACTAAAGTGTTTCAGAGCTATTAGCGCAAATTCCAGGAAGAAACGTAATAACCTTGAAATAATTCTTTCTTATCAATGTTTCGCTCAAACGCTCAAAGCAAAAGTGGCAAAAGAAACAATTAGAATCTTACAGAGTTTGATCAATTGCTGGTTACATAAAAGTGAAACGAAAATATGTTAGTTTCTCTAGGGCAAAACCAAACAACTTCGATTTGCTCAACGTATATTTGCTCACTATGGCCTAGCCTTTATAATTCTGATAAAAGCTCTTTTTTATTTATCCATGGTTCCACGTGGATAAAAGCAGCCCTCTAAAAGCCAATATATCCTAATCTGAGTAATCCCTCACAGCTAATATCACCGGTTATCAGAGCTAGAGCAGCCGGATGTTGTGGGCGGTGTTGATGTACACTTCACTTCACTCCACTCATACTTACCCGCCAGGTGGCCTTGTTCCCAGCACACTTATAATTAAAAATCCATCTTTCGTCCGTCCCAGCTCACAAACAGACTCTCTCCCATCATCGCCCGTCGTCCAGCCGTCAGCAGGACGTCTATGAATAAACAAAACACCGGGTAAACTCTCCCATGCGCGGGACAATACGCAGATATGCGCAGTTCCCACCCTGCGCGCGCGTAAACAAAAGCGCATTACTACGCATGCGCAGCAGAGGGTGCGCAGTAACCGCGCCGGCGCAGCAGCTCTAGTTGATTATGACGAGAAAGCGCTAATGAGATTCGAGACAGCTTTCGCCCGGTTAATATGTAACATTTGTATAACATTAGAGTGATTTGATTGATACCGGAGCCTGTGATTACGCCATGTGAAGATGACTTTTTCACCGGTGACCGGAGAGAGTTAGCAACTTGAGCTGTTGAATATGGAACTGACACGGACGGAGTCAAAGAACTGTTCAGTGTTATTGCACCTCGAGAAGTGGGATTAGTGTAGCTATTTGTTTGTTTTGATTATGACAACCCGCTGGACAAACAAACATCTATGACTGTCACGGGACGAAAAGTGCCTCTGGTCTAAAATAAAGAAATGAGTTTGCAACATGTGCATTCAGGCACATATTCTTGAGTTAATAGATCATGAACGGCAACTTGATTATCTTTCACCTTGAAACATAAGATAAGAAGGATCGGATTATTTTGACCTAAGAATAAAATCAGTTATTATTTCCTTATGTGCGTCATCATGAGTTATTTTAGTAGATCTCTGGCAGTACGTATCATCTTGAAGTGTACAACTGATAAATGTCACAAAGGCCAGAAGTGAAGAGACTCTTCAAACCCGCATTAGTTGGCATAGGAAGCAATGTTTTGATATGCTTGGGAGATTAAACTTGTTATTTAGTTCTTACAAGAAGGGACGTCAAGCAGGAAAGACGTCCCCACCACCAAATCTAGAAATGAGAAAAATTCAGATATGTGTCGGTTGAGGGATTTGGCATTTGGAAAATTTTAAGCTTGAGTGAACATACAAACTAATACAAAAATTAAATCAAATACACTTTTAATATTCAAACGTTGAGAATTTAATATAATCGAATTTCCCAACTGTGGGAGGTTAAATCTCGAATTTCACCTTGATTTGATACTGTTAATAAATTGTGTGGAAGCAGTTCAGTTAAACAACAGTAGAGTGCAGTTAGCAACCATTGGGAGGAAAGCACAGGTCAAATATAGTTTGACGAATGATGGAAATTTACTTTGAAATTTTGTTGCCAAATATTACACGAACAACAATTTGATGTGCCACAGTTTCTGTAAGACGGCCTACATTTGGGCAGGAATTGTGTTTTCAACTGATAACTTTATGAAACGAAGATAACCTCCCACTGATTTATTGTAAAGTTTCAATTTAATAGATGTACAATATTATTTTGCGACGTATTTTGTGTGTTGTTTGTTATACCTAAACAATTTGTATTGTAAGGTTAAATAAATAAAAACCAGTAGACCGTTACTACAAATCAGTTTAAAAGTTCCTTTATAATTTCATGTTTAAGTTTTACGTGAAGGCCCCGAAGCCCTTCCCCTCTTACGCACATTTTTGTATACACGTAGAAATCAGAATTGTTATGAAGGGGAACAAATTGCTTTATTTTTCTAAATCTAGTTTGTTACTTTTTCATGAATTCGCTTCAGTTTTGCATCATTCTATGCTTGGTCCCTGGCACTGGCTATCTCGTGAATGCGATTGGCTGACACGTGGCGCGCGTTTCCTCATATAATCCAGGGCTTAGAGGATTTAAACCGACACGGAACTACTCTTCTATATGACACCATCTGCTGGGACACCTGGCGCCGTGACGTCACTCACCCTCGCGCTACCTTCCACCCCAGGATCTTGTTCCAGCCCACTTCCACTTCCTCATCCCTTGTCTGGCTGAACAGCTGATTAGCACAGAGAACAGATAAGACGGTACAGACGTTTGATCTGGTACGCTATCGCTGTGAAACTGCAAGTCCGCTTAGCGCTAGGATGTACTGGCGAAAAAGGCTACTCCAGAAATCCAGAATAAGAAAAGTTGTTGCAAACTTTAACTGTGAAATCCATCACCAAAAGTGGTTGCCATATCGTGTGGAGGTGTAGTGGCACGGGTGGGAGTGTGTACTCTGGGTTGAGGTTCACGATGAGGCATTATGGCAATCACGGTAAATTTTGATGATTGAACTAACGTCTTCTCAATAACGCAGGTTTGAACGTCTGTGCAGAGAGTTTCATTTGCCTGTTGTGGTACTAGGTCATTGTGGCCTTCACTGATACAATAAAACTCTGACTATCGGATGTTTTGAATAGCTTATTGCCATCTTTAAAAGTATTTTGGAATCGAAATGGTTTGGTGTAGCGGGTACGACAGCACTACATATAGGCCAAGAGCCAGGTCTCCTTTTTCCACTCGCGAACAGCAGTAGTTGCACAGACAAAAGAAACTCTCTACAGAGGACCAATTTTTCGTTGTAAAGTAAAACGCCTCTTCAATAATCAAGTCCACCACCGAGCGCGGTTGCCGTATCGTACGCTTCACTGCGAGGTGCACTCTCCCACACGTCCCGCCACTATGCACCCCGCACTATCTCTCGACAACAGCGTTTGATGATGAATGTGACGATTAAAGATCACGACCACTTTCCCTATTCCATTGGATCTCTGTAGAAGGTATTATCTCTGTGGTAGTGGGTAGCAATAGAACTCTGTCGTCCTTGTGTAGTATTCCATCAATCCTCCAAGAAATAAAAAACGCTGGTATTATCACATTAGCACGAAACCGTTTGATGGTTTATATACATTCTGTGTTACTTACTCGTATATATTTTTAATACCGGTACGGTGTCATAATACAGTAGTGAAAATGTTTTTCACTTTTGCAAGCTGCAAATAAAAGTACTAAACAGATTACAAGATTACTCGTACTAAACAGGAGTCACTATACACACTAAAATACAAACAACGGAGACGGAGTACAGTACTACTATTCCCACAAAAGTAAAAACAAGTAAAGTCGAGCGCCTGTAATAACAGTAACACAGCTCACTAGCGGTCGTGTACGTCGCTCCCGGTATCGTACATTTTGCAGGCGCT
The DNA here is from genome assembly GCA_018831715.1 of Matsumurasca onukii. Lineage (NCBI taxonomy): Eukaryota > Metazoa > Arthropoda > Insecta > Hemiptera > Cicadellidae > Matsumurasca > Matsumurasca onukii. The sequence goes on along the minus strand of CM032063.1, from coordinate 20,026,273 downwards.
CTTCATTATTGTTTTACGATGGAATCACGGACCGGAAAGGTTACAATAAATGTGGTGTGGTCATATAAAAAACCACATAATTGTCTCGATCTAATTTGTTTACGAATAAATAATTGGTATGTAATATACTGTATACTTTCAAATACTGAATACAATTGCAATAAACCACGTTTAAGTTTAATAAAGCAGCAGGCCCAATCGAGCTTAGAGAGTGAATTAAATAATGTTTACTGTTTTAGATTTAGTTAAAATCTATAAACAATGTACCATGTCTCATTCAACTTTGAACCAAATGTAGGTCTAAGAACAGAAATAATATTCTTTTAGCCCGAAATTTTGAGCATTTTAGTAATGTTTGTGCTTGTCTCAGATGTAATAGATATCCAAAACACTAGTTTGGTCTTATACTTTTATAATAATTGTGCTTTACTGGCAGATTAATTTTGATTCGGCTGTACATTGTGAGGTTGAATTCTAACTTTGAATCAAAGGTTGAATTTGTAAAAATTTGTTATAAATTTATTCATGGCGGGTGGAAATTGAACTGAGTACATAAATGAAAATATTTGTCATAGTAGTTACAATGTCATGATATAGAATGTTACAAAGCTAATATTAGTTTACAAATGAATTAAATGTTTCGTACTATGCAGTCAGGTAATTATTGATATGTATGTATAAAAATTAAAAACATATAGATATCTATGGAATTAAATAATACATGACTTCAGAATTTTGAAATACATGCAATTTAAAAAAATATAATTTTGGCAATTGTCAAATAACAGGAACTGTGAGGATTTATAGACTTTAGGAATGGAGTTAGCAACTTAGCAGTCTGACGAGGGGGGTTAGTCTAAAAAAGCTCTGATTTGTTTCTTTTGCTAAATTAAATTTTGGATTTTTAAGCAAATTTGATTTTTTTTATTTGAAGAGTGGTGAATAGGATATGTGACATGGTAAACATTTTTTGAGAGTTTTGATTTTCAGATTATTAGGGCTTTAAAGTACAAAATGTCTCTTTCTTGCTATTTATTTTCTCCAACTGTCTATTTTAATTCTTCATTTTTTGACTCGCTGGTGTGGGGTTGTTTGTTTACTATTCAAATATTTTCATACAATACTTCTTTTTTCTTAACCGGAAACTATGTACCTCACTTTACAAGAACATTAGGTTTTACTTTTACATCGACCTATACCTCCTTTCAATTGCTTCAGTATGGATGATATTGCCTGGAAGTGGCCAGTAGCTTCAGTAGAGAGGGGTTCAGCAAACACAAAATTGATGTTAAAGTTTTAAGAATGCTAAATAGTTGTTAAAACTTTCAATAGATCAGGGTCTGAACAGAAGTTGGTTTAAGCAGTTGAAGTGTTACCTGGTGATTCTATGCAAGGCCATTAAAAAAATATTTAAGGGGTTAGCCTGCTTTTTAGAAACTTTCTGTTAACAAAATGTTAACAATTTAATTTTTAGGAGCCCTTTCTCTTTCTAAAACTTCTCTTTTGTGTATCCAAAGAACGAAAAAAACAAAAAAAGTTGTTTGGGCCTTTATAAAATAACAAAATCTAGTCTCTAAGTAGAATTGTTTGAAAATTTTTTTCAAAGTCAATCTTAAAATAGTAAGGTTGTCTAAAATGAATATTTTATTTATTATGGGTGCCTGTGGTTGGGATTTGAACTGTAGTTAGGGTGTGATACTCTTACTACTCTATGTAATGTCTCAGTGTTTTGATGTAAATAGCAATCGATACAGGGGTGTCCAAAATGTCCGACCCTCCTCTTAACTTTTGGATGAATACAAATTTTTGTCTGTGATTTTGGCATATGTATTAGGGGTAAACTGAAGTACTTTTTGGCATATTTTGGAACATAGGAGTTGTGGAGTTGACCCTTAGACATTTTTAATTTATCCCATCATGGGACACCTCAAAGACACCTTTGAAAGAGTATAAAAATACAAATTTATTGATACCATTAAATCCTTTTACGACACCTCTATTCAAAATGGCAGCCCAAAACGTGTTTCATTGTTTGATCAGATAAATGAAAACCATCACAAGAGTTTTCCAAATTAAAAAAATTACGGATTCAAAGTGGTTAGAAGTTTAAAATGATATACTACAAGAAATATTTTGTACACTCGAGACAATTTTTGAACAAAATATGGTTTCCCAAAATCTATATTGCACGCCTCTCAACATACTCCGCATGGTCTGACTGGCCCTGTAGAAGTAATAATGATAAAATGTATACATTGCGTAACACACAACTAAAGAAGACACGGTACGTGTTATATTGTATGGTTATAATTTGCGTACACATCAACCTTTTTTGAGTCTAACACAAAGAAATCCCATAGTTGGCCAACAACTATATATTTTATCTGTCAAGCACATTTAGTTACTGAAAGTCAATGGCGAAACTGGGAAGTTCCTGTGAGCATTGAGCAGGTAGGAATGTTGGTATCAAATAGTTGAGACGGACGTGGCCTGCAAGTAAGATTCCCACTGCTTACTTCATCTACAAATTTAGTTTTATTTATTCACCGATTTGTACCGGTATTAAAATTGGTACCTTAACATAAAGTCGGTACCGGTACCAGTCAAATAATATTAATATAAACCAAGCAAAGTTAGTACCAGCACCCAAAGTTGGTTCTCAGTATGAATGTCGGTTCAGCTACTGGTACCAACGTCGGTTTTCAACCTTAAGTCGGTTCACAGTACCGAATCTATTCTGTTAAGTTAGTTTACGTCCCATTTTCTTTTTGATCCATCCTGTATTTAGGAATCCTTATTGATCAAAACTTTGCTGGAAGCCCCATCTTCAAAACTCAAATCATATCTATATTTAACTCTAAGAAAATTATATGTTGAAATTCTTATGTCCTATCCCTGTATTAGAACAGTTTATTTTCTATTGTAAAACTCGAAGTTAGAATATGGAATTTCATGGGGAGAAGGATATTTATTGAGAAGCCTCTTGTCACAGCTCAAAGTTATCAGAACAATCACTTGTACTCATAGACTGCAGCCATCTTTCCCTCTCTTCCAAACACTTCACATTCTTCCTTTAAGGCATCTATTTGTATATAGAGTTCTGAGAATCTTTTTACTAGATCAGGCCATATTACGAAATTCAAATGTTTTCAAATAGATTAAGATTACACATTGTCATTACTGAATTCTATAGAAGATTTTTTACTTTCTGTAGTGCAAAGTTTTCAATTCCCTCCTACACAGAAATCTCTTCAGAACCAAACATTTATTGTTTTGTGAAAAGGCTAAAAAATGGCTTTTACAAAAGGGTCTGTCAAACGTTGTTCCTTTAATTATTTTTAAATCTTTTATGCATACTAAACACTCCATATTAAATATTTATAAATATTATTTATTATTTATTTATTATTTGTAAATAAGATACATTGTCAGGAAATCTGTGTAACTGTTAATTAAGGTCTTCTAATTTTGAGGTATTGTGTTTTTTTATTTTGATTTATTTGTGTAAATTTACTTTTCTCTATTGTTATATTTAGGTATATTGTTTTTATCTTTATATGAGCTCACTGTGTGTGTAAAAAATCTGTAACAGTGCCTCAATACAACTAATTAATGAGGCACTTAATTCATTCTTTTTTCAATCTGTATTTTAACAATATTGTTCATTTTTTATGAAAGGTATTTTATGCTTATTTAACCTTAGTAACATGTGTAATTATTACTCTTTGTATGATAACTTGTTTAACAAATTTATATATGTAAAGGATTTGCACATGAGTATAAAAAGTGTATTGTAATATTGTAATAATTAAAAGAATGAATAAAGATTTATTTATTTATTTTTTATAACAATCCATACCTATGTCTCTAATCATGTTTGTCTTCAAATTTCTTTAGTAATATATTTCTAATCTGGTATAAACAATTGAGAGTTTGAGAAACCATCAATTAAATATTACTAAGTTTCTGGCTTCAGAAGTTTATCCTGTAAATGCAAAACAAAAGAGTAAACTGCAAAAGCAACTCATGCAAATCACATTTAATAGACTTTTTAAGTAAATAATGTAAATAACTCACAGTTGCAGACTGGTAGGAGGACACTGTGCCGGAAGACTCTGGGGTAGCTGCTTCTTCAGACCCTGGGGCTCGGATGTTGGTGGTAGCGAGGTGTTGGTCGTATACTCTGTGTATCTTGAAGTCAGAGGTTTGATGGAAGTAGCCAGAAGAGATTTAGGCGATGAAAGGTGCTGCAATTTTGAGGGAGGTGACAGCTGTCCGTTTTGCATTGGTAAAAGAGCACCAGTCTTTTTAGAATTCACCAAGAATTTTTGTGTTGTGGTATACCGCAATGATTTCCTTTCAGAACTTAGCTGGAATGGTGATTTTGACAAAGGCTTTTCTTCATTAGATTGAGACGAATGCAGATCTCTTCTTACACTAGCAGATCTAATAAATTGGTTTTGTAAGTGTCGGAAAGAGGAATTGCTATCTAAAGATCTGAGTGGATTAGCCGTAATTGGGCTTCCTCCGTAAGCCTTTAGTTGTGAGGAACTATATTTCTTATCTACAGGTGTCTGAGGACCAGGTTTGTTTTTATTTTGTGAACTTTTAAGTTCACTGTATGAAATACTACTTTCTAGTGAGGCTGGTTGAATTTCTTCATAATTTTTCACACTTAAATCCGGTTTTACAGGAAACAAGGTTTCAATACTTCTTCTGTCTAAACTAATTCTTGGTCCTACAGGAATTTGATCATCTTTAATAGCACAGTCTTCTTTCAAACTAGTATTTTTGAAGTAACTTTCTAAACTCTTTTGTCGTTGATATATTGCTCTGTTTTTACTTAAAAATGATAAAGAACTTTCTTCACGAGCCTTTCTTTCACTAAATCTTTCCAAGTCCTTTTCCTTATCACGAGTAGATAGAAAGGAAGCCCTACAAGACTCTCGAGCTCTGGAATTCCTCCGCAGATCTGGTTGGTTTTCATACTGAGGTTCTTGTTTCAACCTTTCAGCAGCTGTATCAGCCGATAATTTAGGATTCCCTGGATGAAATAATCTTCCCCCAGAATCTGCATTGGTTGTAGAATTGCTATTGGAGTTGTCCAAAAATTGTTTGTTGACATAGTGGTGTTTTGAATCTTGAGGTTTAGAGTAGGATGAGATCAGTGACTTTATGTCGGGGAGTTGGTCCTCTGGCGGTGGTGGAGGGAGAGGTTCGTCCGAGATGAACACATCGTCGTCCACGGCAGGGGAGGGTGGGGGAGGAGGAGTCGGGGACTGGACGGCGGCGTCTTGGGTAGACAGATCTCAAGTGAGGCTTCTTAGGTGGCCGAGCCGGAACCCAGTCGTCTATGGAGATGGCCGGACCCATGATGAAAGGACCAGAAACTGCCGCTGACAAGGAACCACAACTCGAACTGCAAACCATATTAGTTTGTATTTAGCAGTAAAACTACAAAGTAATTAGTAGTAAAAATTTAAAAATATTCAACATCTTACAAAGGTTAATTTTAGTGTGATAATCAGTGATCTGAGATCAAGTTCCTGATGAAGGTTTACACTCATAAGCCTACTCCATCTGTTAAAGGGCTCTTTACGCTGAACTCTAACTAGCCATAAACAAGTCTGCTAAAAGCAGAATGCCAAAAATTGTATTTTGTAGATTAGCTTATTTTTGTTGGTTTTAAATTCTCTTTTCATTGGAAAATTTTGGTTAAGAGATCTTCTAATGTATATGGTCTCAGTTTGTTTTCCAAAGATGTTTTCTGCATTAGTTAGTAGTTTGCTTAGTTTTGATATTTTTGGCAGGAACATTTTGTTATTAACTAAGCCACTAAGGGCTTTGTTAGTTCTAAAGTTTTAATCCCCTGCATTCAGTGCACTAAGAATTGTTACCAGCAATGGGGGCATGTTGAGATAAACCAGTCCCGGATTAATTTCTTGAACCGGCTTTAATTGCTGTAAGTTGTTATTTTCACTATTATTTATATTTTAAAATGAATCAGAATAACCAACCTATGTTGATGCCGGACTGGAAGACTGTCATTTTCCACAGAGACCAGAGGTTCTTTACTCAGCTGACTTATTTTCTGTAAATACAAAACCATGACTTAGTGTATATATTCATAATGCCAGGCAACATTTTAGAAGTAAGATTGGCACAAGATTGCTTCTTATGAATAATTACCCTTTATATCTGTGTATAGCAATCAATATAGCTGTTATCCGGATTTCATGAATCATCTTATCTTGGAGTGCAATAACGATGGTGGTTATTATCATAGGCGGATTTAGGACAACGATTCTTGGGGGTGCAACAATACTGGGGGTTTGGGGGTATGGAAGCGAGAGAAGGGTCCGGGGTCCCTCCCGAAAACCTTTAGGATTTTAACGAGAAATCTAGTTATTAGGTGTTTTTAGACACTGAGAATGATGTGCCAGGATGTGTATAAGTAGACTTATTTACCTTGTTACAGGTTATTATGGTGAAATTTGGCTCAGGTAAAAACAGAAACTAAAAGATGGTTTCTCCTGATTAAATAACCCTGGTGTGTTGTTATGTATCAGGTTGGGGGTAGTAAAAAGTATTAATTGTATTGTGTATAAAGTAGGCCTGATCACTTTAAACAATCCTTAGTAGAAATACACAATAATCATTGAACTGCAAGACAAGACGCTATTATATTCATGTAGCACTGTTAAGTGAGTCAGTGACTAATGAGTTATGAGTACTGATAGTGGGGCCTACTGTCAGTAGTTTGCTGGCTAGAATACTCAGCACTGCCCTGGGCGATAGCGTCTGAGGCTGCAGGTTGGAGATGTGGCGCCACCACATGCGCCGTAATGCCGCACCTTACTCTGGCACTCAGCTATGGTGTCGTCTTACTTATTATCACATGTTTATTAATTAGTTATGTCGGTTATAGTTTTTGTTGTAGAAAAGGTTTAATTGTAGTTCTGAGAACTTAAACTGTACCAGTATTCAAACTGAAGAAAATATATTCAAATTTTTATTCCATCCAAAACTTGAATCTGCCCCGTGAATCAGATTTCCGTAAATCCACCCATGGTTTTTATTAAAAGGAGAAGAAGTAATCACAAACCACAAAGTGCTAAATGTTGTGTCTGAAGAAATAACACATCCACAGATAATACAGTTTAAAGCTACATGGATTGCTAAATGCAGGCTAACGCACTGTTTTTGTAGGCATATTTGTCAAGAATATAAACTTATCTATAAAATATATTAATCATGGATGAAAATTAAACATTTACTTTAGAATGAGTTTGTAGGTATTGGGGCATTGTAGGTATGGAGCAAATTTTGATTTCCTGAGATCTTTTATTTGATGAAATAGTTTCAAACATCACCACTTTTCTTACCATTTTGTATACATTTCCAAGCCAAGAAACTGTCTCTTGCTTTTCTGTTGAGAGAGTAGTCAAAAAACCCCGAAGAAAATTTGTCAACAAGTTCTTTGCTCACTCTGCGTGTACACTAAAAAAAGGTTTCTGTAGATTCTGAAGGTACTCTATAGTTACTTTACACTATAGTTTTCTTACACAGCTTGTTAACTCTAAAGATTAAGTGAAACAAACCTCTCTCCTAGAAGAAATAGAGTAATCAGACGCAGATGAGTTACGTCGACTAGCCGAGGAGGAGGTGGGGGGAGGTTTAGGTCGAGGAGGGGGTTGTGGAGGAAGCAGCTGGGGCTCAGACTTCCAGGTAGAGTGGTGCCTCTCGTAGAACGACAGCAGTGCTTTCTTCTGTATCGCCTTGAGAGAGGCATGATCCGTGAAGCGTCCTGAGTCTGTGGGTCGATGTTGTGTCTCCGCAAATCGGGCCGGGTCTGCTGGTCGATGTTGGGTCTCTGTAAAGCGGGTTGGGTCTGCGGGTCGATGTGTGGCTGGCTCGTAGTTCCCCGGCAGCCGAGGCTGCTGAGGAGCCGCTTGTTGTCGCTCCAACTCACTGATTCTTTCAGCCACTGTCATTGCTGGTGGAGACCTGCACATAAACAAATGGTAGATTGAAAAAAGCATTTTCTTCATTTAAAAATATTTTCTGTAAAAGTAAGTTTATAACAGTTTTGGATTAAGCAGGGAGTAAGGGATGATAGAAGGTTAACATTAAACCATCAAACTTGTCTAAACATTAAAAGAATCAGAGGAAAAATAAAATCCAAAGAACTCTCAAGAGTCTTCAAAAAATATCTTGCACAGCAAGAGCAGGCTAAAAAATCTTGTTTTCTTCAAGTACACTTAAAAATTTATAATACAGTAGGAAGTCGATAATCCAACGCCATTATCCAAAAGTCAAAAGTCCAATCGCCTTTCCAGGAAGAAGAAAATATGTTTTCGCCAACACGATTTAAATATCACTAAGGATGGACACCAGAATATTTTTGCAGCGAGATAAAATATAAGTGTGTTTGGAACTGGAAATGCCTGTGTGTTTGGTTACAGAAATGTGTGCTACAACCGCCCTCTTCCACTAGCAACACACTAGTCTGTACTCTGCCATAACAAACAGTGACGAAGTCGTTTCCACGCTAGGTACGGTGTTCAGTTTAGTGCTTTTTATTGTTTCTGCTTGTTATCACGGTGGTGAGAGTTTCTCCCAATGGCAACGTCAACAAAATTGAAAAGGAAACATGTTTGCCTTACAATTCAAAATAAATGTAAGATGTTCTCTAGGTCATGTATTTGCAGTTAACCTATTTAAATCGAATAAAATAACAAAATTAAAGCACACGCGCCTTTTTTTGCCTTTTGTTTGAAAATCCGAACCACCCTTGGTCCCAATTAGTTCGGATTATCGACGTCCTACTGTACTTTGATCCGCCTGAAAATAGCACAATGGTTTAATGTGGAGAGGATAGAAGTGAAAGTGTTAATTGTCAGTTTGGAGAAGATGGTAGTAAATTCTACTCTTTACCCGATCCAGTAACAGTGAAGGGCAACAGTAGAACTGCAGTCAATCATGAGAATCAGATGAATTTTCCCAGATGGAACCTGACTGGTTATTTGCTTGTGCAGATAACCAAATACTTGGACACGGAAAGAGGAAATGGTTCTACAAGTTGATCAGGTATTTAGTAAAAGAAAGAAATAGACTTTGCCCTTCCAGAGAAAAAACTACTCCTGCGTTTGGTTGGTTAAAACTCCACCGTCTTCAGAGAACTACACTACTCTAGGGACTACATTTAATTAATATCTTAGCAGATCTAACAAGACTATTCCAACCAATATTTAAAAATACCACTCATAGAAATTGGTAGCTTGTCAAAATTACAATTAAAAATATAACAAGTAAAATGAGGACATGTTATAGGAACAACACTACATGTTAGCCTTAACATAAAGAAATAGCTGAAAAAACAGAAATGTGGTAGGTAATTATTAATTGAAAGGATCTCACCCAGACTGACGACACTCGCACTCGAGGTGCACGCACTGACTGGCTACCAATTTCTATGATGTAGTGGTATTTTAAATATAGGTTGGAATAGTCTTAGGCCTCATAATTAAAATGTAGTTCTGATGTGGTCCTCTGAAGACAGTGAGTTGCAACTACAAGATAGGGCTTCTGAAATGGCAGAGCCATTTCTTTTACTAAATTCTCGACATGTGAACTTTCAAACTAACATTGAACAGATAGATACTTAGCACCACGCAATATTATTAAACCTTCTCTGTACCCCTCCATGGAAGGCTGGTCTATGAATAAGGCATCTCCACCCCATAGTTACAATCAATCATGAGAGATGGAAGCAACTAGTGAAAGGATAGGCCAAATATCACCGTGGGTAACCAGGATATAAGAATAAGACAATTGTACAAATACCTTAAATTATACTTTACCTTGGTGAGGTCTGCTCATTGGGCTGGACAGTGTAGGTGCTGACAGGGAAGAGTTTGCGCTGGTTGTTGAGTTGGTTGTTGCGCACCAGCTGACTGAGGTAGAGCACATCCTCGCTGTGGTGACGCTGTGGCGTTTGCACCTTGGCACTATGAGCGATGAGTGGGGGACAGGTGGTGCTGGTGCCGGTGCTGGACACATCACTCAGAGAGCCGTGCCACTTGAGTGTCTCACTGGACGAACCTGAGCTCGCACTGGACTCGTGACCCTCAGCTACACACGCCTCACTCTCCCTTCGCAACCTGCAAGTTAAGAGACAGTGTTGTAGTGCAAGTCATGAATACTTTGATTTTTTCACTGTCAATTGGAGAAACTTTTACAGCTCTACTAGTCAAAAATGACTGATTGAATACTTAATCACTGTACAGATAATATGATGGCTACCCAAAATGTAAATTTTGTTGCAGTATACTTTACTTTACATATATATTACAGACAAGTCAAACCATAGGTTGCAAATGACACATTGTTGTGATCTACAAGTAATGCTCCTGCTGAAATAACAGTCCTACTGACTTTGAAAAAAAAAAGTTGTTAATGTAAAAGAATTGTTTGTCAAAGAATTTCTAGTACCTTTGTTTTGTCGAAAGAGTTCTATTACATCTTAAGTTCGAAACTGTGAAATCCAGTGTTTTGAAAACTAAAGCAACATATGTTAGTTATTTGTTGTTAATTTTGGAGTTAGAATTTATACAGAAGTCGTAAAGTTCCTACAAACAGTATGCATTTTAATATGCTTGAACAGAACTTAATTTCCAACTTAAAAATATAGTGCTCTTGTTGTTATCAAGTTATTAATATGCTGACTTGGTATATGATGAAACAGTTTTAACAATCTAAGAGATATCTGGTAACCATTTTGGAGCTGAATAGTGTAGTTCACACCTAACTACAGTAGTAGAATTGTGTTTTCTTTGTTACAACTAGAACTATTTTGCAATAACTTGGTTCGTCTAACATATTTCCCAAATAATTTGCTTCCTCTGTAAAAATGCTAAATGAAATAATAGATAAAGTTAATAATAATGATGTTACCATTATTAACCCGTACTTGTTCATAGACTTTTTGAAGTAATGACAAAGATTCGCTAAGAGAAGTTGATTTATTCCATAACTATTGCAAAGTTATGGAAGTTGTTATTAAGGTACGAGGTTACGCATAAGCACCTGTCGAGGAAAGGGGTAGTGGTGGTGGAGTCAGTGCTGGACACGTAGCTGTGATACCCCTCGGACTGAGCGTAGGAGGCTTGACTCTGGTGAACGGTCCTCAGCGAGGCTTCGTCGTACGCTCGGCAATACTGCTCCAGCTCTGCTTGGGTCAGCTGTTTGTCCAGCTGAAACATAATTAGCATCAGTTCAACCTTCCCAACTGATTATTCAAAACGTTGTTATGCAATTTTCCTGTTTTTTTAATATTTAGGTAAATAATGATATTTTAGTAAATCTACAAGATAAATGAAGTATTTTTCCTCATGAAACCCTAGTGTTTAAACTTATTTGCAGTTTGTGTAAGATGAATTATTGTCTTTCTAGATTGCTCATATAGACTTTCAGGTTATTCCATTTAATTTGGGTGAAATACATTGCTTGAAATAACTCTTCTCTGCTCAAACAAGAATGAAAGTGATTGTAAAAGTTAAATCAAATTGCTGTTTCAGTCATAATTTGAAAACAAGATAATGCACGAGGAAAAAGATCTCACCTAATACTTATTAAAATTAAAATAAAACAATATAATAGCAATATGCAAATGTCAATATACAGTACAATATAAAAACAATCTGACAATAAAATGAGTTTGAAATTGTAATTTGTATTAATCAAGACAATTATAAGCTATTTTTTTGTTGCTCCTTTGTAGTTTTTGCTTCAAACTTTATTGTATTTCCTTTTCTAATTTGACATTATTTCTTGCCTAATTCTGCAATAAGACAATACTGTGTCTACTAAATATCAATTTGATGTAAATTTGATCAGTTTACTACTCTTTGCACCAAAACTGGACAGGAAAATGATGCAAAAATGAGCAGATCTTGTTACTTCTTACTTATTCGATAACTTGATCACACGTTTTAGGTATTCAGAACGGTTTGTCTGAGAAAAGAAACCATCCTTGTTATTATAGCAATTGGCTAATATTAGCCAATATAATACAGTACTGTACCTATTTAGAGAAAAACCTTTTAGATGAATTATCCACCTCATCTTTAAATGAAATTTACGCTTGTTGCTTGACTTGTTTGAAAGTTGTTTTTAATGTCCAATGACGTATTCATGCTTTGCTTGGCTACACACCTGAGTATACGTGGGGTCCTCGTACTTGCGGGTGTACTCCTCCAGATCAGCTTGAGTCAGACCCACATCTCTCTCCGGAGGAGAGGGCACGTTGTAGTCTCGGGTTCCGTCACTGTCCAGTCTCGGTAGGTACGACTCCGGCCCGATCTTCTCACACCTCTCCATCACCGTCCGCAACTACGCAAACAAGTAAATATGTCACACCAAAGAATCCTATATACATTTAAATGGATTACTCGAGAGTCATAAATTATCTTCAAGAATAAGTATATTATATTATTTGGAGACATTTTTTACAATGTTAAACAATCGTCACTCCTAAAAGGGTCTGCTATAAATCGTATTAATAGGAAGTACATAACTATTTATACATAATCACAATTTTATTATTTAAAAAGTTAGATTATAAGTGATGACATGTAAAAATGTCTCTATTATGTTATGTGGGTACTTTACAACAATATAAGTTTTTATTATCAATATAACAATTTGTACTGGCATGTTCACACTGATCAAGATTAGATAATGCATACTTAAAGCCTTATATTCTGCAAATTTCCTGGTAAGAACCTCTGACCCCTGCATTGCTGGCCCAGGCCTCTCGGTAGCCCTTTAAAGATTTGATCTGGAGGCACCACTGCCCACAGGTACTTTAAATGTGTACATCAGTATGTTTACCTATCATGAATGGTATTTGAACATTGATGAATGTATGAGTAATTAAATTTATATGTCTAATCTTGAAAATTAATTTGATAAAGATTAGGTCAAAAATTGAATCTGAATATAAAACCATAAGACAATCACAGCTGTACTTGTCTTGAAGGCCTTTAAAAATTATAGTTATTTTCTTTAGTTGTTAAATTATACTGAACTTTCCATTACCCATTTCCGTTTGCTTATTATTCTCTGCAAAAAAAAAGACTGTGCCGTGTGTGTCCTGTACACATTCTCGTAGTAACTGTGTGCAATTCCAAACCCTTGTTAGGTTTAAGTGGAAGCTGTGTGTTTTTCAGGTCAACTGTTAAGTGCATATGAATACATAGTGTGAAAAGTGCACAGTGAAGCTAGTTTAGGAAAACGCTCGACCGAAGGTGGTAATTTCACTTAACTAGACTAACACTTAATGTGGTTATTGGTTATTCCCTACAAGAAGTTACGTCCTGTAAACGACATATTGGCGTGTCCAAGGCTTGCAACTGGTAATTACGTGTTTATGACTATATCTCTAATGCTCCGGGCGTGGGTCGGACTGCGTGGGTTTTCCTCCAGTAGCTGCCCACATGATAATATTTTCTTTCAGCCAATCATAAACATATTGAATCTTTATCGTCGTAATAATTTGACTTGATGGTGCCGTAACACTGATGAGTGTCATTTGTCTGTAATTTGCTTAACTAACTTCTAGAGGACACCTTCGGGCAGCTCTGAGTCTTGACCCGCCACTACTTGGGCCAATGGCCTCTCATCTCAAGGCTGTTTGCTTTCCTTGTTTTAATACTACATCTGATTTGAGCTGTATTTAACTCAAAACTATCTCAGATCAGACTTAAGTCCAAATTTTGAAAAGACCTCAGCTTTAAAAGTTGAAACAACAAATACTTATAAACTTGAAAGAAACACAAATTATCCAATAAATGCTTTTATAGTTGGTTTAGTTTAGTTTTGTTATTGGATCATTAAGGTTTCTTTCAAGTTTTAATTGTAAATCCAATAAGCAGTTCTACTAGATTTACAAATATTTGTTCAAATAGTTGGAAGTTTTAACTATAATTTGTTTCAATACCAGTTGTAACTAAACAGTCTGACTCAACACATTAATTACGGTATTATTTTGTGCACTGATTTAAAGTTTACTTGTATTGTAGCTTTGCTATTATTGCCAGTTCTTTACTGCAATATCATAATTTAGGTTCTTCTTTGTTCTTTAAAAAGAACTGTGGTTAAATAAATATCTTAGAATCTTTGAACATACAGCGATAGGTACAATACTGAAAAGTGATTGATTAATCTGACACAAACATATCACAGCACAGTTTTATTTTGTTTATACTATGAGAGCTTAATTTCCCAAAATATTGTTATGAGTAATAACAAAATTGTTATAACCAATTTAAAGAATGTTGGACTTCATTAGATCAAGTCATGGCAAGTTACTAGTCATAGTTACTAACCTCTAGTAAAGAAAACTTGAACAACATTTCGATTGGTATAATTTTTGAAGGGAAACTATAATGATTAAACTTTGAATATATGACGAAGTCCACATGGATGATTCACCAAGATTTTCACTGCCTGACGATGACCATTAGTCGAAACATGTAGCCACCATAGACAACTACCAAAATTTGAACGGTAGTATTTGACAGAAGTAATTTGCCTAATTTTAGCAATTAAACAGTATGAACAAGAGAAAGGTAAAATTTTTATTTGTTAAAACCACCAATTTATTTCAATAAAAACATATTTTTAAAACAAATAGAGTGTTTTTCAACAAGTTATCTTTCTATCTTAACGACTACCACAAGATGAAATGGCTGATAAAAAGAAGACATAAGATATTTCTTTGAAACAGGTTTTTCAAAATAGTTGGCCCAATGTTGAATCTTGATTTAAGATAATTGGTTTGAATGTTTATTATTTCACTCTGGTACATTCAACAAGGAAAATCTTTTTGAAGATGAAATGATCAAGTGTTAGTGAGATGGCCGGATCTACCATGTCTAGGATGAAGTCGGTTGAAAAGTCAAGCAATGTGAGACTGTGAGGCTGAGAGAGTGAGATGATGGAATGGATAGAATGGAAGTGAAGTGGAGCTAGCTGAGGCTGAAGCGACCTCTAGTGCCTAGTGCGTAATCTGAGTGGGTCACAACTAATGGCCAGGCTTTCTTCTCCCAGTCCCTGATTATAGACCTCTACGCATCGCATTGTTATTTGTCTAATTTTTAGCTAATGTCTAGGAAGAAGAGACGTTCACTTCATGACTGACACAAATAGGACTATCTATCAGTTCCTTTATTCTCTTGCGAACAGGATGCGCTAATTGGGAAAATTGTATTTGGTTTTGTTTGGAAAGGTCAGATGTCATTCAGCCGTCATGTCGTTGTTAGTTGGATATTTTATTCTAATTGATATATTTTAATTACAATAATATGACATGATTCGGTATAAGGCAGTAGTTCCGATGAGAAAGAACTAAAATAACAACTTTTATAACAAGAACCAAAAGCAGTTATTTTGAAAAACACATTTCAGTCCAAATGTGTAATGTGTTGTCTCGTATTTTGTATCGTAGAGGCACTACTGTACTTTATTCTTTATATCAAACAAAAGTTTATTTTCAAAAAACACACAATTATTTAAAAGAAAATTTTTAAAAATCTTATAAATAATTTGCGACACACTAAAATTGCAAAGGAAATTGGCAGAATTTCCTGGTACAGCAAAGAACTGGTAGTTTGATTATTTTGACCAAAAGGGGGTTGACCTAACCAGCATTTGTAGGATTTTTCACAGAGAGGTATTGAAATACTATTAAATACTGCTTATTCAATGTAAAATGTAACAAAATAAAAAACAAATTTCTGGATAAAATAGTTTGCATACAACATTAATACAATGCAAAATATTTTTAAATCTTTCTTTGTCTGTTTTTTATTTTATTAAAAGTCACCACCAAAGGTATTTAACTATAGAGAATGTCGAACTATTGAGTGTTAACTGTATCTATAATAGTGTTAGAAAAACATAGCACCCTTTATAATATTTAGTTTTATTTGCTTGACCGGTTTAACCTTGTCCATTTTTCTAGCAGCCTTACAAGTAATACAAGTAATGACTTGTAAGGCTGCTAGAAATGGACTTACATCATCAAACAAATATGGTGCCTAACATAATATAAATATGAAAGAACCATGTAATTCTCTTTCGCATAGTAATATCTACTATCTAACTGCAAATAATTTGGGGTTCCACAATTTACACTGCAATGAGTGCGCCCCACTCATTTGGAACTGTTTGACGAGGTAATTCACCACTTATATAGTCTACTACACAGTTTCGTGGCTAAATACAATGAATTTCAAATAAACTTAATTGGTCAGAGTTTTTCTACAAAAAAGTTTATTGTAAAATCTTTTCATTTTTTAAGTTTTAAACTACACTTTAAACTTACCCTACATTTATTTGGATCCATCTGAAATCATTCCCAATCAGAGAGAAAACGAATCATCAGTTACAACAAACGTAAACTGTTATTTACAACCCAGTGTTCTAGCACCTTAGAAGGTTCTGACATTTTCACAGATGATATAATTTTCTCGAGTCAAAGGTGAAGGAGGAGGCGGTGCAGAGGCACAGTAACGAGTAACGGTCAGCCAACGAGCTGCTGAAGGTCTCACAAGTTCAGTACATTCGCCATCCTTGACTCAACTGTCGAACTGATTAACTCGTGATCATCAGCCTCGGCCTCGACACTGATTGAGCACCTCCATAAGGAGTGAGTGGTGGAAAAAATGGTTTAACTTTTTAAGAGAGCGAGCGAGAAGCTGAGTTTTTTGTCAGAAAAAGCTCAAAGTTAACAAAACACTTTTGATTCATATTTGTTTTAAGCTGGGCTAAATTAGTTCTGAGTCACTACTTATTTTACTCTAGTTTGACATTAGTGTGTTTATTATTATTAAAAGTTAAAGTTGATTATAAAGTATTTATGAAAATTCAGTGCTTCACATGTCAAAATGACCTTCAAATCCAAAAGGTGTTGTGCTTCCTGTATGACTATTGCCTTTATTTCAAACCTAGCAGAGACCTTGAAACACATAGACAACAGCACATTTCAAATCAGGGCGTGCTTTCTGTTATAATTGATGGGAGAAGATGATACTCATAATTTTCTCAACATTATAATGTAGGACAAATACTTCTTAAAGTCACTAAAGAGTCTTTTACTAAATTTTACTTAATGGTTATAGGATATATTACAACACTTATATTGCAACGTAAAGTTCAATTATTTTATGTTATTTTTAAATCCATGAAATGAAATAGTATGAAAGGCATCAAAATTTGACAAAGCAATATCAGTCAAAAGGATCTCCCCTTCACCTATATTTCAAATTAAAACAGTTTCTTCTGAAAAGTGTTGGCAAGAGTTGTCAATCCTATTAATTTTTGAAGTATTTAGCAAAAACTAACTAGTTAAACCAATTGATAACTTCTTAATCAAAACCAAATTAACCAGACAAATTAGCAAGACAGAACAGAAGCTGCACAACTGCTTGTTTTGTAAAGGGAGGCTGGTCTGGTGAAGTGTGGAGGTGCAAGCAAGGCTGCAGGCTGGTCACTGCACCAGCCCACTCTCAACCTTGCATAACCAGGTGTGTTCAGTGTTCAGCTACAGTTGCCACTTCCATACAGTTCCAAACCCAGCTACAGTACAAGCTCAGTCCTACCAAGGTCAAGACATCCAGTGAAAACAGCCTTCAAAAGAATTTGCCTATTAGTTTTGAGCTTCTGAGCTAAGTCACACAACGTTTGAACACAAAGGGTGAGATCAATCACATAGTTCATTGTTTTTTTTAGTTATTATGGAATAATTTAAGCATAAGTTCATTTCAGACACAGAAAAAGGCTTCCACAGTTATGGGTTTTAAAACTATATTCTATACTGAAGCTTTCCTTGAAATTGGAACATTGTTGATCACAGGATATACTCGTAGTGTTAAAAATCTAGACCCTATTGCCGGTGTTTACAGAAAAAAAGGTGTCATTTGAGAAACTAATAATCTAAGTAATTTTTGTACGCTTTACAACATAACAATTTTCAGACAAATCATCCATAAATACCCAGAGTTTTAAAGTAAAAGTGTTTGAAACTGGTTTGAAAATGTATTTATTCACGGAAGTAACCAGGCTTTTCAGCTTTAAACATCGGTAGTTAATAAAACAAGTAAAAATAAATGCTTTAAAAAATTCACAGTAAAATTTTACTTCAAAAAATAAATTACAAAATGAGTTTTAATTAATAAAAATCTGTAATCAAATCCATAACGGGATTTATTGGTTCCTAACGAGACATTGTTTGTACAACTCAAATATTGAACTGTAGATGTGTAGCAAGCAGTAGGTGAATCACAGAAATACCGTTCTTGTTACATCAGTAGCGAATGACTCACAGCTCCGATCCACAGAGTGAGGTGAGACTATGCAACTCTGCAGCGTTAAGTGTTATGATTGCATGTTTCATGATTCTACTGCATGCTTCACATAAAGGTCTGTTGTATCATGATCTGTCCAGAACACCTTGGACTATTAAACCATCAGTTCATTTGCACTCGGAACGAGTATTTGTTACTGCTCGACCTTCGAAACTATGAGGATGTAAAGTGGGTAATCAATATGCGAACAGTGTAGTAAACTTGGTTGTGGAGTATTCCGATCTGACTGCGGGTATTTAAGTGTATGTTTCTTTGTTATAGTTTTTCATAACACTTCCATCTTTTACCTGTGTTATATGAACTTAAAATAAAATCTCTTCTGTAATTCTTCTGTGACTTTCTATTTGACACTTTAGAAAACCCATGGTGGATTGGTGTTGCACTTGAGGATTTGGGTTTGGTTCCAATGTTTCACTCATTTCATTCATTTTAGATTTTCAAATTTTCTCACTTTTTGAACATTGATAGTTTGTTGAGTTAGTACAGTTTTTCAGTAGTCCTTATGCGAAGAAAGTTGTTTCAAATCCCAAAACATTCTACATTTGTAAGTTAAATATTTTTGAAAAGGTGCCAATATGGGTTTGAGCTACTCTTTCTTTAGTCTATTTAAGCCTCCTTGCCCTTCTTTCTGTGTCCATGTAAATTATACCTTGCCTACCTTTAACTAACAACCACCCTTTCTAACATTCTGCTTACCACAGAACTCTTCAACCTTCTAATCTCAACATCTCTTTGACCCACCAGTCACTCTTCCTTTCTCACTCACCTGTTTGCTGAACAGAGGGTTTATCCTTCTATTGTAAGGACGGCTGATGACAGGCGGTTGCTCCTTGGGGTAGTGGGTCTGGTCAGTCCAAGACTTGGAGCGACTGGAGCCTCCAGTAGTGTTGCGGCTGCGGGTCGGCGCGGGAGCCGGCCACGAGGGGAACTTCTCATGTCCCGGGCCGTAGCGGACCGCCTTGAGGCTCGAGGCGTCTCTCACTGGCGCGGGCGGCGGCGAGGCGCTTCCTCTCTGCCCGTTTACACCCTACAAACAGAAGCGAATGTGATAATTTATTTTCATAAACATAACAATCACCCTAATTGCTGTTTATGACAGAACTCTATCATCAGTACCATCTGGGATCGAAAACTCTCCATGAATGAAAGGTCAACAATTTCAATCGATGCGGTGAAATAATATTTATTATTATTTGTCATCAACTTGAGCAATGTAATTAAAGTTTCGACTTTGCCTGCTCCCCGCGCAGGTGGATTTCAAGAGTTTTAAATTCCTGATAGTCTCTTGACGATGAATGCCACTATGCATTTTGGAAGGCCTTAGACAATAAAAGGTTTAGTAAAAAGTTTAGTTAACAGTTTGAAGTTGTCTAAATTTCTAAATTTATCTTGTAGGTACAAACAAGCTCTTCAAGTTATACAGTATATACGATGAGGATTCCACTGTTAACAGGTACATGTAGTTCAAGAAAAGATAGCAATTACAGAAACTGTGTTATATCTGTGACGCTATTATAGTTTCAAAACATGCTAATCTTACATGACTTGATGTTGATAATGAAGACAATGAACAAGATAACAACTTTAATCTGCAATGATATACACTCGTAGTTAAGAGTATCATAGTAGTTCCAACCAAGGTGAACATTAGTGTAGGTTTTAGCAAAACATGTCTAATTTCAAGTTTGATTATCATAATATTTTCCTTCCCGATACACCTCAACTTGAAAGTATTATGACGACCAGGACGACTATATCAGTTCTGTCACTGTGTCACGACTCACGAGAATAATAATAATAATTTATTAAGTCATTGTACAAAATATGTTGTTTGTGTTGACTTTGATCAAAATGGAGATGATACAATATTGGTGAAATGAGAGGTGAATTACAATTTAAAATGCCAGAATGGGCTTAAGCCACTAGTAAATACGGTGAAATAATGTCTAAATACGTCCTATAATTTTGTCTTTCTTGTTGTCATTTAGATATAGTTTGATTTGCTAACCTTATTTTCAAATTACTATATTTACTATTTTAAATGTTCTATATCATGGGAAGTTAGCAGGTTCAATAATTCAATGCATAAAGATTTAACCGGGTTAGTTCAATAGAAAATAAAAAAAAAGTATTTTTCATGATTTTTGTTTTTGAACTAATTCTGAAACCTCAGAACTAAAGGTGTCAACCAAAACAGACTAGTAAAAGAACTTCGATATATAGTACCCCAATAACTAGACTGATTTCTTTCTTCACAATCTACTTCTATTTTCCCTACCAACCCTTCGTCTTGATCCCATATACGTAGTCAATGTATGCAGTACCTGGGAGTAGTTGAGACTAGAAGCACTCTGCAGGAGGGAGAGGATAGCAGCAGATGACTGGTTCTTGACTGGCGGGGGAGGTGCGGGTCCTGGCTCCCTCATTGCCGCACCTTGGCTCTCCTGGGGCACCATCCTCCCTGATCCCTCAGTGGATCCATCGGGGCTCTCGGCATCTCTGTAACATGAAGCAACAACCATTCGTCAGAGTCAAAGGAGACGACATACACATGGGTGTTAGTCATTGCAACCTTCGGGGGTTCGAACATGCGGATTCGGATCCGAAGTTTCATGCGCTACAGACTGGCTAACTATCCTCCGCCACTCACGTTTGTAAGAGGACAACTTTCGTTAAAACCCAACCTCAATAAACAAGAAAAAACATGCGACCCTTGTGGGACTTACTCTGTATGTACCTTGAAGTCCTCCTAACACGAAAATAATTATGACACGTTTTGCATCCTCTCACTCTCTGTTCTCGGCTTATTCGTTAGTTAAACTCAAATACATAAGTTATGTATCATTCAAAACTAAATAGCTGCACCAAAATATAAACATATTTAATTAAATTTTACTTTTGGAATGGCTGTAATAGCGCAGAAACAATATTACAAAGCAACTTAAACAGTTTCAAACCTATACTGACTACTAATCTTGAGTGTGCTAACGTACGTAAAATGGTCTATAAATGGACGTTTCCAATTTGAACACTGTACCTATACCAAAGATTAAAAATAACAGTTGAGTATACCGGATGGTCGGTTGAAATAACTGTCCAAGTTGCAGATTTATATTAAAATAACGGCAGAGGTAAGGGAAAGGCAGAGAGGAGATTGACGAAGGAGGTGGATGAGCCGCACTGGCATGACCGGCGCATTCCACAGATTACACGTATAATCTCCTTAACAAACGTGGATAATCGTTCAAACCACCCACCGAACCTGAGATCACACTGTCCACTGTTCTGCGAGACCCGGTGAGAAATCAAAATAGGTAAATATAGGGAAAAGAAGTCATGAAGCAAAACTGTATGAAGCAAAAATGGATGTGGAGGTATGATTTGACCAAACTTGTTTTCTGGAGGTGAAAACGAATCGAAAGAGAAATAATAATAATACTGTAGGTTATATCTTGAGGATGTACTTTGGGTGTCTAGAAACTGTTTTAATGGGGAGAGCCCATGTCTCGATTTTCTTCCACCTGAAAGACCTAGTACCAAAATATGTTCCCCCAAACAAAGCATATATTTAACTCAAAAATAAATAAAGCACTGTTCACGTAAAAGAGCGGAGTATAGAGTGTTCAAATATTTTTAAAATCTCAACTAAAACCAATTTGAAAACAATTTTCTAAGAGAGGACCCAGGACCATCAAGTCGAAAATGAGGAGCTCTACAGCTTAATTATGTCTCTTGGGAGGATCAATCCCAAATGCCTGAAGTGCACATTTCTTGAATTCCCTGCACAAGGGACAAAGATCTAGATGAACCTTGGAACAATGTCTTCTGAACATTGTCTTTGTTAGGAACAGAAGCTTCAGCAGCAGCCAGGAGTTTCTCGCGGCTCCTTTGTTCCCTTTGTTCTTGCTGAATTCCTTTGTGATACAGGGCGCGTGCGCAGACTCGACCTTTGTTCTCAGGAATGTCATGTCACAGAGGGAGGGATACGGTTGGCCAATTTCATGATAACAATGTAACACAGAACTGATAAGTTAGTAGGTGCAGTAGAGTAGGGCAGATTGGTGGCGGTGGCTGGTTGATATGACAGGAGCAGGGAAGATAAGAGCAAAGTGACAAGAACAGGTGATGATTTGCAGTAGGAGGGTATATGATAAGGTGGCTGGTACAGTAAGGTGGCAAGTAAAAGGTAGGAAGGCTTGTAAAACCTAGAGGAATATTGATATTACTTCTCTCTTAAGAAATATAGAGAGAACCTCGAGTTTCTTTTGGCATTTGCTATTCAAACACATTTCGAACCGTCCTAAATTGCTAAATAAACAATAGTCCATTACAACTACAGGATTTAAGAAATAATTTAAGTGACATGTAGTTTGAGTGCTTTTAGTCTTAAACATTATCATGAAGCAAACATTTGAAATTTGTGAGATCGACAGCACTACCTGTCAAACTTAGAACACAACCTTTCAAACTATTTTAGAAATTGGAAGCTGTGGATCTAGAGACGAAAGAGTAGAGACTTGCAGTGTTGGATTTCATAAGAACTGATGCCGAGGTAAACTATTTGTGATTATTTATTTATTTACACCCAATTAAAACTACACAAACGCGCAAATAAATTGAACTAGGAAGAACCGTAAGTAGTGCACCAACTAGTAGGATGAGACTGACGTGAAGTGAGCAACACAGTACAAGAGTTGCAGCGTGCCAGATCAGTTGGTCTCGACCTCATTCAGTTCACCATTGCTTTATATCGCCTTTATCCTCTTCCTCAGTCATCCCATTCGCTCGACTTTCTACAGAACCTTGATACGGTTCACTTAGCATGCAAACAAAACACAGTCTCCCTAATAGTACACCTCCTTGCTGAGACTCTAGGTAAAAACCGATAACCATAGTTTTTTAGATAGTGCGTTGAATAAATTAGGTCTGATATACGTAGAGTCAATTTAAAATTAAGGTAAGCAAAAGTATTTTCAAAACTCGGGCACTTAAAATGATTTTACAGTTTTCACAGTGTATTGCATCTAAACAATTTTTGTACTTTGATTTGAGACACCGACCACTCCTAGAGGGTATTTTAAGGTGAATATGAGATGAAGGGTGAGTGGTTTTGATGGACGATGAGGTGTAGTCTTGTTAAAAACTAGGGCCGACTGTTCACCAGATTGGGTTATTAATTAATAGCCCAACGACCAATGGAATGTGAGGCTTCTCAACATAATCTTTTATGGGCTGTAAGTCGGCGCTGGAAATTTTAACAAAAGACTTCTAAGACAGCCCCGACTTCAAATTGATAGGGACTTTTTCTTCTAAATAATCAAATCAACGATGTGCCTATTCTGGTGGCAATTCTAATATTTCATCTATATTGAATTAAAACATTCAAGACATCGGACCCTGTCTTGAAACATTTAAATGTCTTGTTTTAAACTAAATATTATTGGTTGAATCTTAATGCACTCTGAATAAAGAATTGTATGTTCTTTTGTACTTGTAAGGTCGAACAAAGTACATATTATATGGTAGACTAAGACACGTGATATTATGTTCCCTGTTAAAGCTTTTCATCTAAACCTTTTTTGATGTAATTTATTTTTATTGAAAACTATCTATATATTATGGAAATTAAGAGCTGTATTTCCTATAGAATATAAATAACTCTAGGTTGGATTAATTTTGTAGTATTAAAAAGAGTCCGTTCTGGGGCTTTAATCAAGGCTCAAGGCGACATAACCCGTGAACCCCCTTTGACTACGCCCTTGCAATGTTCAACCCCTAGACCCCAGAGTCCACAAATCCACGGGGATGACTCAGTGGTGAGTGATGAGCCCCGCTTTCACCGCGCCTGCGCGCACGCTGGGTTGCACAACACCTCTATTTACAAGCGCTTGACGTCGCTTATTACTGCCAAGAGGATCACGAGACTGCGCTGACGGATGAGAGCATGCGCATCATCACAACACACGCCACCGCCCCCGGCTCAGCTCACAAAGAAGTGTGAGTGCTCAACTCGTGATGTTGCAGCCGTGGAATATTTACATTCGACCAGTTGCTTCCTTGTCAGCTGTTCTGCTTTGTCTGGTTGGTTGAAATCAGAACGTTTCGTTTGGGTCCTCAATTCTGACGTCTTTGTGATCGACTGATGGTTGGCAACTGCGCGTAAGCTGTTACTTGGCTATTTTGTCTGTGCTATTGGTTTATTCAATTTGTTGTTGGTTCTCTTCATTTCTAAAAGGAACATCCGACCGTCAATATTGGCTTGGCAGAAGTTGCTCAATTTTGAAAATCCTAAAGATGACGACAATTTATATAAATTTTACTTTCTGACGATCAGAAAAAGTGCCGTTG
The DNA here is from genome assembly GCA_018831715.1 of Matsumurasca onukii. Taxonomy (NCBI): domain Eukaryota; kingdom Metazoa; phylum Arthropoda; class Insecta; order Hemiptera; family Cicadellidae; genus Matsumurasca; species Matsumurasca onukii. The sequence continues at coordinate 20,001,494 of CM032063.1, read as the reverse complement.
CAGAAGTTCACAGTTTTTAAAACGGTGTTGTCGCCCAATGTTTAATTTTAAGTTTGACAATCTTAACGCGTTGTAACGCACTTGGAATTCCGTAAAACAAATAAAATGTTAAACTATATTGTAATTTTTAAACTTATGGGATTCTTTAGCAAACTGTTGTTTTAAATAAACGTGAAAGAGTTCTGCTATAACATTCCCGATTGGATTTGGTATTCCTCCCTTTGGAATTTTATAAGCAGATAGCATCGTGAGAACAAGAATGTCTATTGGAATCTCGTGACATAGTGTCTGGAAACTTGGAAACTTGATCTCAAGATATCAGCCGGTGCAAACCTCTACATTGTTTACAAATGTCTCCTCTAGGTCCTTGATTACCTGTTTGTCAGGTTTTATTGTGAGAAAGAAACCCATAAACTAAATAGGGCTAGAGGTAAATTTTTGTGATGCTGTTAAGGGACCAATATTGAAACTACAAGGTTGGGGTCAAATAGTTATTGAGAGGTATGGAATATACTTATCATCCCTAAAAACGTTTTTAGCTAATTCTGGACGTGTAATTTGTCATACCTATCAATCTGTATTGTTATTTTTAAAAATCGTGAAAAGGTTCTAATACCTAACTTTTGGGAGGCTTGTTTGTTTGGGGCCCTAGGGAACTTTTCCGGTGGCTCAGGCGGTAAATACGACCCTTCTGACTTACCGCGGACTTTTTCAGTAGAGTTCATTAAAGCAGACACCTTCAAAAGTAAACAAAAAGGCAACGTACAAACTAAACTTCACCTACAAAAGACCCTTAGAGTGGAGAAAGCTAGTGTAAGGTTCACCGATATTGAGGCGTGAAGACTGACTCATATCGAAGAAGAGGTGTGGAGATGCAGAGATAGTGTCCGGGGACCCGACGACCTCGAGATATACATAGATGATTTGTTACCTGTGAACGGACAGACCGTGTTAGCCGTCAAACTCACCACTGCATGGTGTCGGCCTGATGAATGGTTCTGATCTTCTTTCGGTGATTTATTTGTGTGAGGAATTCAAAAGTATTTAAATATGCAGACTTTTAAATAAATTGGAGTTTGTATTTGTAGTTCTGTTGGTTGCAAGAAGATGTTGATGTAATAGAAATAAAAGGGTGGTCTAAGATCCCTCACATTTTACCCTCATTTGAGTCTCGTATTTAAATAAGACCTGTTTCTTTGTTGAAGGATATGTAAAATTGTCCGAGAAACATGGGTCGCTAATCACATTCAGTCCAGGGTTATTTTTTATTCCTTGACAACTTTTATTTCTTGTGTACATGTAATTTTCCCTAAACAACCAAACTCTGTCCGTTAGCACATGCACTACCGTGTTTTGGTTGAACAATAAGGTTGAACGACTACTGAATGCGATGATAGGTTCATTTCTGCGCCCCCCTAAGGAATTAACACAGAGTTTAACTAGGCATTTTCAATTGTTTCTATAGTAAAAAACCAACAGCCAACTATTATATAAATAGCAGAAGAGGGTGGAAATACCTATGTGGAATATTGGACTAATATTTTTGTGGGTTTATTATACTGTATTATGTCAATAATTTATGGTTGTATTTCGACCCCTGATATTATTGGGGGAAGCTATTGTAATATATTCCTGGAGACTTGGCGATAAAACGGCTTTCAGCCTTTTCAGATGGTTTCATAAGGTTGAGTGATAGTTGGTGATGAGCTTACAACCACTGTGACATCATCATTGCACTCCAGGATTTCTGCACGGTTGAACTTTTCTACTGTATAAATTAAGAATAATCCGTGTATACTCACTGACTTCTCTAATCTTTGAAGCGTACACTTCAAACCAGGAAGCAGAGTTATTTATGTACAACCTAACAAATAAAAATCCATCCAACAACTGTCACTAGCATCCGTCATAAGGGCCATAAAAGGCAACTTGAGCCGATATACAGATGGGAGATGCGATGTCCAAGGCTTTTCCAGTCGTTATACTCTGTCATGTGCACAAACCCTTGCATGGGGACAATTATAAAGCCATCCGTCTGTTGGAAGCTATGTGGGAAGTGGGAGGAGTAGGAGACAAACTGCAAGAGAGGTGGGAGGAGTGGGAAGATACACAGACTTGGACGATAATGCAAATAGCAAAACAACCTCGCCATATGGCAAGCCCAAGTAATGGCCGATTAATTCGCAGTTTAAAAGTAATCGAAGATAAGTTTAACTTCGACAATAAAAGGTAAAGAAACTTGTACGATAGAAAACAGGAAATATGCAAATTTACGACGGCTGCGTATAACAGAACGGAGGACAGGATTCTCTTTCCTGTGTAGTAAAAGGTTTCGATCAACAGTTACGAAGTGGTCTAAGTAAAACAAAGGGTTTTAAAAACAATCTTAACTACTGAAGTTGTAACCAACAGCCTACACTAGTTAAGAGGTCAGTGTTGCTTCTTCAACTCCAAAACTTTAGTTTTGAAAACATTCCAAAAGTACTTGCAACTCTCATTATAATCGACCCCATTATATCTATGTTTGAACAAGCGAAACTATGTAATTTTGTGACAGCTTATAGAGACAACAAGCATACATTTTAATAGGTTATATCAATTAGACCTTTATTTTTACCTTTAATTAACCAAAATGAAAAAAATATTTCGAGTTTAAAAACCGGTTGTATAAATTCATGTTATAATACGTTTTTTTGTTTGAACTTAATGACAATTACGAAGTGCTTTCAACAAATGAGATAGCATGATAACCGGTGCTTTTTACAACACCAGCTTTTGAGCATCGTATATAAAAACACAGTTACTTTTAATTCCACCTCCATCTCCATGAGCAACAATCCTTAACACGTTGCCATAACGACCAGCGCATAACTGTTCAGATTCATTACAGTACGAAACACGCACAGCGCACGCGCGCCACCGAATCTCGAAACCGGCCCCTGATGACGAGCCCCACTTAGGAATAAAAACGTCTCGAAGTCATCGAGCTAACAGGATTTGAAGAGTAATCGACCTTTAATAACGAAACCTTAGGGTTTAATTAAGAATGGGACATTTTCAACCGGTAATCACAATGGTAATGGCGTGCTTAACGGAGCCCGGTGTCGATCTATCACTGGGAGTCATTAGAAGGCGCAGCGCGTGTTTCGTGTTTTGTGCGCTTGCGTAAGACTCGAGGTCGAGGTGACAGCAGACGCACAGATCGGCTTTTTATTGGCTGAGCTCGAACGAGCGCGCTGAATGCGCCCCTGAGGGGTGGCGAAACCAGACGCGGAAGTCGGCTTTTGATGACGGGACGCGAGAGTGTAGAAGTTATTAGGGTTAGGTTAATGTAATGGTTGGGAAATTCAACACTTGTTGTTGCCCAATCGGGTAAAACATTAATACATTTGTAAAAGTTATTTTATGGCGTGAATGTTTTGCGGAAAATTCATATAAATCGACAGAATGTATATACAAAAATGTTTTTGTTTCGTTCTTAGATCAATATCTCGTCGAAACATATAGATTTTACATTAACTCTCCTTTTATTTATTTGAATTATACGACTATAGCGAACCACTCTTATACCACTTATTATAACCTCTGGATCTGTCAGTCAATCATAAGGTCTCCCAATTGAATGCCATGGACTCGTTAGTGTTATAAAAAGCTCGAGAGATGAGATTCACTTCCAGCCGATTTTTGAATGCCTTGGGCACAGGGGCATTTTAATCGAATTGAAAATAAGTTAACGAAATGAACTAAAAAAAAACAAAGTAAATTATAAAAATATACCAATCCATCAACATTAATCAACAAGTGACGCAAAATTAGCTGATCTAATTGGTAAAAGCTCACCGGCCTGGATATTCCAGCCAATAACCATTCTAGTCAAACCAGTAACGCATGTCACATTAGGTTAACTCCACTTCTTCCGTTGATTCGGAGGAAGCCGTTCAAGAATCTGTGTCGGAAGTCTTAACTTGTAATGGCAGTGCGATATGTGCAGGAAGGTCTCAACCCAAGAATGAGTTGGAAGCCTTATCTACCCGATCACGCTGGGTAAATGGGCCGAGTAATGGCTGAACCAGGGGCTCCTAGGACCGCAGGTGTTGTTTCGGGTAGGATGACGGGAACTGAAAGGCTCAGCCGGAAGCGATCATGTGATGTCGTTAAGATGAATGTTTAGTATCAACCAACTCGGTAGATTACGCTGTTAGCGGTTTATTTGGTGATGGAAGTGTCGGCGGGAGAGACTTCTGTTCAGCGGCGCGTTGTTGTCTCTTGACTCAAACTAGCTAAACACGTACGGTATTTCAAAATTCAAAACTACTTCCTTAGAGTGAATTTTTAAATTTTGTTCTGTTGTGTCTTCATATGATGTCTTTGGAAAACGGATAAACTTGTATGGTATGGTAACATTTAACTTAATTTGAAAAATATAATGTTATCAACTCGGGTCTATCCGACTCATTTAAGGTCAAGCTGAACAATTGGTGTAACCGTAGACTTTGATGGACATTTACATGTACATAAACAAATATTATTACTAAGATAAATTCATCAGCTTTCATTTTAACAGACAGAATACCAACTTACCAGTTTATAGTTTTCACACTTGATGGCTCATCAAGTTCATCCCGGAGTGGATTTTACATTTAACCAAACTCATAATTTGTAATTTTATGTTGGCTCGAAAACACAATTTTATACCCGAAGTTTGATTGAGTTGTATAACCAAATGACAACATTTTATTCAAGAAACATATGACCCAAAACGATGGGTAGTAATCGATACAACATTTTTCACTACTCGAAGTTAATTGTGAAGACTTACCAAATTACATCAATTCTAGACATAAAACCTTTCTCTTTTAATTAAAATATTAACTTGTGTAACTTAATGAGATAAGTCCAAATTTAAAATAACTAAAACAGAACTATAATATTTTCAGCTCTAATAACTGTAACTAGTTAATGTCTAATAACTACAGTGCTGTACTTGATCTATCAACATTAAAAACACCTAACTGTAAAAAGCCAACTTATGATTATAACTTGTACAATTCTTCCAGAAGAAAGAAACTTTATTCATTCATCGGCTCGGGTTACATTCACACAGATAAACAACAATCAACCGCTTTTGTACCCGAACTTTACAGCTTTAACACCCGGCCTCTTTATGAACGAGTACTTCCGTCGATTTATGAACGGATGACAAAGGCAGGAATGTATTGTATATTAGTGTGTCAGCACAATTAAGGAGGCTGCTCCCTGATGTCAAGAACGACCACTTTCGATAACCCGCCAGGCTGCGCCACCGGCGCTGCGCTGTGGAGTAGGCCTACTTTCCGGCACATTGTGGTTAGGACTCATCTTAGAACAAGGTCGGGCTCTTTCCCATCACTTATTTAAATTTCAGATTAAATAATATGCTGGATTTTCTATACACATTTTCTTTCAGTTGAGTTTTCGTTGTATGTAGAATGGTAGTTAATGGTTTCATCCTGTTAAAACTCTCTTTTGACCCATCAATTCACCATTTTAAAACTCCTTTTCATATTTTAAAAATTTAAATTATTGTAGTTTTTCTTTTGACTCGAGAACAGTATTAGATGCGAGAACAGTGTGGAATGCACAGCGATCACTTTGTTGAATAGGAAGAATTTTAAAATTACGACGACTACTTACTTCCACGAGTAACAAAGTACTTTGAGTCAATCAACAACACATCGAGCTGCTTATGGGAAGAAGGAAATGTCGTTGAGTGGGCTACACGGTACTTACAGATGCGGAGGGCATCGCTAAAGAAGCACTGGAAAGCATCCCGAAGAAATAAAGAAAATTGGCAGGCCAAAAATGGTTAGGGGAGAACTATTGTAAAAACGTAAAGGAGCTGTAAGAAAGGAAAGTCCTTGTAAGACGTAACGTAAAAGGCCTTACGTTTTTTCAACTAGAGTCCAGAACGGGCTTTATTCCCGTCAGTCCAGAACGTTTTTAAGTGGAATAAAGCCAAGAGTTAACACTGACTTAGTATTTATATTTACTTTGAACATATTAAGATCAAATGAAACGCACCTCCTAGGCCCTAAGGTAATCCTTACTCCTCCTTAATCATGTGTGTCCAAAGGCAAAATGTGGTTAAATTGCTGAAGTATACGCAAGTCCCTTTGAACTAATACAATTTTCTTCATTTTAGGAATGAATAAAAAGGTATACCCGCATGGACTACATATTTCCCCATTAGGATTCCTCCATTTACGATTCTGTAGATATCTTTCCTCATTCCACGGACCGAATGTTGGATTGGATGTTGCGAAAGTGTGGTTTATGAGAATCTATTTGAGGCTAAGAGGATTGGTTCTGAGATGCTAAACGCAAACGCGATAGAATTCCGCATCTGCGGTGAATAGCCAAGTCACGGCGTGATCCCACCGCAGGAACGAGATCCAAGGCCATTCACTGCTGAATAGACAGCAAACATATACAGGGCGACCCATAAGTCAAGTGTCATCCTTCGGGGAATTATTTTATGGGTTAAAATAAATGGTAATCTTTTTAGCGCTTAGTTTACTCACTAACCGCTATCTAGTTTTTCACAATTTGTCTAATATCTGGTACCGATCAACTGAATTAATAAAAACTAGGTAGGCTTTGTATTTTCTAAAGGTCCTGCAGGAAAAAAAAGACTAATGTGAAGAATTTCTTATTTTCAAAATGTGGCATTTTGTCGTATTTTTAAACGTTTCACTAAACTAGCAAGAATGCCTGGAGGTTTACGAAAGATTGTCTAAATTTACTTTCTCTCGTACATTTAATTGCAAACACACCTGGAAATACATTTAAAACCCTAGTTATAGTGTAAAACAAGGCCGAACACAAAGTCTTGTACCTGTTTTAGTAACCTTCCCCGCTGTAACACTGTGTAATCTTGGACGAAACTGACATTCAATACTCAACTAACATTCTAAGTGGTGCTTTTTTCACCATTACTTCAGAACTTGTTGACTAATTCTTCCGCACAGTTAATGGCACAAGTATTACACACAAGCTAAACTCTGGGACCACCAGAGCTCAAGCTGAAGATGGAAGGTCAAATTATGTCCCTTGAAAAGAAGAGACAGCGGTGTCCGGTAGCACAACATTGATTGCATCATTAGGCACTGAAAAGCATCATTACTTGCGGCAGTTTATGCTGAAAGAGTCATCTCCCCGGCGCGTGCTTCAGACGTGATGGCTTCCACAATCTCTCGAAATGTTGGGTTTTGCCGTCCCTCCCAGGAATAGATGCCACGTATCACATGTGTGGATCTAATCAAATGTCCTACTCCTTTGAAAAAATACCTTATACGACAAGCATATTCCTAGCTAGCATCTTTACTGAGAGAACTCGTTAAAAGAGGAACATGAGTCAATTTTATATAGATGGTGTCAGCGCGGGGTTGCCTGTTAAGTCACTTCGCTTTGCAATGGAAGAATACAACTGAGGTTGAAAAGGACGGAGCTGAATGATAAGGTTCATTCTCAAACGCAGAGTATCTCTGAAGGGTCCGTATTTGCGGGTCAAGAGATCTGGCCCTTAGTCCGTTAGTTTAATCTAATTATACATGACAAGTATCCAATACTACTCCCAAGAGCAACCAATCAGCGTTAATTACATTTAGCATACTTTATGTATCTATTCTAAAGTACGTGATTTATGGAGCAGTAAAATGTCCCAGGGTCCCTTGAAGTAGTTTTGGGAAATATTAATTAGGTGACGATTTGTGGACTTTCCTCCTAGTGTTCTCTTTACACGCTCTGACCTTTTTATCCAGCTCCATTTACAAATGCATATGTTCGTGATACCCAAGAGCAAATCCATACAGAGACCACCAGTGGGCAAGGCAAGGGCACGGCGTGTCAGCTTTATATGACAGGGGGACAGCTGATAAACTCTACGTACAGTCTTGTATATCAGCCCAGCTGTCATTTACTGACCTTAATTAATAGATAATTACTCAACAATACCATTCTTTGTTCAGCTATGATCTATAATTGATTATCTAGTTAGATCTTAGAACAACAATCCTTGACTTATATTGCATGGTAATACTTTCAAATCACATCGTGTGAGACGTATGTGACTAGGATCCTGAACTAAGAACTGATTGTTTGTCTAGAGACTATAGGCGCCTTCTTTGGTTTACATAAGATCTGTGTAATGAATTAGTGACAAATGTACTTTACGTGAATGAACTATCAATTTTCAAAATTTCCCATTTGTAAACATATCTCCTCTACTGCAGGCCTCGACTAATATTCTGAAGAGTTCCAAAGACCTTGAAAACACCGTGACACGTGCCGGGACTATATCAGTTCCGAATTCCAAGGGACGAAAATAGTGTGGGTGGCGTAAGTCACCTTCCCATTGCGACACGGTGGGGAACGACCCAAAATCCCTATTCCGGAGCCGGGGGAGGCGTGGCCGCGAGAACCTGCTCTCGGATGATCTCGGGAAGAATGCGGTTCCCCCAGCGGCCGTGCGCTCGGTGCTTGATGACCTCTTAGGCTCAAACATTACTTTTATTGACGCTGCCTGACCAGGACCACCTTTACAAATCACCGCAATTTGCTTTTTATTCGGGGTTCGCGATCTTGCCAAACTGGTTAATGTGGTTCGGGCTCATGTGCAGATTCTTCGTCGTATCATCTCATCGTTGTGAGTTATAAACTGGATCTGCTGTTTTGTTTTTGTTGGAGCAAATTGTGCGGTTGCATTTGTGTCGCCGTCTTGAAACTAAGTAGCCTTTTCAACTGACCTATTTGTATTTATTACGAGTTTGCAACCAGAGAAAAGTCTTAACATGCATGTTTTTCAAATGTTTCATTTGAGAACTGATGTTACAATAACCGACAACGAAATATTTTCTTGGTGATACATAGTAAGTTTATGTTCAGCCCGTTTTATTCAAAAATCCAAACCAGACTTGTCACTCACGAAGGAACGCACACATTGCGAGAAACCAGACCGTCAAGCAAAAGCATTCCTCGGGCGCGCGCTCACAAAAGAAATGATTAGCAAAATCACATTTTAATGGATATGTCGTGTTGGCGTGTTTAACTCTCGTCCATAGACACGCCGAGCTGCTCAACTAGATTATCACCAAATGATGGAAACACGTGAAGCAATCTTCGCTATTACTTAGGCAACTCAATGGTATTACGTATATTAAAATGAATGCTTTAAATTTCATAATGCTTCTTTTCATAAATTTATGTACGTCAATACACGATAGAAGATCTTTTCAACAAAATCTTATACATACACAGTTTACTCATGGGTAATTTCAGTGTTATATTTTGAACGCAAAATCTAGGTGAACTCTTGAACGGATGACATGATACATCAACGAGCGTCATCTGCCAGTTATGTTCCTAAAGATTCAGAGGTATAAAGATAACAAAGTAACTTCATAACTGTGAGTGAAACTACTGGGTAAAGTGACACATCCAGCTAAAAGCCTCATCAATAAAAACATCACTTAGTTGTTTCAGACAACTTCCTTAGTAGAGTGACGTCAATGAACGGGACCACTGAAGTAGTCCAGAACTTTCGTCCAATCCTCATAATTGTCGTGTCGTAATGGAATATTCAGGGTGTTTCATAAGCACCCACCTTAACTTTTGAACGATCAAACGCGCTTTGGCACATGTTATTAGGTTAAACTGTATACTAAAGTAATTTTGGCGTGATCGGTATTTTGTCCCCTACCAGGAAATGGGGGTTTTGGAAATTGGAGAGTAAGTCCGAAACTCCTTGCAAGAACCTCTAGTTTGCGACTCCTTATGTTAAAGGTCATTTTATTATAGAACTACAAAATCTGACGCTGTGTTTTCGATTCGTAAATGTATTACGAGCAAAAATAAACTGTTTCTAATGGTTTGGTTTGCAAGTTATCAAAACCAATTTTATTTTTGGGTTTAGGAGCCCAGAGTTTACAAGGTAAAACTCGATATGGTTCTAGAATAATAGAAAAATACAAAGCCGTGTAGTTTATTATCTGGTATCCGATTACCGTACGGTGTTTATAAGCATCTACTTGTAAAAGGTAGGCCCTCTATTATCTTATGGGGTTTTATATATTGCAAACCAACCGTTGGCAGTCCTTTATCTGCAATAGTTATAGGCCCTCATTTCTATGGCCTTTAAATAAGGTTTCGCAAGTGAGATGTTCTCGTAAAACATTTCGGACTAAGGCCTCGCTCCTTTTTGGATTGGGAACAAAACCGCCAAACATAAAATAAAAGTACTTCATTATACCATAAAGATCACATGAGGACAGCGATTGGTGGATTGCAACCCTCTTTGCAACGTCACTAAAAGGCGCGTATTCGAAGTTGACGCGAGGTTTCTAGCGGCTCGCTAGCATACAATTCTTTTACGCCCGCAGATTACTATCATCGGTCAGTCTATCTATATTTTTTGACGCCCTTACTGCACACCCTTAAAGGCCAGTTCTTGGTTGGTTAGTGACCTAGAAGCTAGCTAAGATACAGTTCTACTCTGTGATGCTAAAAGGCTGCGTAATCGTACACACGTTTGCGTCATCGATTGCGCCGTCACACGGCATATTAAAAATGTATCCATCACGCCCACCGGAGTCTAGGGTCCAGGAGGTCGCCCACACCATCCGGCCCGCGGACCTGCGTACATTCTACCCAGAGTTCTGTCCGTGCTGGCCACTGAGACACCAATAGTGACTGCTGTACCTCGAGACCTCGTATCGGTAAAATGCCTAGAGATGTAAAGGGTAAATACTGGGTATTTAAAATAATTTTCAGAGTTTGATAAATTATGATTTAAATTTAACGTTAAGTAATTTTGTGTTTTTTGTTGTATTAATTCTATGTGAAGTTTTACTGACGATGGTAGAGTTTCTCAGGTTGAAATATTATTGCGGGCTTTTACCATCGTTTTTAGGGAGCAAAAAGAACACGACGTTTCGGGATATTGTATTAGTTTTAGTTGACTTATAATGTTCATAAATTAGTGCTAATTGTACTTTAGTTATAGTAATATATAGTAGATACTCAAATTGTGCCAAGCAATTTTAGGATATGCTTGTACTACCTGAACAGTGAACTGAAGAATACTGGTAGAACTTAAGAATACGGTTCGTCTCTATGGTGCGAAACGATTCTATCTGATTTCCATAGGTGAAGGATTTCCTCTTTGTATTGGAACTATTCAAGGATATCTTCTCATTTTATACTTTCGGGCGAGTCAAATATCAAAAGATGTAGGTCGACTCAAGATGACATACATTATTGGCGATCAGATATCTAATTGAATGGATGATTTATTGAGGGCGTATCAAGGATTTACCAGCGTTTCTCAACATAAAAACATTTAATCTCGATTTGTTTTGAATTGAATGCGTGAGAAATTTGCATGTTAGACGAACACTGTTGATGTGGCATACAACTCTAAGTTTACATGTATTTATTTTTAAAATCAGACCATCCTTGGGAAAATAAAAGAATGTTTACATCTTCTAGAAAAGTTAAAATAATGCAATGAGTTTACTCATTGTACTCAATAATACATTGGTATTCCCCAAGAAATAATTTAACAAAGTTTGTAACGATTGTTTTAATAAGAAAGTTTGCTGACAAATACATTTTCCGGGAATGACTTCGCACCCATAGCAGCCCCATTGGACAAAAACGGCAAATTGGAATGTCAGTGTAAAAAGCGAATCACAACGTGAGTTTTACAACCTGGTCTGAAGGTTTTATGGAGACAGGCCCCTGTATACCTGAGACCTGTAACTGTGGGGACAGGAACACAGTGACTCAACGCATTTTCTGGACTCAAGTGGGAGGGGTCTTGAACATTAGAAAGCGTTATAAAGAATTCACAAGTACTGACCACACAACACAGAACACACCTCGTCCACCTACATGTCCTCGTGAATGAATCATAAACAATAACCGAGTCTTCATGAAGTTTGTTGTTGGCTCCAAACTGAAGAAGAGGTGTTGGGACATATGACTATATGAATATTTAAACTATTTTGGACTCTGGTTTTGAGTTCAAGGACCTCATCAGAGTATTTTCATAAAAAAATGTATTATTTAGGATCTAAACAGAAAGGAGCTCGATGTAAAGATCTAATTAGATGACATGCACTTTGATGTGTTCATCATATTCATAGTTAATTCATCCTTTTCTAGTTTATGCAGCTTGTATATGGGGTTCAGAGTGCACAGGGACCTTTTCCATTTTTAAACTCCTAAGAAGGGCAATCCGAATCATCTTCAAACCTTCCAGGCGCGCAGGCTGTGACCTCAGTGTTTCCGATAGCCAAATACTAACATTCCATGTATATTCATGTTAAAAACTCTGATTATCATCAAACGTAATGTTCAAAATTTTCACAAATTACTTCCAACCCACTCTTACAACACCAGATGTAAAAATGCCTTGTCTTTGAATATCTCTCCACGTTCTAAATCTTTCTTTCAAAAGCACACTGTTTACTCTGGAATAACTGTTCAATCATCTTCCTTTAGGTCTAAAATTAGAGCCAGATCTGCATAAGTCCAAGTTTAGTTTAAAAAGTTCCTTTTTAGTAAGGCAAATTATATGATGTCAAAGACTTTTTGAGTGATGAAGAATTTTTTCGTTTCCTCAATAATTTTAAAATTGTCTAGAAATAGTTTGTTTGTGTTATAACTTTCTATCATAATCATCTGTATGTTTGTCTGTGGTCTCGTGATGTGGTTTGCACATAGTCAGTGGGTTGAGTGTGAAGCGTGCTGAGTGGCTTTGTAGAGTATATGAATTTTTCTAGAATGATCTAAAAATCTCTTGCAAAGAGGAATACGAATCTGAAAGTTCTATATCCTGTAAAATCTAAGTTGCTATGGTGTCTTACAGAATTCTCTTGTTATAACGTATGTTGTATCTGTGTCAATCTCATGCCAAATTTTATCATTTAGCTTATTTTGAGGAAAACCATCGGATTTTAAGAACTTAAGGTAAAATATAGTCCAAAGAAATATGTTGGATTGTGTCGATCCGAACGATTTGAGATAAATGTATTGACATGAAAATTATAAAAAAGTAATAATAGGTTTCTATAACTATAAAATAGTGTGCATTTTATTAAATAAACCCTTATAGATTAACAGTTCATTAACTCTACAGCAACACCTATTAAATACACGGCGATCTGAAAGTCTACTAGTTCCAAAAATCCAAGGTAAATGCTGTTTTGTTTGTAATGACATGTAAATAGTTTAAGATAAATGACATACATTGCTTAATCTTATTACTAAATAAAAGAAGGCCTTTTTTACTTGACGAATTAAACTAACTTTCAGTTCTTTTCTCAGAAACTTACGTTTTATCACTGAAAGTATCAGCTTCAGTCGATATCAGCCTGAAACAAGACAACGCAATATAAACATCTAGAAACACAAACATGTAAACAGCCGGTGTTATGATAATGCCATGCAATGCAATTTTAAATTAATACACATACTAAATACCGTTTAACGAACACAAACAAAAGCGTAGATATTTGTCATGACGAATAATTTTGTTTATACTAACAGTTATTTTGGTAGTCATTAATTCCTTCGTTAATGTCCGAAATACATCCAAGACCTGACTGAACAATTCAGACCACTATGTCACCTAATCTGAGAGATAGGCGACAAGTGTACTTAAAGTATACTTTGTCTCTTGGAGTAGTTTCCCACGCCGGTTCCGTGTCCATTTGCACGTTACAAATCCCACCTCCGTCATCACATCAAGGATCGTGTTTCCTAACCTCCGTCAGGAATGCAGCACTGAGGGATTTGAGCAACCATTAACGCGTCCAGCGCCAACTTGACATATTGCACACAGCGAGTCTTACTCAAGGAAGTGTTGAACAATGTAGTAGCTGCGGCCTTGAACTTCATCACGAGTAGTTCGATAAGGAAATCGGTTTGGAGAATGTCAGTGGGAGAATTGGGAGGGGTTCACGGGAGTAAGAATGTACATCTACTTTTTGTGATTGCTGGTCGGTGGCTGTTATAGCTGTGTAGTGATCCAAGAGAAGTAGCGTATCCAGGATTTTGGGATAGGGTAGGGTCTTCCAGGATCTTCTGACTTCAGGACATTCTGAGCGTGAACTAGGGGGACTCTATAGGAGGAGGGGGGAACCCGAGCTTAGGTGGTAACCCGAGAACTACTGAAAGAATCGTTGGTCGAAAATCAGCTGGTGCCCACCACATAAGCAAACCAGATCGGTGCTATTCGGTGTTTGGCTACCTTGCAAGAGTCATAGTAACTTCCACCGTTAAAAGCATTGCGTCGAAACTTTTATATTTATGTTTTATTTTGCTTATTATTACATAGTAGAATTAATAGTACAAATCTGTATTAAAGGGATCCTGACTCTGAAACCACCTCTCTAAGCACTAATCACCTCTAAAAGGAATTGCGATTTCGTTATAGACAATGGGTATTTTTGAGTGCGATCATGGCCTTAGAGTCGAGAAAAGTATAACTAAATTCTGTATGAGTAAATATATTTTGCCAAAGGTATTTTGTTTTATAATATTTTTACTTTAAATAGGTTTTATGTAAAAAGGTAATCTTTATTTGTCCGTAGCCTCTTTTTTATATTTACCTTAAATTATTTACATTTTATGGCAGTAAACTGAATGACGGAAAACATAAATGTATCAAGTGTTTTACATTTTATTTTTAAACAATCGTCGTTAACAAGTGCACTTTTATCCATCAATTGTAGTAGCCAAAATACTTGTCACGGTTTTCCGATTGGGTCTAATTTTACATTATATCTTTTAGAAATAGTTTAATCGATAAGTGAAATGTGCACAACTCGATAGCACATTTAAAACATTGCTACACAAGCTTTATATTCCATTTGTAGCTGATCAGCGTCGGCTATACGGTTCTGGATTCGCTGCGATCACGTGAGCGGCAAGCGCTTGTAGCTGCGCGCCGGCGTTGCAGGAAGTGCTGTGAAGTTGGTAGCAGTGGCCGTGAACTTCACCAGAAGTGGTTGCCGGTTGGTTAGGTTGGTAAACTGGTTGCCAGGATCATTACGTTACGAGTCGGTGAAGAAATGTTGGATGCGCTGTTCACATTTCTCGGCCTTTCTTTGTGCGGCTATAATCTCGTACACGGAACTTCTCCGAGAGAAAAACTTCACCTGTGGATATGTGGAACTGTGTTCCAGTTGATAACTTAGTAGTGCAAAACAACTTGCTTTTACTTATTGATGAAATGCTTTTACTTAAAACCATTCTAATCTCAAAATTATCCGTAATAATATATTTCATGACTAAGTCTTAGTGGAACCTTTGATACGAGCTCAAGTTTTACGCCTGTCGCGGCCGAGGAAATTTTTTGTCGGTGAACTATAATATTGGAAAATAAATTTCAAATAATGTTTTTTATATTACAAAGAATCTTAAAGTAAACATTGTGTTGAACTCAGTAGTCTGATTTGTATAGTTTAGAAGAAACAGCTGTTACACGATGTAGTTAGTCAGTTTCAAAACTCATTGAAACAGCTGATGACCCAGCAACATAAAGATGATTAAAATTATCTTTTTCTCTCTAGAGTAAAAGTCTCGGTAAAAGATCATCAAAAGAAAAGACTACTTCCCTGGTAATGAAAATGCAATTTAGCACGCCATTTCACAGCAAAACGAAAAATACTGTATGTAGACCAAAGGGGTACCTAAAACCTGTTTTATGAACTGTCCTTGCTCAAAGATGGATTAAGTTTTAGCATAAATAACTATCGAAGCTGAACTTTCCCTAATTAGTAAGTCTTCGACTTTGGTGTCAACATTTGCCATTTCATGGGCCATCCCAGCTGTTTTACCATACAATTGACACATCATCTTCTTCAAGTGTTTCACCCTCTCATACTTTGATATAAGCCCTACCACCTCATCCTTAATGTTTATGACATTGGGTAATAAACTTGGAACATCTTAAAATGAGTTACCAAAGATATAATCTTCATCAGATATCCACCAACCAACGAATAAGACTCCTAGATAATACCCTCGAAAGAACAATATTATTGATATGCATCAGTGTCTAATAAAAACACATATCACCGTTGATTTAATTTACATTTTGTTTGTTTTTCTATAAAATGTAACAGTTCTGCTAGAAATTACGACCCTATCAGGTTTCAATGTGCTGCACCAGGGCGGAGTCCTTGACCGTGAGGTGAACACTGAACAGTAGCCGTGCGGCGTGCGGGCGCAGGAGGCAATGTTGCCGCATTTGGCCGCAGTGTTGCCTCGCCGCCGCCGCATATCCAGGACCGGTCTGATGGTAATGACACCGGCCGCTGCGGCAGCCGCACCAACTGCATTCTGGGCTGCTGAGATCACCGTGTACGGTAAACTGATTGTCTAACTCGTGTATCTGGAGTGATCTGCTAATTATGTTACCTATAAATTGTTCAGTGCGTTTGGTAAAACTTTGCTGAGTATTGGATCAGCTGCGCATACGAGATCTAACAGGACGATTCGTCATGGTAAACAAGATAATGAGGATAGGTCACAGTCGTTTCTGTGTTACAATAATTTAACTTGTTTGGATAGCGTACTTGTGTCGTCAGTTTTCTACTAAAGGAAATCCCCATAAATTAGTAAACGAAGGAACCGACTTGGTAATTAGCGCTTTAATTCAATGGCAGATCCAGTAGGCCGGGGAGTGTAGGGGTGGGTCATGACTACTTTCCAAATCATTACTTTCCGCCAAAATTTAAAAACATCCAAAATCAAACCCAATTTGCCTAACTTTTGAAAAATATGTTCTTCGTAACTTAAAAATAATGGTTTATGGGTCAGAATCGCGTTACAAATGTTCTTTTCGAAAGTTAAATTTCCTTAGGGAGGCCCTAAATTTATTTGTCTTTGAAACTCCAAAATTCTTTTGGATGTTGTTTGATAACCAAGAGTGCTCTATTACTGCGAATATGATAAAAGTTGAGGAAATTAACTCAACAAGGGGTATAATGTGTACGTGGCTTTCTGAAAATGCGTGTTCACTATACTCGTATTTCCAGACCCTAGTGTTAGAAAAGGGTAGTGTTTTGGTCAGAATTGAAGAAAAATACATTTTTCGAAGTAAAATCACGGAGAAACGAGTCCGTTAGTCTATGGTACAATGTTCAAATCGGGGACAAAATATTGTCGGACCTCCGCTCCTGAGGTGAAAAGGGATTAACCCCCTACTTGATTTGGCTGAAGACTCCACCCTTCCCCTAAAATTTGTCTTATATCTCCCTTTGGTAGCTTGAAACTGTGGTGAAAAGGTTGTAACCAAAACTGAGAAGGCAGAGTTTGGTCTGTGCCCAGCACCCGGGAAAGTAGCTAGCTCCACAGCAAGTAGGTGTATGTGTAGTGTATGTGTACATATGTAATTGGCTGAAGCAGACACTGTGTTGATATGGCAGAGAGCGGGGGTCGGCACGTGGTGCTCGGGTAATTGAATCATACTGACACATTGTGCAATCAGAACCTCACCACGTACAACACCGTGCCTTACACCGCCACAACACAACACAACCTCTTGTCGGGTGAAAGCACCAGTTTTGAGATGAGAATGGTGACCCCCCTGACCCTTTTAGGCGCACAGGAGCCTGAGAAACTTCGCGCACTTTGCCTTGCCGTTGGTGTGAAGGAAATGTCTGTGAAACATGTATACCATATTTGACGAACTCTTATTACCTCTTATATTTTGATAAACTTGGTAAGACATTAATTGTCTGTACAGTGAAAAACTACTGAAAATCACATGTGTATTTAAAAATATCGTAAAACCACTGAAACATGCCACATTTATATTCATATGTCTAAATACTTTTAACGTTATTTAAGTGTATATGTTGTTAAAGTGTGACATTAATAGCTACTGGTTGCCTTCTTACGAAACTTTGGTTTGTATGATTTAGGTACATACACGCTCGTCATCTTATAAATTATACAGGTAATTTTAAACAGTTCAAAATATCGCTTCTTAGATCATCGTAACGGTTCGGGTTATAATGATAGTGATGAGTTAACGAATTTAAATATTAATTTGCCTATACGGGTAGGTGAAGTTCAAATCCAAAGAACCTAAGATTTTCCTTTTCCAATGTACTTGTGTGTGTAAATGTAATAGTTTCAAAACAACAGTTTTAAAAGTCTTAAAGTAAATTTCAAGTAGTTTGTTAAAGTAGTTTCTGTAAAGTTGTAGATCATTGTGATCGTTGGTTGGTTGAAACAATAACAAATAGCGCAACAAGAGAAAGGACACCGCGCATTTCATTGAGAAAGGTAAGCAAGCAGTAAGGCATTGTGTAACGCTGCCTAAAGTAATCGCATCAACTGCTAACTGGCTTTACTTGTTCCTTGACGTTTCGTTTACACCTTTACTTTTCTATATTATGATTGATTATTGTTAGCAACTCCTCTTAAAGGTGCACTGTACATCAAAAATGGCGTGTAATCTGACTGGTGACTGTAGTCTACGGGAGTAAAATAAATTATATGTTTGCGAGCGTGGAAAATGTACAACTAGTCAAAACTTAACTGGGATGACTTTAAAATCAAAGATGCAAAAGGTACATAAAAACAATCATAAAGATCACCAGTGAAATCAGCAATCAATTACGTGGAAATTTAAAAATGTTCTAAATTTGTTTCAAAATTCAGCCCGAATTGTCCACTAGAAACTTGCAGCCCACAAAAGCGATATTTTGAACTATTTAGAAACCTTCACGTAAACATATTTTTAACATCACTGCTTGTTTTAAAACCTATCCGAAAAGATGTGCGTTACAGCATACCGTTTTAATTTTATTAAAATTAAAAACTATTTCAAAGTCTAAGAACCACGAATGAGTAATCTTCTGTCGTACTGCTGTGTCATCGTAATCGAATAACTCCCACTGTTATGCGTGGAAAGTTTCAAGGTTGGGTATATATTTTGATTTATTTGACAAACCGACCGCTCCTGAGAGGGAATTTTGAAGTGAATATGTGATGAATGGTGAATGTAAAGAGTGTTTTGATGGATGATGAGGTGTAATCTGGTTACAAACTAGAGCCGACTGTTCCCCAGATTGGTTGTTAATTAGTAGTTAAACGACAAATGCATTGGAACGGCTTAACGTGACTTCCGAACCACGAGGACTGACCATCGAGAAAACGTTTTTACTGCAGCGCCGGGAGTTGAACTTGGGCCGATTAGGTGCGGAGCACGCACTATATGTAATGTTAAAAATGCAATGATAACGAGGAAAATATCACAATATTTGGCATTGTCTTTGCTCAGATAAAATTGTTGTGTTCCCAAAATATCACAAATGGTCATAGACTACTCTAGAAGATTTTGCGCCTAAAGGCATGTATATTTTCTTTAGAAAAGTGTTGCTATCCTCACCGATGTGTTTAGTTTAATTCAATTGTACCTATTTCTCTAAGTACAGTCTCCACCAATCACAAGGCTTGTAGACATGTTACTCCTGGTCTGAACAGCTGTTAGTTACCCAGTATCGGTGGACCGTGCGTGCTCCGAGTGAAGGGTTCGGCTTACTTAACCTTATTAAGTAATGGTCGACAATTAGCTCTACGTCACGGCACCCAGCGCCCTGGGCTAAGTATTCTGCTTCGCTGTCAATTACTACAGTTTCGCTTTCGGGTTCTCGTTTCGCTCGCTCTATTGTTTGTTTATAGGTGTCGGAGTCGTTGGTTGTGTAATACTGTTTAATCTGCAGTCGACCTTTTCGATTCCTCGTCCGAAGTTTCCTTTCCGAATAAGACTTGTGTTAGGGCTAACGTACTGACGAAAGCAAGTGTATAAATAAACAAGTTTTTATTGCATAAACATTTTATAGTACTGTGAAACACAGCAATCGTCAGTGGGTTTTGACCAAAATTTGTCTTTTATTATCCCATTTAAACGTGGTTTTACATTCACTCTTTCCTATTCCATTGAATTGTCTGTAAGTATTGCATATGTGAGTATCGAATGTTTATAGGTATGATGTGTAGGCTTGTGTATAGGTATATGTACGATGGGTGGGAGGATGGTCCTGCGAGACTGAGGCTAGATTATAGGTTCTGTATATGCTTGTTTATAGGTATGTTTGTTAATAGTTACGATAGTGGGAGGATAGTCCTCAGAGTTAGGTCCAGGTTAGAGTATAGGTATAGACATGGTTATAGGTACTGTATAAGTATGTTTATAGGTATAGGTATGTTTATAGATAGGTACACTGGGTGGGAGGATGGTCCTGCAAGACAGAGGCTAGAGTATAGGTACAATATAGGCATGTTTATAGGTATAGGGTTGTTTTAGGTAGGTACGATGGGTGGGAGGATGGTCCTGCGAGACAGAGGCTAGAGTATAGGTACTGTATAGACATGTTTGTAGGTATAGACATGTTTGTAGGTATAGGCATGTTTATAGGTATAGGTATGTTTGTTAATAGGTACGATGGGTGGGAGGATAGTCCTCAGAGATAGGTCCAGGTTAGAGTGTAGGGATAGACTGGGTTATAGGTACTGTATAGGTATGTTTATAGGTATAGGTATGTTTATAGATAGGCACGTTGGGTGGAGGATGGTCCTGCAGAGACAGAGGCTAGAGTATAGGTACTGTATAGGCATGTTTATAGATAGGTACAATAGTGGGAGGATGGTCCTGCGAGACAGAGGCTAGAGTATAGGTACTGTATAGGCATGTTTATAGGTATAGGTATGTTTGTTAATAGGTACGATGGGTGGAGGATAGTCCTCAGAGATAGGTCCAGGCTAGAGTGTAGGGATAGACCTGGTTATAGGTACTGTATAGGCATGTTTATAGATAGGTACGATGGGTGGGAGGATGGTCCTCAGAGTTAGGTCCAGGCTAGAGTGTAGGGATAGACTTGGTTATAGGTACTGTATAGGCATGTTTATAGATAGGTAATGATGGGTGGGAGGATAGTCCTCAGAGATAGGTCCAGGCTAGAGTGTAGGGATAGACTTGGTTATAGGTACTGTATAGGCATGTTTATAGATAGGTAATGATGGGTGGGAGGATGGTCCTGCGAGACAGAGGCTAGAGTATAGGTACTGTATAGGTATGTTTATAGATAGGTACAATAGTGGGAGGATGGTCCTGCGAGACAGAGGCTAGAGTATAGGTACTGTATAGGCATGTTTATAGGTATAGGTATGTTTGTTAATAGTTACGATGGGTGGGAGGATAGTCCTCAGAGATAGGTCCAGGTTAGAGTGTAGGGATAGACTTGGTTATAGGTACTGTATAGGTATGTTTATAGATAGGTACGTTGGGTGGGAGGATGGTCCTGCGAGGCAGAGGTGAACCACTGCAGACCAGTTTTGTACAAGGTCAGCTCGGCAGAGTTCAGTCGCCTGTTTGCGTCTTGCACCGCGGTCGCCGCCAATACTGCATCCATTACACATCTTATACCTTCTATACCTAGTCTAGCCTAGCAGACAGTTATCAAAATGTCAGGCTACCATACAGCATTTTCACTTCTAGACATTTTAAGAAATATTAATAATTTTGTTATTGATTGAGGCGAATCATCCTGCCTGGCAGACTGGGAGAACAGACCTATTATACAAATTTGTTGATGATCCAGCTCAAAATTACAACAGGTCTACGTTCTTGGAGAATGCTACACTAAATTCTTTTGTGAAGAGGTCAGCATCAATTACTAGTAACAACTACTTGTTTACCTATACAGGGAACAGTCGGCCCTAGTTTGTAGCAAGACTACACACCTGACCATCCATAAAGACACTCATCACACTTCATCTTACATTTATCTTAAAATCCCCTCTAACAGTGGTCGGTGTCTCAAGTCAAAGTATCAAAGGTGTTAAATGCAACACGCGTAAGCATTACTAACAATAACAAAATGAAAATGACATACGGGAAACTAACTAATAAAATACGCGAGTTCGTAAACAGTTACCTACAAAACAGACAGTTAAACACCTCCTTGCACCTAATGTAGTCAAATTAAAACATTATCAAGAGCACAACGCTGAGTGCGTAATGTTTCGTGTAATTTAAGCAAAAACCCTGGCTAATGCTAATGGTGCCACATTTTCGCCAGAAGCCAGCAGCATTATACGACGCCTCGGTACAGTTATGTAGAAGCATCATAATTAGGAATAACGGTGGCAGATTTTTTGGGAATATTTACTCGGTGTGAACCCTTTGCAGACAGTTATAAAATTTAAGGCTAAGTATAGAGCATACATTGTATTCAGCTTGGCTTGGATAGCAACGAGCTGAACGCAGCAACAGTAAGTAGCATTATACGGTTTGTTGTTGACAGTGGGAGCATTTCTGAGTTTGAAACATTAATGCAGATATTTTCCGACACACTAAAGGAAGTTGTTAGTAGCTGTCATCAGGCGTGACTGGTTGCTGTTTGTTTTTTTCTTTTTGTGTTTGTTGTTTTGTTTTCTAAGGTATTTTTAAGATGCTATTTGTTTAACTTAAAACAACGATTGGTTGTCTTTGATTGGTCAGCGTAGACTGATTGCTTTAGGCTAGTTCATGTTCTATTTTGTTGTTTTGTTTTATGTTATCTAGCACCTGAAGACGGAGCACAGTGCAGAGCCCAAAACTTCGTGTTTTCTTCTTCACTAAAAATGGAAAATGTCCGTCACAGTATGTCAAGTTCATAGGTAGGAAGTAAAAAAACTTCTGGTGAATTCAAAATGTTTATGCAACATTTTTGGTTTTATTTCTGGTTTCTGCTGAAACTCCCAAAAAGTCTTTAAGGAGATTGAACAACTGTATTTATTATCGTGGCAAGTTTTATCGTTTTTTAGTTGAATAGACGGTTATCGAAAGGCCTACAGTGCATTCTTGCACTATATGGATTTAAAAACGTACTAGTACTATTATGGTTGCAAAGCAAGAATTTATCAATCATATTTTGAAGTATTTTAGGTTCAGTAGATTTTGTTTGTTTGTGAACATTATCAAAAGAAATTACAACCATCGAATTTGAAAAAGAAATCCAATGATGGAGTCGGCAGAGATTTCTTAGTAGCGCGTTACGCAAAACATGTAAAACATGGAATATTCTATACTAGGCTTTAGAATAAGAAATAAACAGGATGGTTTATGTTTCCTTGACAAATGACAATGGTAACGTATAAACATATTGCTACACAGAAACAAGTAAAGTACAGTTATCGCACAATAAACATTGTCCATTAATAAAAGTCAACTAAAACTAGACAGTTATAGGATAATTTCGCAGCAAGATATTACATGTATTGAATTCATAAATACAAATGCCTTCATTTGTAAACAATATTAGTTATCGTGACTAATAATACTAAATAAACCTGGTCATTAACATGTCTCTGCTTATAACCAAGAAATCTTGATAAAGCTAATACATGACTCAATAGACGTCATTTGGCTAAGTTTGAATGCAGCTTAGTTCCGAAACCTTGAAGTAAATCTTCTGCTTATTGAATATACAGTATTCCATGTGATAGACAATTGAATTCCTATTAGGCTTATTAGCAGATACTATCTGTATATTCTTGCGATATTATTTACAGATAACATTAATTGAATATTCACTCGAATAGACCGCCAGAACAAAACTATTCAACATAATTCCAAGGCTCTAGGTTGTTGAAGGTAGGATACTTCTGTATAATAGAAGTAAAATGTGATTGGTGATATTCAGGGTCGAATAAAGGTGTTTATGGCCAGAATAGATTTATCGTCAAGGGAATAATGGATACGACCACCATTAAAATCCATGGGATAGCTACAATATTGACAATTTCGCTGTAATGTTATACTAACTTATTAAACATACAATTCTTAAGAGTGCATTTTCTTAAAGAAGCGAAGCTTTTTACTTTTAATATATTAGTCGGTACACAAGTTTTTCGTTACTGTTAAATAGTTTAATGTAATACTCCCGTAATAAACCATAAAATTGTTGATAAAGCAAAAATCTACCACGATCAACCAGACCAACGATCAGCCACTTTTTTTATTAAGACTGTGGCGAAACCCCATTTTTGTCGTCATCTTAATCTGAACGGATTTTGCTGATGAAAAGTTGGATACGGTTACATAAATGTGTATTATGAGTTTCGTTGAAATCAGATCGTGAATACAGTTTTAAAGCCTAACCCCCATTTTGGGGAAGCTCCCTCCAAAAAGGCATTTGCGGTGTATTTCACCCCGGACAGTAAATCCACTAGGATTCACGGTAGCCCTTGTGACTATACGTCAGTTATGTTTTACATAAAACTATTGTCGGTGTGTGTCAGGTGTTTGGTAAGCAGAAGCAGGTATTCACTATCTCAGTTACCAACCGTCACATGCGGCCTTGAGGGGCTTCCCCAGGAAAGCTGACCTTGGGTTTATAAATCTCTTAGGCATCAAATTACCCACCCCTTGGAATCTCAGTACAAGGTGGCTTGTTTCTAAACGTTTTATAATGATTTAGGAAAAATTATCAAAATACTCATTCTTGTCGCATGGTTCTTTATTATTTTTACAATTCAAGTTAATTAAAATTAAAACTGGAGAGCAATGTTGATTTGTCGAGCTTTTAATCAATTAAAGTTAATCTAAACTCTTTTCAAACTACTCTCAATTGACTCCGAGCACTTTTTTCCAAAAGAGAAAACGGTATCTTTAATTGATTCCGCAATGTACTCATATATCCGTTAATAAATATAAAAGTATATTCCTTACTTGCCGATACTACAGGTGTTTTTTAAACGCAACCCAATTTTCAACCTTTAATAAGTCATTTTTTCCGAGTGCTATATGGTCATAATTTGCATAATTGGTTTGTTCACTTCAATATCTTTTAGGTGGTATGTATTGTTGCAGTAATATTGTGGTTTTGATTTCCTAATTTGATATTATTGTAAAATAAACGCAATCTTAGTTTTAGCAAAGATCAAAGAGTGTTTATTGTTAATGAACAAGATAATTTTTTGTGCCAAGAGCCAGCCATTTGGGGTAAAGTTTACAGGTGTTAGTATTTCAAACAAATCTAAAACTTGCGGATATGTTGAACAGTTTAACAAAACAGGTTGTGTAGACAGGGGAAAACATAACAGAAGGCGGAATATACTGAATGAAGAAGTGATGGAGGATGTTAGGGTTAGTTTGGAATATTACCCTAAAAAACCTTGAAGAATTTTGAAACAACAAAACCAAATAGCCTACACACACCTGAAAACTTGATCTCAAACGCTTCTTGACAAAAGAAATTATCTTGCTCTCAAGTATTCTTTAACAGTAAATACTCTCTATATTTTGCTAAACGCCATGATTGCGTTTATTTTACAATAACATCAAATTCGGAAATAAAAACCACTAGATTACTGCAACAATACATACCATGTGATGGATATTGAAGTAAACAAACCAATGTTACAAATTATGACCATATAGCACTCGGGAAAAATGACTTACTAAAGTTTGAAAATTGGGTTGCGTTAAAAAAACACACTTGTATTTAGTATATATGTTTTGACCACCCACGCTTTCCTTAAACAGAGAGATTAAAATATTCCTTGACCTTGTCAGTAGGACAACTTTCATATTTACAAACACTAATCTGCTTGATCCCCTCTATAATCAGAAAATCTACAACAATACGGTACAATATTTACAAAATATTGTCGCTTATGGCCACAATTTCCTTGATTACGCTTCAAATTTGCATAAGCCTTTTTTATATCCAACAACAGCATAAACAAGTCCAACTTTCTTCCTCGTCTGGCGTCCCTACAAATCCGCCTTCCTGTCTGGCCACAATGTGAGGGGCACAAAAATACTTGCAAATAAAAATAATAATTCTGTGGGATCCAAAATAAGATGGAATCTGTCGAAAAGAAAATGAATAACTGTAAATTACATTTTACACTCTATAAGGAGTTCGTTACCTACGTTCTTGATGGTCCATCAGTGATTAAGAACAATCAGATAAAACTTCCAAAGCTAAATTACACAATGTAAGTTCTAACACACAAATTAATTTAAGAATGAACGCTCTAGAACACTTGGAGAAAGACTACTGTACAACTCGTCGGTTATGTGAGAGCCATGTGGCACGGTTCGATAGAAATATTGAACACGTAGAGATGACGTATTTTGTACATCCGAGAAAATATCACCAGGACCCGGAAAACTATTTAGGCTAGATGGTGCATCACTATGAAGGTGATGTGAGAACCGATCGATGATCACCATTAATCAATTCAGTTCATCATTTTCGGAACAATGTGTCCCTATTCTTAAAAAATCATTAATTTCCAGCCACCCCAAATTAATTCCCCTGACCAATGGTTGATCACGCCTTCTCTTCTCAGATCAGTCACGGAGGGGACGTCTGGAAGTTTCAGACATGGAGATGTCTGTGGTTTCTCCACGGAAGGACGCCGGATCCAGAGTACTCGAGAAAGTAACGTTTGGTGGTGTCGCCATACACATTAGTACACGTTTAGCATTCGGGCGAGTGAAAGCAGTAAACACAGCACCCTAGACTGCCCAGTGGACAGTCATCATCATCATCGTGACGTAATCAAGAGATCTTCACCTTCTCGCCGTATGAATATGAAGCACGCTCGAGTAAGAATAATTTATACTCTCAAGCTGCTCTTACATCCGCTTGATTTTGTCCTGACATGCTTGACGATAGTGAGGTTTCGGTTTGTTGGGTGATCATGACTAAATCGTTTCTGTAATTTTTAAACTTTGATACTTTGGATTTTCACTCTGACGTTAAGACTGACTTTGAAAAGCCACTTTAAGTCAATAAGTTTTTCTGATCCTATCTTTAAGACAATTCGAAAACTGCCCACGGTACTGAGCACTTCTTGCAGAAATTGAAAAGTGCATATATCCGGTTTTGCATTCGCAGTTGAGCATCAAGATGAACTTTCTCGATGAAACATGATCCAAGCATCTTGACCTGTGCTCTCTGTGCATTAGAGTTTTGTGTCGCCAAGCAGCTTTCCATGGCAGTCAAGGCTCTTCATCATTGTATGATTCATCCTCAACATTCACCGTGTACCTCTGCGTGAAGAAAACGACATAAAAAATTCGCAAACTTATTCACTTGCGAGTTTTGTGGATGGGCCATTTCCTAAGATCGTCTGTACCTTCTCTGAACAATGAACATCCTTTTAGTAACCTGAAAAGCGATGTTCATAAACATTATAAGATGGCATTGGATTCTTTATCTTGAAAGTATCGTGGAAACACGAGAACACGTTAGAGCATAAGTGCTGCGATTCTCTCGACCTCTCTCAGCTCAAGTTAATCTTGATTGTGATAAAGTTTCAAGTTTCACGACAATTCTGACTTCGCGTCTCATAAACTTTAGAAGTTTGCGCAAATCCTCAGATTCCTTCAGATAATTGTCAACTCTGACAAAATAAATATCTGTGTGATCCTGATATATTTCGACTTTTGAGGGCCAAAAGCAAGTTTAAAGTCTAAAATGTAGTGAAGTTCTTGGCTCGTGTATGTATTAAATCTGAGAATCCTAAATTGAACGGGCTTAACACTTCAATATAAGACAACCGTTAAGTGATTTTTCGTAGGTTTTTGGCACAAATAAATTCGAGGATCCTTCCAACTCAACGGATTTAAACGCAAGTTAAGAAATAAGAAGACAGAGTGAAATTCAAGTTCAACGTAAATTAAGCATTCAAGGTTATGTAAATATTTTAAACCCTCTGTTCTTTTGAGACGTACACGTAAAATCACATTTAATTTGTACCGGTAACTATGAATATTAATTTTCTTTTAATACTGTAAGCAGGAAAGACAAACATTACAGTGAAAGACGATGAGTTATGGGTTTCAGATGTATGATTTGCGTCAAAGATTTAAACAAGAACCGGTTTCGTTCGTAGTTTAAAATAATTTATAATAATTGCTATCGTTGCTAAATTAAATCAATACGACTATTAAAAACGCAAATGTTGAAAGAAATAGAGCTATTACACAATACAGAGTATGTTTCTAAATTCCTTTTGAGAACCATCAACATTTAAAGACAGCGATTTAGGGATCATGTTGGTTACCTTTAGTGTTGAACTTAGAAAACACAGCTACTGGAGTTTGACGAAAACAGGTCAATCGCATGTTAACCAACCTGAAAAAATAAAGAAAACTGTTAGCGTTTTACATTAATTTAGAATTAACCAATAATATACACATACTCCCATTAAAGACGTTGTGAAATACAAACGTTTAAAAATAGAAGAGATTTTTTACCAATTACAACAAAGTTACTTAGTGACGATCATCGACCAACGTCAAGGCACGTAATCTTCCAGGAGATACGAAAACAGAAACCTCCGACCCCGATCGTAACCTACCAGGAAACACACACTTCTTCAGGAACTACTGCAGGGAGGTTACTACTATGTCCAAGCGTTTCCATGCCGGATTACCCAGTGTTCACGGGGTATTCGCCACACGAACCGGGCGGTCTATGGGCATCAGGTCACGCGGGTCACCATCAGAAATGAAAGTGCTCAGAACTAGAGCACCCGGGTCACGGAAAGGTCAGACTGCTTAGCAGTCCAGGAAGTACAAGACAGAGGCTTTGTCGCCATCTGCTCAAATCGTGGACAGATGCTGGCAACGTTCACCATCTTATATGGAAAGGTCCTGGTCATGTTGATTTAACGAACCGAGGTACAGTTTGCCAGTAAACCATTTGTTCTCCGTATATCGACTAATCAAGAGGTTTCACGTTTATAGACCCAGGATAAACAGGAAGGATACACATTTTTGTAATTCAGACTTGGCTCATATGAATTTTTAGACATTTCCAATGGCACTCAAAATAAATTTTATGCTGAAATTCTACATACATAAAAGTGTCTACGGTTAAAAGTAACTTAGCTGGAGACATGAGAAATTATAAATGCTGATTGTGGAAATATAAACTCTAATAATTTTGCAAACAGTTGCACACAGCTATTAAGAGGGTCCAGACGTCCTTTACTACGGCTAATTAGTTTTCTTCCTTATCGACTAAAACGTGTTATCGGTTTGGAGTTGGTGCTGAACAAAATTTGTTTCATACTTTTGCCTGATCCAAACTGTAGCGCATGTTTCATGGCGTCAGTAAAATATTTTTGATTGTTTACATTTGATCTAGAGCTGATTGATTCAAAGTTATGTAAAATTGTTTATGGAGAAAATTTAATTCCAAGCTGCTTCTCAGTCAGTTTAACAAATACTTTTGAATTTGCACCGCATAAGGAAATCTTTTAGATTAAATTATGTATCAAATATCAATTTGTGACCAAGACGTGTCCGCTAAAAGTTCATGGACTACTCCCCAAATATTTAACATAATAAATCAAATTTGATTGCGTAATGTCAAAAGTCAGCGGGATTCAAGTTTAATCGATTTTACCCGACATTTGTAGGCTGGCCTGCAGACTCAGTCCCTCACCTTTTCTCTAATCATAACCACATTTGCATAAACTCGTCGCAAAGGTTACTCGCGTTGCGGTCTCAGAAATGTACATTACGAAATACCTAAGATAAATTATCATAGGCGCTTGGAAGCTGTTTGATCTGTATCTTATACTTTATGTCCCATACTTTATACAGTTGGCATGTGAGTCATTTGTCCAAAAGGTCAAATCAAATACGATAAGGCTTGAATATTTCTGAGTTAATAGAAAACATGGACTTGATGCGAAAAAGTTATCGACTTGTAAATAACGATTTTATGAAGATGTTCAATCCAACTCCTAGAACGAGCAAGAGCTTCTTATTCTTTAACTCAGGAAAGAAAGTGTCTCGGTCATCTTTAAAATAATTGATAATATTTAACGGGTTTTTCTTCAAATTAATGGAATCTACAAAAATTCTCGTCAATAAAACCAGCAAGAGAAGAATGTGTCGCAGACACTGTGATTGTCAACAAACGCTGTTATCTCTAGAACCAACAATGGTGATAAGAGACCGAGCCACAAAATATACACGAGGCTCTGCTGTGACACTGGACCATTTTTAAAATGACAAAATGTGTATTTTCAGTGAGAACCAATCTCGTTTATGGAGGAGTAGTTATACGCTATCAGACTCGGCAATTTGGGTTGTAAATTATGGAATTTATAGTTAAGTAACGAGGTATTGATGGGTTATAGTTGTATTAAATCTGTTTATGTAAAGAATGTTCCAGTATGGTTTTCAGCATCAAAATCACGTTTGCACGTTGATGCACAACATCAAAATCCTTCATGCATGTACTTTGTTGAAATAGCTGAATAACTTAGTCGACGCGTAGCCACAGCGCCAGCGCCTAGAGTCCTAGTGAGTTTTTAATAACAGGGGCAATTTCTGGGGCATTAAAATGATTTTTGCATGTATGATCCGATTTCAATAAAACATCGGCGTTTATGTCCCCGAAACCAACAAAAATCAACAAAACCAAAATGAACCGAAAATGGTTATTTTGCCGCTGTCTTGGCCTAATTAATCGGATGTTGTTGTCAATGTGCATTCCATTTCATCAAAATCTGATCGTAAATTCAATTTTTATTGCACGCACTTTTGGTAAATTCTCCTCTGATGTACAATAGCGCTTGTGCTCTTTGGCTATGATTGTAAATTTTATACGTTTGACTAACGTATGATGGAGAGGGAAAGATGGTTTTCCCGGGAAAGAACAAGCTCTTGTTGACGACGGTTGCCTAATGGTTGCCACCAGCTGTTGTTTATTGTCTCAATCAAGTCGCTACGCTCTAGATTTGTTGAAAAGACAAAACGTGAGTCGAATGGAAGTGATGGCAAACAAATGTTTTACAACAGGAATTGACTTGATTTGGTAATCCTCCATCTGTTTAGTACCAATAAGTCGAAGTACCAATGACTCGATTTGAGATACCACATTACTGACCAGGATAATCATCAGAGATAGTGGGATGGTTCAGAATGCATGGAAGGACAAGTTTTTCATTCAAACCTTGATGTAGTGAATAATTGCAAGATTTCAATTGTTTTGAAATAAGAGATTGATGATTGGAGTTATTTTACTATTACGACTGACAACTTGAAACGCTATTTCATAAATGTCGTCTCCCTGTCCAAATGATGAATTATTCTGTGTTACACACATTTTTTACTACACAAAATAAAATCCACTCATCTTGTCAAATGGAAAAAAGTAAAACGAAAGTGCGACAAAGATAGGACATTCTAACCATTTCAGATCCGTGATACAACCTAATGGAACCATAACTAAACCTCCAATCTCAAACTTGACGCTGTTCTTTCCATCAATAACCAAAACAATAAAACAAAACTACAGTATATCTGCAGCTTGCTGGATGGGGCCGACGCCATGTGCATTAACGGCACCGACTCGGAGACCACAGAATCGCTAATGAGCAAGGCGACCTGAAAAGTGCTTTGATGGTCGCCGCCCTTGGTGAAAAAACTTTGTAAATCCGTAACCGAGAAGAAAGGTATCCTAGGTGGGCCAAGCGGCGGCAAGGTCATTCAGGCGGCCTGCACCTTTCAGAACTTTGTATTATTGTTGTTGTTGTAAGTTGTTTAGGAATATTGTAAGTTTTATTTTAATTTATTGGCTAAGAAAAGCATTAGACGACACATGAGACCGTCTATGAATGTTTTAATAGTCACGAGGAAAGTCCGACTGAATGAAATAATTTACTTCCTCTTAACTAGAAACACAGTGAATAGGTATTTTGTGTTTCTCTGTTACAGTTTGTCGGTCTGATATAGTCTGATTGGTCGTCCGCTGCTTCCAGGTAGCCAGCCAGTCAGTCGGTGGGCAGCTGCCACGGGCCTAGACGTGTCTGATTGTTCTTTTTTATTCAGGTTTTGTTCATATTGTATGTTTTCTAAGCTAGTGGTATTAAGATCAAATTAATAAAAACATAATTATTTAAAATAACTGCGCATCTTGTTTGGTGGTGAATGGCTGTACTGAATACGCTGATTACTTTAGGCTAGCTCATTTGTCTAATGTTTTGTGCTATGTTTTAGGTTACTTTTTATCTGAAGACGGGATCAGATTCCAGATCCCGAAACGTCGTGTTCTTCTTGTTCTCTAAAAACTGTGGAAAACGTCAACAGTAATATTTCAACCTCAGACACTCTAATAGTCACGTTAAAATTTCACGCGTTAAAGCAATTTTGTATTCCATGTTTTTAAAAACAGCCAGTATTATTCCTTCCTACGAAACTTTTACACCGCATTTCTCCACAAGATCTTCAGACTCGACCGAGGACAGATTTCCA
This sequence comes from Matsumurasca onukii, assembly GCA_018831715.1. Lineage (NCBI taxonomy): Eukaryota > Metazoa > Arthropoda > Insecta > Hemiptera > Cicadellidae > Matsumurasca > Matsumurasca onukii. The sequence goes on along the minus strand of CM032063.1, from coordinate 19,969,159 downwards.
GCAATCAACAAGAAAATCCATCCGCGCAGCTGCAAGCCAGAAATATTCAGAGCAAACTGTCGAGATATCTGCGCAGATTATAATTGCTCATCTTCAGCGAAAAACTGAGCAAGATTGCTGTAGATAGCGTTGAAGTGCAAGCGGTCGTGTTAATGACGAAGGAAGTGAGCCAGTCTTCCTGTGTGGATATTCTCACTATTACACTAACACTAGACACGGTACGTGAAGTTGGCAGCAGTGTAGAGCACAATGCAAGCACAGTTGCGTGAAGTGCGTGGGGAGTCAGGTGATACGCAGTGATATTGTATGCAGATGATACTACAACGTTTTGCGTGACGTGACGATTCAGTGTATTCGTTGGTATTACATTTAAAGGTGTTGTTATACATTTTTTATGAGTATAAAGGATAAATAAATATTTTACTGCACAAGTTCGTTTTACATGCATCGTAACCTATTGACGTGTAGACACGTTTTCACAATGGAATTTCAAGGTAAAGACAAACCTTTGAACCTTTGAATGCTAGTGTGCACATCCCTCTCCATTGAAATTTTGCAATCGTTCTGATTGCTTGTTTGTGCAAAATGAAAATCTTGAAGAATTTGTGACCTCTCTACAACGCTAGCCGAGTGTGGGTGGTTTAAACCGAGTAACATGTCGTCATCAGTACCTATAAATTGGGAATTATTTGAAGAGTTGCCCAACACATAAATGACCGAGGCTAATTTGGAACAGGCATGATCTACGTCACAATAGCACGATATAGGTGAATTCCGAAGAATTTTGTCAAATAGACTTTCGATCCAACACTAAGTCTGTTGGAATACAATCTGAGAATTTCTGTCGAAGTCGAATCGAATGAAAGATTACTTATTTGGGTATGTTTTGAAATTGAGCTCACTATAGGGATCCATACATGTCAAGAAACTTGACTTAAGCAGGATAAAACGGAAGTGAAAAGGATCTCGCGAAGAATGGGAATCTCTTTGGTCTTATTCAGATGCTGTTTTCCGATCTAGTGGAGTTAAAACATTTTTGTAGACGTATTCGACTTTTCTTTAGAGATTACTGAATATGATTCAAGAATAAGATATGTTTACTCTCGAAAACTTCAGTAATAAGATTGTATTATAATTTTGAAATAAAGCAAAGACATTGCAGCTGCTAACCCTGCTTACCGTGAGGTAACGGTACTTTTGATAGTAAATTACCTCTTTGGCTATTTAACTAGACCAGTTTTAAAAGTTTAGGCAAAAAATACTATGAAAACAAAGGAAATGCTGTCTACAGAGGCAAAGGCAGACAATGACTGACTGGTGGCGAGGCAGGGCAGTGGCTGTGACCCGGTAGCCTGACCTTGGAATGCCAGCTGGTAGTCACGTGCTGGTCCTGCTCCTGCCGGCTCCTGCCAGCCTGATACATCATTCCAAGCAGTAACAAGTTTGGATCATGAACATGATATTCAGGAAGAGATTGAGAAAGAAAGCGTAGAATTTACAGGCAAATTTTCGCATGTACGTGGTAGGATGAACATTTGGATGAACAACTAGTTGAGACTATGAAGAGATTATTGGAGAGATAATAAAATGTACCTCTCAAATTTCAAGACGAATAGCATTTGGGATAAAACCGAGGCATTTACCTAAAGATATTGTTTGAAGATTCTTGATTCGTTGTCTCTAAGAAGATCATTCAAAAGACACAAATTTTTGCATCACTAAGAGGTTCTGTGAAGATGATGTTATCAATTTTAAGAAGAGAGATTTGGTGGTCAAAGCTATTGCTTTACCTAAAGCTATTGCCTGAAGATCCCTAATTCCTTCAGCTCGGTGTTTACATGGGCAATGCCGCCGTAGGTTAGGAGCGCAGTTGTTACAAAAAATCAGCAAATATTTGTAATCAATAAAGCCATAATTCCTATGTTCTATGTGGTGATAGAAATGAAAAGCTCTATTTCCTACGGAAATTCGCTAATAAACAGAAATATTAGCAAAGTTCCCACGCGGGCTGAATTTATTTGCCGTTCTGCGACATCGCGTCCAGCTGAAACTCTACGTCGAGGTAGACATTAGTAGAAATTACGTGTTGCCAAATTACTACTCAGTCTGTGCTGTGATGTGTACGAAGTGAGCCTGTAATAATTAATGACGGGGCTGGGAACACATTCCTTCACGTGCTGGCCGGTCTGTCCCCTTGACCACGTCACTTCACTTCACATACCTGCCCTTCACAGAACACACATCTGGATATATTCAGTTCACTATATTATTTACATACGTGCTATGTTGTGTCTGCCTTTTACATTATGTTTGTCATTAGAATTTGTACATATGCGAGTCCAGTTTCACGTAAACTGTATCACTTTAGTCCAAAGATGTGTTGCCTAACACAAAATGTGAAGAACATTTAATTCTACACTGATTTTTTCATCAGATTTCAGATCCGACCACTCGTTCACCCTATAGTATGAAACAAGTACATAGTTTTACATTGTGACTCAGTTGATTTGAAATAGTCACTTCTTACAACACTTTGAGGCTAGTCATGACTTGAAGAGACGAAAATTAAAACTGATTTTGTATTAGTGTTACAAATGGGTGCTAATTGTATACCAAATTTGAATGTTCTATGTTGACCCCTTATACTCGTATGTAGACATGGCGAAATTTGGCAAGGTAATCTCTGTAGCCAGTGATATGGTTGCCCCCCTCGTGGTTAAAAACAAATATATTCTCTCTATATAAAAACTAATTTGAATACATACAATGCTGATGTGATATCATGTCGTATGACTTCAACTAAATCAATATAACTTCTCATTCAACCGTGTGGTTTAGAAAATATTTTTACTTCAAACAAGTCCGAGAATAATTATAAACCGCTTTCATTGCCAAGTTAACGAACCTTCCTACATAATTAAAAGCGGCTAGACTCATTACACTTCACTATAGACCTTTACAAGTGTTGAATGGATTTGATAATCGTCAGCGGAAGTAATCAGCTGGCAGACTTTATACTGGCAACATTACGAACACAGCGTGTAATGGAGACTATAGATTAGTGCACACGGCGATACGTGCTCATTAAGCACTGCTATTGGTTAATTAAGTAATCTACTCTGATAAATAATTAATACTTGAGTCATACGGAGACGTGATCGAGGTCAAGAGTACCTGCCTGGGAGAGCGGATTGTAGGAAAGGCACTTTTGTTGAATGGACTTTTGTGTGAAGGGGGAAGCAAGAACATGGCAGTAGGTAGCGTTGGTTGTTTCTGCTATGGGAAATTCGCAGTCCATGGTGGGTCACATATGATAAACTCAAAATAAATTGCTCTTTCTGCATTGAAAATTTAAAAGGTTGTAAAAACCATATCTGGGATCAGATCCCAGTAATTCCAACTGCAATTTCAAGAAAACTATCCTGTACCTCTCCTTTATTTTACACACCTTCCTTCTAATGTCCTCTAATGTCTTTTACCAAGTTTCTCATTTGCAAACCCGTATTTCTTCACGTCCATAACTCACTCACACCACACCCTCACCCGGATCGCACCCCAGTTTCCCGGAAGGCAGAGCCCCTGATTACGCCCTTGCCCCGAGTATGTCGTCACTCCCTCGTCATCACAAGGCTGCTTGTCACGTCAGTGTACTCAGGCAAGGTTCGGACTGAATAGAGCACAGAGAGAAGTGTCCCCGGGTGGGCCAACCAAGGCTGTCACGAGCCCGTGTCAAAGGAACCGGGGAATGCGGAAACTGTGAAAAGGTTACCTTCAGAAATCGCCGAGTGAGAAGGTAAATTTGCTCGTCGTGAAATGTAAGAGCTATTTACACAAGACTTGGCTACTGTAGCCACTGCTTACGTGAGCTGAAGGCTGAATTGAGGTAGAAGGCTGGTTTACCAATGCTTTTAACTATAGTAGATCATGGTTATGTGACATGGCCGCTAGATAAAGGGGTCTTAAATTGCAGTTTATTCTGGAATAAACCAACGAAATTAATGAACTTCTAGGTGGTTTTCCAAATATCATTATCCAAACACAAGTAAAATATTGGCGATGAACTCCTAGACAAATAAATGTAAACGAAAAAAGTTTCCAATTTTTAATCATGTTGGAACAAGGTCACTATCGTGAGAAGACGTCATGTAAAAGGTGAGAACATGTAAGAAATGGTTAGCTTTTATATTACTTTTAGGTAAGTTTCTTACGTTTGCTTGCGTATCTTCTTGATCCACTCATTACACGCTCTGATAAGTTAAGATTCAATTTACCGATTTTAAGTATAGGCCACATTTAAATGTCCTTTCTTAGCAATTAAAAAAATGTGGGTAAGAACCCACATCTCGTTGCTCAGCATCAGTACACTGCTCACCACAGATACTATTTCCCACACCACATTAATATTCTCTCCACACTTTGACTTGCGCTAAGTGGTTCACCCTGGTCACAGTTGGCACTACTGTGTCCGGTTACTCATCCACTCAGATCACGTCAGAGCACGTAACACCGCCGAGCACGTCCCATCACCTCCACCTCCTCCACGTCCATGAGTCATTGTTCAAGGTTATGTCAACAGGAAAGTCCTCCGGTGAATGAGCCAACTTTAGTGTCGTTTCGCGTAATGGTCTCCATGATCTTGGTGACCGACTTTCTCGCTGGCAAGCCGACGCGTCTGGTGGAAGTTTTTAGGTCTGAGAACGGAACGTTTTCCAATCATTGTTTGTTTACATTCTCTTGGAAGGAGAGTAAAATATTCTGTAAAATTATTGTTGTATTAATATAACTAACAGTAACTAACTATAACTCATATTGATGTTCTTGTAAATGAACTTGTATCAATTGAGATGAACACATTACGTACCGTGGAAAGGTTTTCATTTGTACACTTGTACTTTTGCTGGATAAACCGATCGTCTTTGGTTTGCTTCAGTTAAAGTGTTATCTTTAAAAATAAAATTGCCTACGTATTCCATACGACGCTTGAGGTTTTACTATTATATTCAAGAATACAAGAGTACATTCCTTATGTAAAAGTTTAATTCAAATTGCTATTTTTCTTAAAATGATAAAAGTAGTTAAATTGTAACGATTTTAATACACCCTTTAATGAATATTTTAGAACTATCTGTTATTTTTAAATAATTACTCATTGTTTAAAAAGTTTCATTTAATTGATCATTTGATTTAATCGGATTTAAAATGAGTAATTACTTAAATCCATTCAACTTTCATCAAGCATTTAACGAAGAAAATTCCAAACTATCTGTTGTTGTCGAAGTAACATACACAACTAACAGCTTGCAGGATGTAAGTTGTGTTCCACAACATCTCCTTAAATCGTTAAAAGACCAAATAATGCGCGGACTAGTGGCGGATAGGTATCGCGCGCGACTCCGGCCTCACCACTCCGCTGCCATAGGCTCGATCCACGAAGTCACCACTTAAAATTTATTATAACGCTAGGTAAAGGTCAATGTCGAAAGGTAGAGATGACTTTGTAGTCCTAACTTTGCCTCGTTACATTTTCCAGACCAATTAAGGGGCGGTTATCCAGTGACCCCTCATTGCGCAACGTAACCAATTGGTCCCCAACTCTTCCCAGGGAGGAGAACGTTTTGACACGAAAACAGACATAATTCAGGGCCTAGGTTTAAACAACACCTGATCTCGTAGTGTAAATAACGAAAAATCACCTAGAATCAATATCGATAACACCCACTTATCCGCGGCTTGGGTTAAATACCCGTGCGTGAGACGCTCTACGTGTCATAACTACGGTGTACATTAAACATTGCCACACTTTCACGCTAATACTAGTGATTACAATAATATCTAGTCTCACTGGCTAACAAGGCTGGTTGTGTACACTACGTGGACGTGACCGAACGACTTACAATAGTTTGATAGTTCGGGACTCGAGCCGTGGGCTCTCTCAAGAAGAGTTTCGTCGTTAGGTCGTTACAGATAGACAAAGTACACCTGTGCCTAAAAAACAGTCTTTGTAGGAGTTTTATTGGAAAGGTTTGAGCTTATGTGAAATCTGTTGGAGCTTTATGGAGAATACGTCTAAAATAACATAACATGTATTGTCAGTATAACAAAACATATTTTGTGTTGACAAAAAATAATAAAAAAAAATAAAACAACAAAAAGAAACTAATTCACCGAAGTTTAAAAATTATGTGGAAGCTTTTTTTATTATTATTCGCGCAAATGCCCGGTCGAACCACTCGAAGTATGTAGTCTAGAAAATGTTGCTTTTCTTTGCGCTCCATCCTCTCGGAATGAGCTATTTTCTTTCAGCAAGCTAGGTTACTCCTCTTCTTTTAGTAACTTACACCTGACTTCTAACTAAATAATTTGTTCTAAACGTGTTTCTCGTATTTAATTTTCTGTTTGTGTGACATCTATTGCATTTAAATATTCCTTTACAGGTGCAATCCACTTAATTTTTTCTACTTTCACCCTACTTCAAGTTTCATAAAGTCCTATAGTAAGGTTTCTATATTTACAAACTTATACAGAACTACACCATCTCCAGGTCTAGTTCAACTTCCTATAATGTACATATTTTGGATCTCAAAACACTCCATTATGGTAATCTTGTTCTATAAAATGAAAGCATTTTGTACTTTTACCTAATTAATTTTTATTATGCACTTTTGACCACATTAATTTTAATTTTTACACAACTCATGTGGTACAAAGTACAAAACGCTTTCATTTTACAGTAATGAATACCGCAAAGTTAATGGAGATAACATCAAGAACGGCTAAAAGCGGGCCTTTCCAATGTTCAAGCACGTAACATCATTTGTAACAAACCCAACGGTTTTAAAGAGTTTTGTCCTTCTCAGTTGAATTTATTCTATCGTCAATTACTGCGGTAAAACATCAATAAGTCGGTTTTCAAGTTTATTAGACACAATAACAAAGCAGAGAAAGAATCGTAATTATTGACGGTTACGGTTGCGTACACATCCTTGAGTTATGTAAAAGCTGAGACGGCAGCTGGACGCTGTCGGTACATCGCCGACCAATCATAACACCGCATTGTTACGTGGAGAAAGCGCCTATTGCTTCTGTGTGTTTTGGAAATGTGGTCAGGAAGGATATAGGTCTGTAGTTCCACGTCACGGACCAGCAACCCTGATAATCGGACAACAGATGACTGGCATTGATTGGGAGTTCTGTTTCAAGTACTATTTTAACCTATAGAGATGTAATACGTTTTAATTTTATGTACTGCAATATCATGTTAAAATTGAAGATTGACATTTTTAGAAGCCTAACTAACAAATCTATCAAACGTATTAAAAAATGTGTTGACATCTATATTTATAAAATTATATATATATTGGCAAGTTATCAATGAGCGCGTCCTACGTTTATTTTTATTCATATGATCTAAACAGCTTGACATTATATTAAAACAACCATATTAAAACGCCAATGTTCTATATGATATAGGTCTACCAGCCCCACCAACGTGCAGGACAAGGCACGCTAAACACTGAATTAGACTTCAACGAGCGGTGGTACCGAATGCGTTACAGAGTAGACTTGGTTTCTAGTGCACTCGTAAACTTTTAATAAGTATATAGTATATACCTCATTTTCAAAATGATTGAATACGCGTATTAAACTGGAATAAATGTTTAATATCACTAAGCTCATCATTTCTTTTTTATGGAATCTGTCTTGCAAAACTAATCTGGAAAAGGACGTTATATTCAAGGAACTTAAACATAAATCACTAAATTGAAATTACAGTATCTCAAATCTGACTACATATGAAACTGAGAAATTTCTTTATCACACACAGTCCAGCTACAATCCACGAAAGATTGAGCCTTGGCGTTCTTCAACTTCAAGTTAAAGCTGACCGAAGATACTAAACATTATACGTACGTTATTTTATAAAGTTTCTTTACATAGTGTTCTACAAGGTCACATATTTTTCTTCTAAGTTTTAATGAACTGGCCAGATTTATTCTTTTAAAATTCTAAGTCTTAGTGGAGTAGACCTATTTGTTGCTACGTAATTATTTTGTTTACAGTTTGAACAAACAAAATATGTTATCTGGTTTACTTTATAAGGAATCTTAAAAATAGCAACACTTTAATATCTTCAATTAACTTTAACTTAGACGCCCTAGGCTAAGTTTCTTTAACTTGTAACTGGACCAATGTGCAATTAAACGTCTTCTTAGTTGCATATTTGTAGTAACCAATGCACCTATAACAACACCCAAATGAACATAAGTAAAAACTACAACAGTAAAAAGTTCGGACGCACAACCTCAAGTACACTCCTTTTTATTCGTAGAAATGGTTTTTTCCCTTAAGAATACTTTAAGAATAATGTGTAAAAAACATACTAGAGTGAATTGCAATCCATCTCTTGCAGACAAATTGTATATTACCAACCTAAATTCAAAGAGAGCCCGAACTACATCTACTCTGGCGGTCTCCTGTCCCAATATTCACAGATAAGCAAACACTCAATTATAATGATTTAACTTCCTCCTAAACTATTTATATTTCAGATAATTATTGTAACAACAATTAATTACCAGACAACAGACTTAGAATAAACGAGCCTGTCTGGTGGCCATTACAAACACCGGTGCAACAGATTAAAACGTGCTGAACGACTTCGATACTCAATTTCCTTTGTAATCCATATTGCGATTGCGTGCCACGAGTGGCTTATTGATTACTTTGTTTATAGCTTGATTATTACTGGATCTAATCTTTATTAAAATACGCTTAAAGTGTATCCGGCTAAACGGCTTTAATGCTGATCCTGCATGTATGTTTCAATGTCCTGAAAATTTTATATTATGAGCGATATATTCATGCTGTCAGGGTTAGACCCAAATTTTGGACTATAAAATGAGCACTAATCTTGATCCCAAGAACACATACGTATTATCATAGAGCGCAAATAGCGAACAGCCTCGTAACGCCTTTGAAAACAGAGCACGAAAATCTGAGGCCGAAGGCGAATTACTGTAAGCAAATTAGAGTGTGCCACTATTCGATACTTACTTAAACTTGCAAGGACCTTCCATTGCTGTAAGTGGAAAAACTCAAAACATTAGTAGACATGATAAACTTTCAGATGGTTTCTGTTTTGAATCCAAAATATAACCATACATTTGAAATTATTTTATTTCATTAAAAAGAATATGTGTAGCATACCAGTGTTTTGAAATATCACTTAAACAATAATACTACCAGTAATTATTTCAGGACACTCATCCTTTAGGTCTAAGACGACAGCCAATTTAAGACCAAAATCAGAAAATACAGTCGCAATTTCGTACCACGGGACACATTTTCACGGCCAGCAACTCGGCTCGGAACGATGCCTGGTCGGATATAAATCAGAAGAATGCGATGTAAACCACCTTGACTGCTGCAGATTGCTGCCACTGCACCCCCGGGCGGCACATTATGTCTTATCCTGTAGTGCTGAAGGTAAACATTGCATGCAGTACAGGGTGTGTGGGAGTGGTGTGCACACTGCTCCACATGCCACACCCGCCATGACACACCCTGTACTCCCGAACCAATCCATCCAGGCTCTTCAGAACACCAACTGCACTAGGGTATTGGGGGGTAGGGCGGAGTCCAGGATCATGAGGTATTTTTCAAAACGTGAACCACTGGGGAGCCCTTAACGTCCTATAAAAGAGTTTAGTTTTAAAATGAAGTGTTGTGTTATCCATTCCATGTGTCAAATTGTACAATTCAAAATTTGTCTAATAATCTAGAAATTATGTTTATACATTGTTCAAATGTAACCTGTAGAACTTAGCTACGCCCCTGAGCACCTGCGCCAGGGTAACGTCGTCTACAGAATATTTTAAAAAATCATCGAAAAAGACTTTTGCTAATTGAAAGAAGAGAAGAAGAGCTAACTTTAAACTCCACACATCGAATTGAGGGCGTCGTCTTATGTAACCCCATTTAAACTGTCTCACATATCAAATTTCATCACATTTCCCATTACAATGCAAATATGGAGGTGTTAGCACAACCTTACCGGATTAGGCCAGTTCAGACAGGTTCACTATCTCTAACCTGTCCTCGTGTAAAATGGGCCAGCTGACCTCTAACCCTTGGGCAGCAGTAACAGCAGCATGCTGTCTGGAGCCGAGATCAGACGAGTCTTGGAGGCAATACAGCAAGTATCCAGTTTAAACCTCGTTCAAACGGGTCGTCGTTGTGTCTTTTCACACGTTGTCGCGGTATGCTGTCTTACGTTCTACATTCAGATTGTATGTGTATCTCTGATTTCTCTAACTTGCCGTACTCCATCATTCATCAAGGTTCTTCCAGACTCTGAAGAATAATGGCTGAAATAATTTTCAAACCTTTGCTGATATGTCAGTAGTCTTCAAATCTATATTTTGTCGTTTCATCAAAGCCTACCCAACGTTGGAACCTAGATCAGTGTTCAGATGACTCCCGGAAATCTTCCCATACTCCAACGAGTCACTAAACCAAAAATGGCAAAACCAATGGTGAAACAAGTACATTTGAGTCTACAACTACCGAAATTCAGACCAAGATATACCGCAGCTTTTATACAAGGCTGAGGTCAGTCGCGACACACGACACCTAATTGCCTCCTCCCTCCCTCCCTGCTCCCACCACCAGCAGGTGACGAGGATGTCCTGCTCGGCACGGGTTTCCGAAACCTCACGTCGGAACAGGAAGTCGGGAAACTCAATAGTCTGCCTAATCATCTGTGACGAGGCATCCTCGTTCAAATTAAGCTAGAAGCAAGTGACACTAGACAAAGAAAATACTGTCAACTGCTCATAACGATTCAAGTGGCTAAGGTTCCTTTTCCTTTCCGTCACTTTCCTTAAAAAACTAACTGTCATACTGTATTAAACCTTTCTGGAGGAAAGCATCCCGGAGAACTAGAAAAGAAACTGAAAGAGACTAGTTCCGCCGGTTGGAGACGAGGAATGCTCGGGTGTTTTCCTCAATGCCGTCGTTAATGTAAGCACTAATGTAGTCCGCATGTGACAGTAAAGTACTGATAAGATCCAGGAAGTCTCGCTTGCGACAAAGTAGCACTGGAAATAGAAAATCCTCTCCTTTCATTTCAGTTGTGCAAGAGGTTATCTTCTAGTGGAATATCTTTGTTGACAATTACAATCACGCCTGGCTAAAAGCGGTGAAAGTCTGAGATCAAGATTTGTATCATCTTACGGAGTTGGTTCGCCTACGCAAGCATTGGTTTGGCAACGGAATTCTTTGACTGTGTGGAGTTTGATATAATAATGGAACCTTACGAATATATAATATCTGAACCTGCGCTTCGCTTTTGTTTGACGTATGCCCGTAGTCAACCCATTTGGCTAAATTTCTAAATTCTGGAAATGGACCATCTTAATTTGAATTTAAACTATATAACTTAGTAACTAATCGTCATCGAAGATGAGTGTCCTAATCGTTATTTTGTATGGAGAGGATTGCTTTACTCTTCTTAACAAGCAGGTGAGGTAAAAGCCTTCTGATTGGACAATTTGTATCAATATATCCATAATGTATTTGTGAAAATATATCAACCACAGCCTAGAGAAGCAAGAGAGTGGAGCATTGTTCAAGCCGAAAAATTGTTCGTAAACTTGAACACTACGTAGAGTATCGTAGTTTTGGAGGAAACACAATTTCTAATAATTTTGTCGTAACAACCAGACGAACTTATCACGGAAAGAGTAACGATCATCCCTAGACGTGTCTGATTGAGACAACCAAGACAGATCATCTGGAAAGGATTCCGAACCATAATTAATTACCCAGCAACCCATTACGGACCACGACTATTGTAAACGGACCAGGCAAAGGGCGTGATTAATGGTCGGAAATGCACCAACACAGCCCAAAACTGCGCGAGATTCCCGAACTGGTGGGAAGGGACGGCGAGGGCGATAAATCCATCTGGGAGACAGCGGTCCGTTGTCTGCAGGGTCCCAGGCATCCAGCGACATCGTCTGCACCGGCAGCGAGCGGTGGCCTCGATACGTTATTCATGACCCCAGGTGCTTCGGAGTCTTCACAACATTCGGTAGATGCTGGGCAGGAGGTGTAACTGGGGTCGGTGAATAAGCAACGTGACGTCAGAAAAACTGCCTGTGACCGAATCTAATGCTTTCTGGGAAAATATTCAACACAAATTTGACTTGGGATATCGTTTGTAGAAGAGATCGTAGATTTGTAAGGAGATCGTTTTGCACAATGCATTTAGGTTACCAATGACGAATACTGTACTCAAATAAGTTCTTGTCTCTAAAGGCCTCATATCATAATTATATGTTGTTAATACTACTTGTTATTGTGTAATATGGCGATGAAAATACTTGGGCATCAATCGTTACACTGTACAACCTCTTAGGGAAACTCTGATCACAGAAAATACGGCAGAAAATCTCAAAATTCATATTGAACCTCTTGAAGGTTTCGTAACTAACCTAAATCACTGAATTAAAGATTGACGTAATTCTGGTTGAGCCTTAACTTTGACCTTAACCTTAGTTATGCTTTGAATTCTCCGTTTTGTTGATTAAACGGTTTATTTCATGATGATTAAATGCGGGGTAAATGGTTTGATGGTAATTCACTTAGATCGTTTATACTGTGAAGGTTCAATGTATGCACCAAAAGATTACTCTATAAATTTTAACTAGATTCAGATAAACACAGAGTCTGCAATAAATTAAGTCAGGTGCGAGTACACAAAGCTTATAAATGCTCTGACATAATCCAACTCATTTGCGACATTGTGACTAGATTGTAATCGTCTGGAGTCAGCCTACGCGCACTGTGCATGCCGCCAAGAAGGCCTAATGATCTATTAATCTGTATTCTATTGTAAAGCGTATCAGACACTGTCTGAAGACAATAAGCAGACAATAAAACGAGAGCATTACAATGCTGAGGCTTGTTGTGCCTTGCGTCACGGACATCGGCGCATGCGCGAGTCACGCACAGGGGGTCTACAGGTACACCGTCATAGTAACTTGTAACCCCATCAGAACCGTCAAAACATGGGTTGTACCCCAACATGATACTTATATTGAATAACATTAGTTTGTTTTGCGTAGTTTCTGATGTGAGTAGATAATGTACAGATTTACAAATGACGGTAAGCAGACATTTATAAATCTGGATCCCAAGTGAGGCCGCGAGTACATGTTCTACTCACAACACAAACTACGCAAAATAAAGTGGAGTTGCTGTTTCAAAAACTAAAGTCGAAATCTTATGGCTTCAGCGAGTTTTTGTATATTCAAAAGCAGCTATTTGATAACTGAGATAGCCAGAAACATTAGTTGCACAGTATTCTCTTCAGAGAAAATTGTCGTATTAGTATTTTTTAGGGACCACTGTTATTTGGTTCTTTGGTGATTAATTCTTTAGAGGTTAAAAACAAGACCCTACAAGTTAAGACGTTGTTAACCAATATTTTTTTAGTAGTGTCTAAGCTCGTTCTGACGAGAGACACCTAAAGATGTGCAGAGAGAGGGCATGAAGGTTTAGGTAATCTGTTGTTTTTTTATATTCCTAACTGGTAGTGGTCTAGGATCATCTGTTTATTAATTGACACATACTATCTAAACTTTAGGAAGTTGTTACTGATGCCCGGGAGCTAGGCTGATACTAATGGAAATTTAATTGGTTTGTCTTAAATGATTTGTCTTAATCTTTTATTTGGAGATAAGACGTATCATCTCTACATACTAGTTTTAAATACACCATATCAAGGTTTCTTCATAATAATAAAATGTTGGGTTACAATAAATTTACATGTGTGTAACACTTTACGGCCCTTAAGGGCTAACTATCCTGTTAATACTCATTTGACTAGCTTCTTCATTTACCATCTTTTTCTTCGAAACAAAATTATGTGTAATGAAATGTATTGCTAGTTAGTAACTTGTTCAACTTTCTACGAAACATGTTTAGCTGGTTTTATTTTAATTTGGCTAGGTAGTTTATTTTAAGTTTTAGCTCCGACGTCATTTGGTGGAGTTTCAAATAATTTCGTGTTATATTGTGTGGACCTGTTGTTCAAGAGGTATCTAATGTCAATAGATTATCATGATACTGTACTTTGAAACGAAGTCTCCCTTTTAGTTCGTTCCAAGTCCAATCTCGGTGCAAGGTGTGAAAAGCTCGTGGTCAGTGACCGCTTGAGGTGGAGGGCAGGGAGACAGACAACCACAGTTTAGTTTGTTTGTGAAAGTAATGCATGGGCGATGGTTCAGCTAGGTCTGTACAGAGCAAAGCTGCTGGAACAATCCTTCACTATCTTCAACAACTTCTCTGTCTGCGCTTTCTTCACCTCGACCCTCACCTCAACTCAACTCTTCATTACCAGTGAGGAGAAGCCAGCATAACGTTCTCTGTCACCGACCGGAAAAGGGTTCCCGTCAGGCTGTTCGAAGGAATATTTGGTTGAGATCGAAGGGCGTAAAAACTGAGTGTTATCATGATTGTTTTCAAAAATATGACTCGATGCTTTAGAACCCAGTTTAGTACCGTACAATAAAAAATACGGGTCTAGTTGGGAGTTCAAACTCAGCGTAGAAAGACATTGGTGGTGATCTTCCGGTTTGTTTAGAGTTAGTGGAGAATCAAAACTTGTTTGCTATACGAGGATTGTTTAAAAACCATATGTAAAGCACAATGTGTCGTTTGAGTTAATAAGACAAACGTGAAGAGCCTGAGCAGATTGAAAATGTCCATTAATAACGAACGAAACTAATAAATAATGGATTACCGCAACTTGACAAAACCGTAGTTTTCCAATTATACCGGTGGTGCCTGATTGCATCGACAATCAAAATTCAGTTTATCTCAATGTCGCTGGAGTAGGATCAACTCCCACTCTCAAACCAAATTTTGAGCATTTCGTGACATGTCAGCGTGTTTGGGAATTTTTAAATATACAAATGCTAACTTTTCACCAATTTAAACTGAAACCCTGAAAAGTAACGTAAGGGTGGTGCAAGTGTTGACTTCCCTTTCATCACCGATTGGACAATTAGCAGGGAAACGCACCATCGTGAGGTTCAAAAAGCTAAAAGTCCAAACTATTTTTAATTTTCAAACAACCTTCAGCAACAAGCTGAAACAGGATAACCTAATTCCGTCACAGACACATTCACACGATCCGCTTTGGCTACTCAAGCTCGCTGGAATAGCGGCTAGCGGCTGGTTCAGGATGTTGCTGGACTCACGAAGTTGATTATATCGCGTCAGATTGGCTAACCTGGAGGAAAGTGATCACAAGTAGTGCACAGAACTGAACCAGGATGGTCCTTGCCTTGAGAAATGGTTCTTTCTCTTGCGTGTCTTTTAGTCATGATAATCGTGCTTCTCTTCTCCTCTCCCTCCTCCTCCTCCTTCCGGCTCTTCCTCTTTCTCCCGTTTCTGCGATAACTTCTTTGTTTACTTCAACAACGTGAATAGTGTGAATAGTCCTTTCAGCAGTAGTTGACGCGAGAGATTTATATATTTCAAAGGGGTTCTACCAGAATAAATAAGCCTTCTTTTGAATAGGCCTTAGAAAATGAACCTTAGTTCACATCCAAATTCTTCAACGACCTCTAGGTCCAAGCTCTTAATATTCAAAATCCGCGAAGATTCAATACAAAGTTTTCAGTGAGCACACACAATACAGCACCGTGATGGTTATGGCCAAGGCTAGACGGAGGGTTTTCTAAGTAAACATTTTATCGCCGTCTGCTTGTCATAAACAGTAAGGTGTAATGGAGCTGAACTAATGCCGGATTATGGGGAGTGGGCTGTAGTCTCCCCCGCGACCGGTGATCATGGTTTAGTGTTGTTTGCGCAGTTTAACCAATTAAACAGGCTTATTGGCGTTTACTCCGGCGGTTAACGCGGACAATAAGTCAATACTTGACGACGCGACGCGCTACGACCGCTCGTCATAGTTACGACGCTGTTACCGGCGGTTTGGCAGGTGGGTGCTATCAAGTGTTTTCTTCCGAGAACAAGGAAATTCCTCAGGGAGGTTTAAAAGTTATGTTTCATCCATTAGAATGCAATTAAAATTGTTATTTTGCTAAGGACCGTTGTTGTACTAACACTACTTTGTTTAATTTTGATACCATTCCTCGAAAAAATACAGTTAATAAACTAGTCTGTCTCAAGTACAAATAACACGGTTTGTACTTGACAGTAACGAAAAACATTGTTGACGAGTTAATAGTCTTGTAAATGTAAAATGTGATGTGTCGTGTTAATTAAATGTTGCATAGCTTTTTATTGCATTCACCTAATAAAGCATTTAAGCAGAAAATCAGATGTCTAAAATTAAGTTAAATAGTAGGTTGGAACTAAAAAACCAATAAAACCTGTTTTGGACCCATGGCTGGTTGGAATTGTGCACGACTCCGGAGCTCATCACTCCGCTGGCGAGGGTTCGATCCCTGCAGTTACCACTTACTACGTTTGTAAAGTGAGTATACGGTAAATCTAGGTAAAGGTCGAGGTTGAGTGGTAGAGAAGACTTTGTAGTCCTAACTTCACCTCGTTAAACAAAACAAACTGTAACTTTTTTAAACCCCGAAACCTTTTGTTGTATAATTTTTCCTTCTTCTACTATTAATGAAAAAAATTGTTTAAACACCAAAATAAATCCATCAAAATGAGAAGAAACACCTCAAATTTCGAATATTATTCCTTGCCTCGTAAATTGTGCATTATGATTAACCGATGCTAACTACAGATTGTCGGTGAAGAGTCGCACGAGTGTGTATGTGTGTGTATAGGTGCACGTGTGTGAGAGTGTTTGTGGTGTGAACGAACTTTAATCACTCAGGCTTTTGTCTTCACTCATCCTCATACATGGGAACCGCGCAGCATTCGCCGCGAGCTGTCATTTCTACAACAACTATGGGTTTGTACGCAGAAAAGGTAGCTACCGGTTCTCGCAGTCGCCGCTTGATGGAGTGTTTCTCGTTATTACGGCATTGATTGTGTTTAGAACTCTTTCAGAGGTAAGCGTAAAAGTCAAAAGGATCGCATCGGTCACCTTTAAATCCGTTGTGACTATGCTGACATAAACCTGGCCGACGCGCAGCTAGGCGCTTAAGTGCCGCTGGCGTGAGAGAAGCGAATTTCCTTTCATTACTCTAAAACGCTGATTGTAACTCTAATCTGCTATGCTCACTGTCTCACTCCGGCCTTCGGCCTCAGCTTTGCCTCCGGTATGATCACATTACGACGCTAGGCTTACAGCCTCACTCTGGCCTTCGGCCTCCGATTTACGTGGTCTATTACTGCAAAATCACTTTTTGATGCCGTTTTCAAACGACTGAACATAATTCCATAGATATATTTTGTTTAATGTATCAATTCCAGTTTAATGTATGTTGACAAATAACATTAAACAAAATCTATTTAAAATTTCATCGAAAACGAATACTGTTTTATATTATTAAAGCCGCCAAAGATGACGTCCGGCATTCCGATTTTGCTGACTAACGAGCATGGCCTAGCTTTTGACATACTCGTAACAAACATTTGTACCAAATTGGGTGACAATTTGACAAAACATGTGATTTGTAGAGAGCTATTTATATAATATGTATAAACACGTTTGAAAAATGTCAAAACATGTTCTGGGGGTCAAGAACGGTGCTCATTTCATCATTTCGGGCCTGGGTCTTACCGTGCTGAATAGATAATTGGATAACTCATTTTTCAAAGGGATTTCAATAAAAAAAGGCACAAAAGTAAATAAAAATAAAATATTGTTTTATTTCAACTCGTGCATTTTACTGATGTAAAACATGGACAAACAAGATAACTTCCTTTAACAACTGTAACCATAAAGAGAAGTAAAATCCGTAAAAGACAGTATCTTGAAATCCTCCTCTATCCTGCGTGCTCTACAGACGAGCTGTGAACTTGATCTAGAAAGCTACTTACTCTGGTCCAATTAGAGGTTAGTTGGGTGGAAAATAAACAAGGTAGGCACGAGCGGAGGATCCTAAAGTCACGTCTCCGCCCTGCTCACTGCTCAGTGCTCTCACCCACCTGCAAACACACACACACACACGTCAGTCAACATGTCGTGGATAAACAAGCAGAGATATTCTAAAATGTGACATTACTACACTCGATCTTACATAAATAGTTTATAGATTTCGGAAAAATTTATTCAGACGTCAACAATACTTAAAGTTTTCCAATCATTCTGACATCGAATGAAAACAAATCAATAAAAAGCAAATCATTCCAAAAGCTTTTTACAGTCAATACTCATCACAATAAATACTTTCTATTCAAATATCCTTCCTTACACACCCGTACACAATAAGCTAGCATCGTATCCACTATCTGTGTATGTGTGACAAAGGCCGTGTTACACTAGGTCGTCCCTCTGTTGACAAGGTTCATGATTCACGACGGTGTCGTATGCACGAGGCGTGACTTCTCTCCTTGCGCTTATCTTGCCACTGATAACAAAGCATCTGCTGCTCAATGTCACTGTCGTAGTTACAACCAGTACAACTGCTTTCAATATTGTTGCGATTGGTCTTTTGGTAGGTATTTTATTTTTGTAAGGCGTTTCTTCATCTTCGTCCATTGCATTAGACGTTATAGACGCTCACAGCGAAACGCATACCTTGTTCGTCAAACGTAATTAAAATCCAGTTGTCACTGTAAGTGTAGCCAGCAAATTGTATCACAAGTAACTTTAACCTAACTGTGCCTCAACATTTGAGAAACCCGTCGTTTTTCCAAAACTAACTGAGGTTTCATAAAAGGCAGTAACATTCACTCTTATGAAACAGTGAGAACTACCGGAGCTGGAATACACCGGACGTACACAAATGCTCACGAAAGTTTACCTTCTCAGACAGGAGCTCAACTCGTCAACAGGTTACCAATCAACTTGATTATAAATAAGTCTCCCGATGCTAAAGGAATACAACACTTCTCCGAAACCATTTCGACCGCACAAGCGTTTTATAGCTCAGACTAGTTATAGTGCAAAACTGGGAGGATTCAGAACTCACAAACTGCTCCAGGACTAGATTGAATAGGTCAATTCTAATGAATAAGTAAGAGCAAATTAAAAGGAATTGTACGTTAGAATAGGACGTCGATGTAAGGATACATGGACAGTTTTAGATAAAAATGACATGGGTGATTATATAACATGTCAAAATGTTATCGCAGTAAAACATGTATTAACTGTAAATGACATTCAAACCACACGTATAGTACATCATCTAATAATTTTAAAAATAAAACACATGTTTTAAAAAATTACAAAATACATGGAAAGTATACTTAAAACACATGTCATTTATATTGTTCATTGATTATAAGTATCGTTCAACAATCGTACCGAACGACGTTTACCATTGCTTGAACAAATTCAAATTCGATTTTGCACCGGTAATTACCGCTGTCGGTTTTTATAACGAAATACGAGTATACTACATATTACGATCAATTGATTTTGCCACGCTTGTACAAACACAGCACATGCTAAGTTCTGTGTACTCAGCACAGTGCTACATTTAGTAGTACAGACTGTACCATGGAAGTGTCACCTTGCACCGTGTTAACTGGGCTGGGCCATATTTCACACAGATTGAGTTTCAAAGCTACTCGCCTGGAAATGGGGCGTGATACGGAATTTTGAGAACAGTGTCATATTAAACAAGGCGCAACATTGTTGCCCCGTATAGCGTTCCCCCACTATTTTCGAACATTTGACTGTTAGGTTGTACTATGTATTTTCTTTTTGAGTGCTGTAGGGGATACCTCGATGACCAAAAACGTATGTTCAGGCAACTTAATTTAGCGGACTCGTGGCAGGTTGGTAACGTGGGTTTGATCTCTGCAGTCACCACTAACACCCTACCTACGCGGTAACGTTAGGTAAAGGTCGAGGTTGAATGGTAGAAATGACTTTGGGATCTTTAAGTTAGCTTGGAATCGTTATATAAGACAAAATATACATTTTCTTGTACTAATTGGAGAACTTTAAAACATAAAAAATATAAAATATAATATATGTATAGTTTTTTTAGTTAAGTAGCAAACAAATAACACTCTTCCAAGACTTATAGCTAGCCTTAGGCCTACGTGTGAAAACTTTAAAAATACAGGGTGTCCCATAAGTAAATAGCCAGACTCTGGGAAAAGGTTATATGGGTCAAAATAAAAAGAAAATCAAGAATAAAATTTTTCCAAAAGTGCTTAGTTAACCAGATATTTGCCGTTTTATATTTTTCACTAATTATTTATTATCCCCCACACCATTCATTGGATGAGACTCAAACTTAACATAAATTTGTATCTCAATAAGACCATTTATGGAAAAAATTACCAGGATGATCTAACTTATCGTTTTAAAATGGTGGCTATTTTATTGTAATTTTAGGGCATTTTTGGCGTTACACCTTAAATAGCAAATAAACGACGAGATAACGATAAAATGTAAAGAATAACGTTTTGTAGTGATTTTATTACCTATCTATTGACACCAAGGTCATAAAAATCTATTGGTAAACAACGAAGCTTTAGGGGAAACTCTGGCTGAAAACAGACAACTTTCCATCTTATTATCTTGATGTTTACCACGGTTTCCACTGTAACTTTGTTAATTCTTAATCGGTTTTTACCTTGATGTCAATAGATAGGTAATAAAATTCACTACAAAACGTTATTCTTTACGTTTTATCGTAAAACCCACTGTTTATTCGCCATTTAAGGTGTAACGCCAAAAATGCCCTAAAAATACCATAAAATAGCCACCGTTTTAAAAGATAAATTAGATCATGCTGGTAATATTTTCCATAAATGGTCTTACTTAGATACAAATTTACGCTAAGTTTGAGTCAAATCCGATACGTGATGTGGGAGATAAAAAAATAGTGGTGAAAAATATAAACGGCGAATATCTGGTTAACTAAGCGTTTTGAAAGATTTTTATTCTTGATTTTCTCTTTATTTTGACCCATATAACCCTTTCCCAGAGTCTGGTACTTTACTTATGGGACACTCTGTATATGTCCTCTACTGCATTAAAACCGAAAATTCACAATAAACTGAAACAATAATAAATTTCAAAACTCGTAGGGAAACCCCTTAAAGAAGCCAATGTCCATATTCCCACTACCAAGCCGGACAGAATGGCTACACTTTAACTGTAAAATGACAGTTAAATGTAAATCTTAACTGTAAATCGCGATTGTATTTACTCAAAACAAAGCATGCTCTTCAGACCCGGTTGTTCCACTATGGTGCCTCTAATCCCTGTAATCTTACTGCTGTTTGAATTAAAGTAAGTAATCATGTAGTCCTCCAATTAAGACTTCCGTGGAAAAACGAGCTAGTACATTTCGGAAAGTAGCCTCGTCATGGGAATTTCACGCTTCAAATTGGTCGGTGCGAAGATAGAAGAAAGTCAAGTGTAAATATAGGCGTGATTCTAGACTTGAGTACTTCACTCCAGTTTGCGTGTGGATGATAGAGATTTGCCTGAGTGTATTTTCCTGCATAGATTTGTCTTGAGTGCTTCATCAATATGAGCTTGAGAGTTCTTTGTGTGCATCTGTAGTCAAAACATAGCCGACACGTAGATAGTTCAAGTGCTGATGTGATCTCTAGCGAATTGTCTGTGAGTGGGAGGATAGTTTACATTGCAAGTGCCCTTTAGGAGGGACTTTACCCCAAAAATGATGACCTAGGCTATAAAACTTCATTTATGATCCAATTTCAATGACAATTGACATATACATTTATCTCACCGTTAAAACATATTACACATTTATCAATGTATTTTCCGCCACCATATTGGTCTGAGTTAATGAATTTTGCTAATTGTTTGTACTTATGTTGGTAAAAAAAGCATACACAAAAGAATTTACAAAAACATTTATACCAAATTTAATGAAAATAGTACACGAAATGCAACTTGTAGAGTCGTCCAGCACACAATATGCGTAGGCTTCTAAAGTTTTCCCTTTTGATTCAGAACGTGAAGGGAAGCTGTTTATTGTTTTGATCTATATGGCGATAGAAACGAATAGATATACTTGTATGTCCTATAATAATTCGCTAACAATTCATGATAGTCTATAAACATAACACTTTGCATTGCGTCAGTAGTTGAAGATTATTCACACATAAATTTTAACTTTATCGGAATGAACATCGATTGTTTGTCACTTTTATATTTTAAAGCTTACTTGTAGGTTGGCATGAGATTAAACACATATTTATGTGACAGAAATCGCAAAATACAAGTTTATGGCGTGAAGTGGTTCGATTTCATAACGGTTTTCATATAGATGTGCTGCTGGTTTATTGGACCGTAAACGTTACGACTAGATCGAAATACTTCCGAAGAAAGTAAGAGTTATAAGACATCTGAAGTTTCTGTTTTCTCACAAGGTGTGAAGTGATAAAATTTGCGAGTTTAAAGTTTTGGATTAACGTGCTAGAAAGTGAGTGGATGAATACCGTCTTGCCGTGATTGTCTCAAGAAAACTTTATTAGGTTCATACTTTTATTTATATTTTATTGTTTGTCACCCTATAAACTCAAGCTGAGTTATTGAAGACAATTTGATGTTTCCTTTCAAAACCGTGGCCGTTTTCAGGGTATTTCTTAAACTATTCATACCGTATGAAATACTTTGTACGGTGTGATAAAGATAACATTGCTTTGGCTTTAATCAAGTCTAGGGACTTTCAATTTGCCCACGAGACAAAATTGATGCAATTGTAATAGCTCGAATCGGTCGAACTAGGAGGCTAAGGCGTGAAAGTCAAAATTTACCGAATTATCGCTCTATACAGATGCCAACGTCAAAGGACGCAAGCCCTCTACATTCATGTATCTTTAGTCATAAGATAGCTTTAGTTGTAGCCGTTGACTGGGACTCGTGGCGTGGTCCTGTAATCCAGCTTCATGGAGGTCAGGTTTTGAGGATGATATATGTCTAAAGCGGCTCAGATAGTCTCAGTGATCATCTGATGATACCCGCATCAACTCCCTCCATCGTTTAGACATATCAGACCATCACCTGCGTGGTTCGGAAGTCACGTTAAGCCGTTGGTCCTTGTATTTCCATTGGTCATTGGACTATTAATTAATGACCCATTCTAAGGAAGAGTCGGCCTTAGTTTGTAACAAGATTATACCTCATAACTCATTACTACCACTCATCACACTCATCCTTCACCACATATTTGCCTTAAAATACCCTCATGAGAGTGGTCGGCATCTCAAATAGTGATATAGTGATACACTACCAGAGCTACAAAGCGTGCTAAGACTAACTCCTTAGGTAAACGTACGTATTTACAAGCGCTCACCCTGCTGCGCGACCGAATAGAGCCTGAGTTGTAAAACCACCAACATGCTGATTTCCACTGCAGTTTGCACCGGCTACTCTACTTTCGGCAGTATTACGGATTCGTCGCAGCTCCCCTCCCAGCAAATCTCATTGTTGAGACAGAGAGAAGTTTTCGCCCGTCACCGTATCTAACGAACAAGTCCTTCTGAGTCCGGTCTCTAGTAGTAGTGCAGGTGGTGGTACGAGTACCATCGGTAAAGTTACCAAAGTAAAGTGTGTCCTGTTAAACGAGGCGAAGTTAGGACTACAAAGTCCTCTCTAACACTCAACCTCGACGTTCACCCAGCGCACCGTAAAGTCACTGAACAAATTGTTGGTGACGAATGCAGGGATCGATCCCACGAAGGATGATGAGCAATAATTTCAAGCATCTTACTATGTAGAGTTTACCAAAAACAGAGGTCACTAGTTCGAATCTAGGTATTTTGGTGCATACAGATAGGCCATTTTATACATAGTAAAAAAGGTCATTTAATTTCAAGAATGTCTATGAAGACAGGTCTCAAAAATGTTGAGGTGGTTTAAAATGGGGACCATAAACGTAAAAGTCTTGGTATAGTCGACGCAGATGCAGGTGCTGGAAGATGGACTGTACAAGACAATTTTTGGGCAGACCGATCACTCCTAGCCACACAATTAGGCTACGCCCTGCTTGATTATTGATGGGTGGAAGAAAGATGTACGTGACTCATTTTCAGCTACGTGACCTCAAGGTCGCGACCCGACTATCTACGATTCCAATCTCAACCTAAATCCTCACCTCGGATCCTACCTAACCTGGGGTGATCGATTTTAGAAAACTCAGGAAGACTGGACTAATGTACCGCCTTACGCTTTGGCCTTTCAGATGGTGCGTATTGTAACTTGCAGGACTAACTATGCAAGTCGAGCAAAGTTGGAATCGTTTAAGGAGACTATTAGATACGAAATTTCAGGCCATGAGGGATGGTGGATTTTTCTGCCTTGTGTTTGCTTTATGGATGGTGTTTTCAGTATGACCTCCATAATCTTCCTAACATAGTTTATAGGTTAGATCATATTTGGCATAACATTGTTAGAACTCTTCATGCGACTCTTGCAAACATCAAAGCCTAAAACACGATTGCACATACTTTCTTTTCTTCGGAAGAGTTGCGAAAATTGACACATTCAACTCTTCTGCCGGGGTAACGCCCTCGGAAACGGACAAATTTGGCCATTCTATTGTTTTCGCATCACCAAGTCGGAAACAACAACCTGCGCTCGAGATGTGGGCGGACGGCAGCGACAGCCCGGGGTCCGAGCCGCGGCCGCGGTGATTCGAAAATAATGACCAGAGAAGCGGAGAGGGGAGAGCGGTAACCTCTGAAGGTCGAGACACGGCTGCACAAAAACAAGATGAACCGTAAAAACAGTCGCGCATCGCATCGCAGATCCAACGAGCGACCGGCAGTTGCTGGTCCACCTGGGCAGCCGAATCATCGGGTTAAATTGTACCCAGGATCAACAGCAAGTGGTGAACACGAGTGCAGATCTATGCTGAGATTCAGTGAACCACCCCGCGGTCTGGAAAGACTATTAGAAAGAAAATTTTACGATGTCAGTTGCCGGGAATCAGCAAGAAATAGTAGCATATCATTCTGTTTAGAGGAACTAACTGAATTTGTAGTAGTACTTTTATAATTTAAGTAAGTCTCACTAGAGTAAATTATGCATTGAACTACCTTTATATCAATGAAGAAGGTTTATATAAAACACACCAAATCATCACGATGGATAGTCTAAACAAACAGCACTATCCAATGAAACCAAATTGATGAAAACTTCAGGGATAAATTCAAAGAGGACTTAGTTAGTCTTAAAACTCTCACCCCCTCAAAATTGTTCTCCTCTACATTAGAGAAGTTATCATTTATGTAAGTTTAAAGAAACAGAACTAAACAAAGCCGAAAACATATATGAGCAGTTGGGCACAACACCACCAGACGTGCCTCAAGATACCAACTGTCCCACCATCTAACCACGCTTTCAAAAATGAAACCATCTATATTTGCTGAAGCTCCACAACCTCCTTCCAGAAGAGGTGAAGAAGGTCCAGGATAAGTGGTAAGATAGCTTTATGTTTTAACTTCTTCGCTTCGATAAACAAGGCCCAATGTATTTTTCCAACCTTTTAAGCGACCGCGAATTTACGAAAAAACAAATTCTTTAACATATGCAAACGTTTACTTGTGGAAACAGCTGCAAAAGTGGTAAACTGTCATTAGCGGTTGTTTCTGCGCCATAAGGAAACGCATGGATGGCGAAATGACACCGACTCTGAAATCTGTGTGACACTGCCCGGCGGAGAACTATCTTTAGACGAACAATTGTAGTGTTTGATGTCACTGTAATGGTGAGTAAACGTTAACCATAACGGCAGAGAACCGGGCGTGTGCAATTTTCCAAGTGCATGTTTTATGGTGCAAATTTGTAATTTGTGTAATACTTAAGGCTATGGTGACACCTTATGGTCTGATTCCGAGGTAGTTTGTGAGGGAAAGTTGGACAATTATGTTGCTAAGAAAATTTGAAGTTCAACTAAAACTACTATAAAACTACAAACTCGTACTTACATTACACGTTATATCAAAGTTTTTAAGATATTGCAAAGAAGTAGCTTTACAGATATCAAAATGCAATTGACCAAAATCAAATCTGACCTAAATATATGAACCCTAAATACAATACAATAATAAAAGAGACAATTTAAATGTCTTGGTAAAGTTACGCGAGAGGCTGAACTAGAAAGTTTTGTAAACTAGGGTAATTGCATTGCCAAAAGATCACAAAAGAATTTGGATGGACTTAGGTTTAATAAGAAATCGATGAAATCGAAGATATCACACAGACACGGAAAAATAAATACATTTATTAAGT
This sequence comes from Matsumurasca onukii, assembly GCA_018831715.1. Lineage (NCBI taxonomy): Eukaryota > Metazoa > Arthropoda > Insecta > Hemiptera > Cicadellidae > Matsumurasca > Matsumurasca onukii. Next base: position 19,942,818 of record CM032063.1, on the reverse strand, counting down.
AGGTAAATGTTTTATTGGAAAGTTGGTCTGAGTTAATTTACCAAACGGAGAGGGGTAGCCTGGATTGATAAAAGAAAAATAGCTATTTTCAAAAGATGAAGCAAGTTTGAACGCAATGAAAATCCAACTTTACAAGTTGGCGTTAACGTACTTCGCGAGGTTTGATTAAGCCTTTGCATCTCTGCATACGGCCCACGGACCTTATTTTCTAGGATTGTTACTAAAATTAAGTTATTACATAACATAAGGACTTTCATTTTGGTTTACTCCTGATGTGTTAAGTTTATTCGGGCTGGGAACAAAGACAGTTTTATTCATAAACACTGAAACAATCGTTCACTAATCGTAACAATCGATCATACTGTTTAGAAAATCACCCACATCCCCACGGCCTGACGAAAACTGAAACCTACATTTCATCTCTTCAACAACAACAACAACCGAATCACTTTCGGTTTCAATTTAATCTCTGCACAGCTTTCCACTGGCTTGCAGTTCTTTGTGGCGGGATGTGCCAGTCCCCATTATGTGCGAGGGACGTTTCTTTGTGCAGTTTTACGCCTTTTATAGGAGATAATAGCGTGGATAATTCAGGCTCAACGGCGTTATCACAAATACAATAAAAATACTGAGTCAAGGCCCCGAGCAAGGATTCACGCATAATAAGATAACAAAAGCCTACACAAATATGTAAAGGCAATTAATCAAGATAGTGTTCAAGGCTTGCTTGGTACTTTCTACGACGATACATAAATCCAATGTGACAACTCAGGATATTGGAATTGTCTGCTAGTTTCATGAGGAAAATGTTGAGGTACCAGAGTCAGATCGTAGAGCTGTGTGATTTAATACTTTACCGGCTAGAATGACTTTCTCCATTAGCTGGATAGAAATTGAGGTTTTGGAGAGAATAAATGAAGATAATGGTCTCTAAAATCTAAGTGAATTAAGTGGAAGCACAACTAGAGTACATCAAAGCTCTTAATACTACCACAAATCCAGCTCATTCCTTGCTTAAGCTGGTCCTAAGCATAAAATTATAACCAGCAAAGAGACTTCGTCTATAATCATCATGGCACACCAGACTGGTCACACCTAACTAGATCTTTTTCCAAAACTAAAACTGAATTAGGTCTAACTTTGTGGTTAGACCTGACGAAGAAAGCTTACCTTCGAAAGATCTCGTCATTTCAAATTGGCTTTGAAGTTTTAAAATTGTATTTTAACATTTTGAAGTTAAGTTTTTATGTGAAATAAAGAAGACAAAGCTTGATCAAACAAAGTCTCTTTTCAAAGAAATTATTCAAAGTGATTCATAACCAGTTCAACAAAGCAACAGTTGCCTGCGACATGTATACAGGGTTTTTTGTCCTACGCCTACTCACAAACACCGTCGCAAATATGATACTTTATGTCAACATCAAAGTTTTCGACCCATTTACAAACAATTTAATCGCAAAACGGCCGTATAGGAATATAATTTAGAGTAATTTTAAGCGCATTGAATTTGAATTGAATACACCCAATCTAAGTAAACCTACGCCGGTTTCTTCACACGTACTTCCCGAAGGCATTTTATGTTTTCCTTTCAGCAGTCGCCAAGTATTTGACTGCATGGAAGAAGGTGGGTCGAGATATCCCATTACCAGCGGCGTCGCTCGCCCTACAAGGCAGTAGGAGTGGCGCACCCACCGCGCAGTCATAGAGGCTTGCATAATGTCTGCACAAGGAGCAATAACTGCCCGGCTCCATGAACACAACAGCATGTTACAGTTAGTCCAAGGACACACCGGTCAGTGTTAATCACGGCGGAGAACGGTAGTGAGGCTCAATCATGCGGTCTAGCGTAATCACCCACCGGGAGGAGGAAGTCGACCGAGAAAGTGTCCGGAGAAGAACATGATGAAGAAGAATTGGAACGTAATAAGCAAGCTGAGAACGAAGATGGACTAAGAGTGGAGAATTTCGAAAAAGAAATGAACAAAGAAATTACAACTGAAGGTTCGAAAATGGATTCTGTGTCATATTCTGATGGGCCACGGGGAAGATCTTTTCTCGAAGGTTGCAGTGTGCAAAAGATCCTTTAAAGTTCGAGCTGTATTCTGTGCAGTTTCCCCCTTCAGTCCTCGCCATCAATTATTACCACACCTGCTATAAGTACCACCCTTTGGGGCTTAAAACAAAAGTAAAAGCATCACCTTACGAAAGCCAGAAGCAAACAGACATTTTCGTCTTCATCAAAGAGGTTTTAGACAGGACAGGAAGAATCCAAATCTTTCTTCTTGTCAATTGAACGATCGCAGATCGGTCTATGTGGTAAAATGTCTTTCATAGAAACCTTTAGTGTACAAGTAGACTACACAAAAGAGCACATAGTAGCACTTGTTAAAATTTCTCCAGTGGATCGTTAGTCTGTGTCATGTTTCCGAGCGGAAGTGACGATGACTGTCTGTAGGTCCATTGGCCTTGTTCCGCCGAGCCGCTTCTGTCCCACGATACAACACAAGGACATCGACCATTCAACTTTCTTCACTCCAAGTCAACGCCAATTAACTACGGAGAACTCACTATGAAGAAATGCTTTTAAGATTTAAGTATTTTAAGTAAATTCGTTAAAGGCAAAGAAAGATTAAGGTTCTCTTAAAACCCTAGGTCAAGTTTTAGAGTTTTCTTCGGCAAAGTTAATATTCTTTTTCATCATTTCCACAGACCAGTTTGACTTCAGGAGTTGTTTCAACAATTTGTAATTGGAAATAGATTGAAGTGATGGTAGACTAGAAATAGATTGTAGTTTTCTTGACCTTAAAGAATGAGAACCAAACAATTGATCTAGACTATTGAAAAATCAAAATCCAAAAAAGCTAGCCAGAGACAAATTAAAACTAGGAAGTATCCAGCGATGAAACCAGTAATGATTAAATGTACGAAAGTAAAAATTAATAGTGGTGATAAACGGAAAACTAATGATCGAAAGTAAGGATTTTCAATAGATACCATCAAGAAGCCTATTTATTCTCCTTAATAGGTTTCATAAGTCATAATTCCTATTTACCAGTACATCACCGCGCGTTCAAAGCAATCCGGATCTTCTAAGGACTCTTTCAAACTTTCCAATTCGTTAACTAAGATTTATTGCGTAGGTGCTCCAGTCTCACGGCGACGCTCCTATATATACTGCTCAGTTCTCACCATCCCACTGCATGAACAGTTCAATTCAGTCAATGAAACCACCTCTGACCTACACTAACAAGATCTTTCAACGCAGACATGTAACCATAACTAGAGTCATAACGCATCAACTCAATCCATTCAACGAGTGTCTTCAATCGAGGCCTCCATCTCTCAGTCGTACAACCTCGGATTTAATTAGGCGTCAACATCCATGTCGTGATTCGGGTGATGGAGTTGGTTCAGTTGTCGTTAATAATTTTGTTTACTTCATTGCGTAACGATAGTATTTGCATTAAAGCTCTTAATCTTTGTTAAAGAGTAGAAATAATTATAGTCCTTTTTTCCTCCAAATGTTGTTAAACAGAATAATAACACTGTTCTTTGAGTAAAATGTTTAGATTTGTGTCAAAGAGCTTTAAGTTTGTTTCTTCTTTTCATGGGTCAGACAATTCATGAAAAAAATCATTTTCAGCAAAAGCTTGCTTATAGGTGGTAATAGAAGGCCTGAATATATAGGCAAACTTGAAAGACGTTCATATAAAATTTAAGAGATTTGAACAAACCAAGTGGACTTGCACATTGCAACCATAAATATGTTTTGGCGAAGATTCTTCCTCTCTCCTCCCCCGAAGCAGAAATAGTATCTCCCTCGGTGGATCACGAAGCCAGATTTCTTGAAAATGACATCAATTCATACAGCAAGAACAATGCTCGTCGCTGTGGCGATGTCACGTAGGGCGAACAATGAAGACTGACTCGGCGGAACTGCACTGCTCAGACTGTGTCCAACACGTTTCTCGGCCTGTCACTTTCAACCACTTCCCCGAACACGTAGCCTACGTACGTCTGTGCGAGCGTGTGTGTGTGTTTGTAAGTGTCAGGTCTGTTGTAAATAATCTGGGCGAGCAGCAGGTGGCCTTGTTGACAGAGGGTGGACTTGTGATGCACGGAAAGTTACAATGTTTGGGGCGTTAAGTGGGCAGATTTGCTTTTCCGCCAGGGGTTGTTGATTGCGGAGCTGCGGTGCAAATTACTTCAAGACTAGTAAGATCGGAAGCTGATTAGAGTCGTCGAGATTACATTGCGACCGAAAAGCTAAGCAACGACCCAAATTACCCTGTGATAAAAAAGGTCTTAGATTATTTTCGAACCTAACTGCGTTCACGAACGGCTCAAAATAGCTCTTAATGATAACTCAAGGGTAATATTCAGTTTCTAAGTGATTTTTCCTGATTTGAATGTAAAGGACTATGGTTTCTAATTAAGTTTTAAACTTTCTATCGTGTTTATCTTAATATTATTATGGGGCTCACATTCAGAATATGCGAGGTAGGCCAGTTTATGGCACGTGAAACTTACTGACTGACAATGGTGCTAGATCGAACGAACGAGCGTATGCATAAAGCTGGATGTTAAAATGGTTGAGATCTTATTTTATGTACAATTAATTAGTGTACATTGACAATAAATTTAATGTTATGTAACAATTTTCTATACAGATTAGACAGCCACAGAACAAACGGATTTCAAAATTATCGAGTTAAATTGAAGTAAAATTATATAATAAGCTCCCAGGAAATTTAAATAATATATAAAATATAAAAGTTTTTACGAGTAGGCTTGAATACTATTTATTTGAACATGATTTTTATATTGTAAGTGAATTTATGGCCCAATAAATATCTCGATTTGTAGTATTATTGGTTTAATACGAGTAATAATACGTTTGATGGTATGGTGATGGTGATTTTGCTACACTTACTTTTAATCGTTAACCTCATTTTTGGTCACACAATTATTCTTATTGTAAACAACAATAAATGATTATATTAATATGTAAGAATGAATTAAAAGTTGACGATTTTGATACGTTTTTGTAAACTGTTTTAAGCAATTACCAATTTATTTATTTAAATTTCCAGATTACTAAAACACGAATTCGCTGCGCGATCCTGAGGATTACACTCCTGAACTCAGCTCCGACGATCATTCACCCAAAACCGCAACCTGCTCGTGTACGAATGGCATCCGGACGTTGATGCGTTAAAGCGTAAACCCCAAATGGTGCTTGGATCGTTGTTTCATGGCTATCCACCCGCAACCGAAGCAGCCTTGATCGCGCGTGGGAAGTAATTGCCGAGGATGCAGGCTGATGAACCCGCTCCCATATCTTCCCATATTCCTTCCTTCGCAGAGTGTTCCAGAGTTGAGGAATTGTCAGACGAGACATCCGTTGAGAAGTCGTGTTCAAATGTTGTTTAAAAGGTGATTAGTGAAACAGAACTAACCATAATAACCTAGAACTTAAGCGTAACGAGAGGGGGGCTCGAGGATTGTACCTCCTCCTTTTCCATAAAATTACTCACTAATTCAGATGTTAATAATTTCATTTACATACATGTTGGTTAGGTAAACTACTATTTGATGTAATTGTCAATCTTAGCTAATAAATAATAACAAGTGTAAAACTTTCGGTGTAAAACTGACAACATGACACCTTTTCCATAAAATGTTCTACGAATTTTGATCGTGCTTTATGCTATAAGGTCGCGATAATCTAGTGTAAAAAGGTAGGAAGAAAATAAGACCTAGTGCAAGAAAATAGGATATTTTCTATGTCCACTGAACTATGATTTTGATATAGAGAACTTGAGCCATAGTATTGGAATAAATTTATAATTAAGGTAAAAAGTTATATGTATAACTATGTTATATACTTTCAAGAATTTAACTTGAGAGGCCTTTCGCTAGCAAAGCTAGCATCATAGGGCAACACAAATGCTACCTTAAAATTTAATTCTTGAAAGTATTGGCTTTTGTTTTCATTTTGTTTAGTTATGATTATGGTGTTGTGTATTTAGAGATGTTTACACTTTAGTAAGACTTTATTAACTAATTCTAGGAGAAAGTTTGACAGTCACCTATTATCCCTGGTTTTTTACAAAGTGCCAGCGATCGTTTTTATCTTGTAATAGTCACTGTTATATTTGTGACGTATTTTTATTTCAATAACTGGCAACAAAACTCTTTCCTAAAACTGAACGAAATGAGCCAAAATGTTCTAGAAAAATACGCAAATTAAGACTCTCAAATCAAATAAAAATACACTAAAAAGGAGCGCTATTTTGCATTCTTAATTGCACATTTCTAGGGATGAGTATATTGACCCCCCCTTCCACATAAAAACACCACCTTGGTTACTTATATGTGCGTATATTTTAAATCCCAGTATATAAGTTTATCCCGGTTCGGACCAAATATTTTTGTCTTCAAATTTATTTAGTAATATATTATTTAAATATATATTTTAAATGGCTCAAGTTTATAAAGAACTGTTGAGTTATCACATGAACCCACACGAAAAGGGAAATGTTCAGTTTCAGAATTGTTTTCACAAGTAAAATTCTGTTAGAGCAGGTTAGTGACAAGGGCAACTGCCGAACTTGTAAACCAAAGTATTAGGCCCAACTAAGGCTTCTATAGACGAAACGACAATCACTGACGTAAACCAAGTATTCGTACATATACAGACCTCCTTGCAAACTGTTGCAAAAGTAAGTACGATATTTTAACTGTAAAAGGATTCAATTATATAATTAGCAGCCCACATCGTCAGTTTCAGTATATTTTGCATGTTTAATAGAACACTTTATGGTCTTATTCTTGAGGTCAAATAAAGCTCCAAGCCCTTAAAGACAAAATGGCCGAAGATCAAAGAATTGATAATGAAAACTACACGAACTTTGTAAACACAATATTCTGGTATTTTTTACCTCAGGAACAATTCCGTTAAGAATATGACGATTAAATAAAACACTCTGTACATATAACTTATTTTTCAAGTGAAGTGAAAGTGACCGTATGAGCAGGTGATACATCGGACAGAACGCTGACGTAAAGTGGGAATGTTTTGAGAAACCTCGACACCTCGGAGGTAATTGTGATTCTGAATCAGAAGTAATAATTTGCGAACACTCGAGTCCGTTCCACTTCCCACCACTGTTCTCTGTTCACAATGAGTTTCCCTTTTATTTAATTTTTAATGAGCCCTGGCTCGGTTCTCACCTAATACGTCAGTGTGGTTTCACCGGGGTCTGTGTTCAGGTGGAGGGCTGTTAAACTTGCATCTACACCAGAATGGGTATCCGGCTCGAATGACCAAACAAAGAGGACTTGGACTTTTATCTAGAGGTTTGTTGCCTTTTGCTGAATTGAGGGTAATTGCAAGTTGAACGTTGACGAATGTTCGATTGCGTTAGATAATGTAAGTACATTAGTTGTAAAGTATGTCCGTTACATACCCACAAGCGCTAACGTGAATCCCAGCGAATTTTCTGTAAGAGGGGGCATTATTTACACCCCAAGTGCTCTGTCGGGGTTGTTTCTGGGACTCTGGGTATTTTTATTATCCGATTTCAATTAAATTCGGTTTGAACACGTATTTAACCTGACTAAAACATTAACAAACCCAATCAGCCAAATCAAAATGGGAGCGCAAATACTATTTTCCGCCGCCATCTTGGTCTGGCTTAAAAGGAGTTTGTATGTTGACTACAGTATCATAGTTTCTACTAAGTTTCGCCAAAATCGAACTATAAATCAAGTTTTTGTTGACTAAAACCCATTTTCAGGGTCTCCCGATAGGACACTTAAAATTAACCGATTTTAAATTAAATAATTGCCAAATTGTGTGACATTTTGACAGAAATGCGACCTGTAGAGTGGATACTCCAAACTCTAACTGCAGCTGTGTACCATATGGAGCGAATATGGCGACAGAAATAAGTTGCTATTTTCCCATTAGGTTTACTAAAATCTACAATACATTGTGTAACAACCTGACAACGTATAGAATAGACGTGCTTCAGTTACCCGCCTATCGGTTGAATCGAATTGACAGTAACATGTAAAGGCTGCATTGTAAATCAATATTTACATTTCAGCATAAAAGGATCCCATTTTTTCAGCAAATAAAAAACACACATAGAACACGTTTTCTCCGTAACTGAAGATGAAAAGCCACATCAAATAGCCTGTATATTTTAAGGTAATCTACAGGCTTCTTTGTTTAAATTATTTCCCCCAGAAGTCAGTTTTCACCCTGAGCTGGGAAACCATACAACTTGTGGTGGCGATGAGTTGATCCTTTAACGTCAATGCTTACTCACAGCTAAATTTGATAAACAGCTGAACTTTACAAAAGCGTATTTCCTGTCTAACACATTGGTTTTTCTGAAAACATGAAAACTCCATTTTATGTAAAACGTGACGATTACTCCTGCAGTTGGTACGACCTTTAACTTTTGTAACCACCACGATTTACTCTTAAACCATGAGGGATTCGAACCAGTAGCAATATTGTATGGACGCAAATATGCTCTAAACGTGCTTTCTTCTCCTACAACAACAACCTGTTTCCCAACCTACTCGACACTCAATCAAAGAGTAAACAGATCACACTGTCAGCTGACATTGTAGAAGCACTTCCATTATCTGACCTCACAAACATGGCTATATTTAGACGAGAAAGTGTTAACATTGTATAATCAACTAGCTTAACAGCTTTATTCCTCTTCGCGCCATAGGTCGAAAGTGCTATAGTAAAAGAAAACAACCCTTTTCCACAATCACGTTCACGTATTATGTTAACATGTCGATAGGTTTACTAAAACTGTACGAGTATACACGTTGCATAAGAATTTTCAGGCTAATTATATAAATCAAAATTTGAGTAGTTTTCTAATTGTAATTTGATAGAAAAAAGTGTAGAGTACAAACAAAAAGGCAAACAGTTGAAACTAACGACGGAAACTTATCTTTTTAAGCGGCGTGTTCAGCCTCTTGCATGTGCAGTCCTTAACAGAGACTCACCAAACCAACCTTAAAACACAAAACTTGGAATTAGTTTTCTGTTTACCCAACATATAAAAGCACTGAGCAGGTTTATTAGTCAGTTCCAGATCAAAGAAAACTCGCTAAAAAGATGGCTTCGTGGCGAAACCAACGTGCGTCAAACTGTTAAACATTTACCTCTTAAGAAGTTCAAAATTTAAAAATTATTATTTGAACTTAGATTTGAATGAGACTGTCAAGGAAGATTTGGGTTATTTTCAAACACGTCTCATTGGCCTTCACGGATCCCGTTCTATCTACGAATTTTACCAATTCATGCCAACAGATTCGTTAGAAATCCGCGAGCCCGTGTCACGTAGGAAGGTGCGTAGTAATGACGCATGCGCAGTGGAAGGCGGGACGCACGTGGAAGTATCAAGCCTGCGCGCTGTCTGTCGGTGGAATGTGCGAAACTCATTAATTACAATACGCTTGCGCAACCAATGTCGGCCCCTACGCTCACTCGCGCGCAGGCTCATACAGTGAGGTGGAAAGGATTTACTGAGGCAGATTGTAAGATTTTCAAAATATTTCAACAGGCGGTTCTTGGGGGATTTACTAAAGTGAGGGGAAAGAACTATTAACTATACCACCTGTCCAGCTTTATTATGGTCCTGAGTCGTTGCCGATGTCTTCTGGCATAATACAGGACGAGTCAGACAGTGTTCAGAGCTCAACCAATACTAACACCTTTACAAGTCCCACATAAGGGGGTTGCATCCCAGGGTGAAATAGATAGAATGAACCTATACCAGGTCCAAGCGATGTGACTAATTGCATTGGTTTAGTGAGAACTGGTGTTCACAATACAATACCTAAGTGGGAACTGGAAGCGCTTCTCTTTCTTTGTCCTTAGTTATGCTCTAGGCATTGTGCCCGACTGCATAGAGCTAACTAACCGTGTAGCTTTGGCTGCGACACAATTGCCCAAAGTAAAGACAACTCAGAAATAAAATGGAGAATTTCTAACGATGAATTTCATTAATCCGAGCTACAATTCAGTGTATTTATAATCCAAACGTAGCGCTATCAAAATATGTAGAAAAAATCTACCTGTCACAATAAAATGATAATTTCGAAATGTTTCAGAATAAACAATACTTATTAGATACCGGATATGAATGGAAAATCCAACCAGTCAAAAGCACAAGTCAAGGAATATTTTCATCTCGAGAATCCAATAATGCTAATGCCCACTTTCCCGAGGTGTGAGTAGATTACGAGTAGTTAAATGGCGTGTGGCTTTCAATTAACGATCTGGCTGGCCAGAACTGGGTCTAGGAAGGCCCGAGGAAAGGGGTCACGTTAGCAATACAAGTAGTTGGTAGCAAAACACTGCAATTTATGCGCTAGTGAACGCGAGTGCAGGCCCCTTCTCTCACCGCGGGCATAGCACTGCAAGAAGTCGTCATCAAGCTCTATCTTTGACTAGAAAGTGGATCCCATCTTCATCTGAATCTAATTTGAAAGTTTGAAAAAATAGAAGAGTTTCAGCTCTAGACAAGTTGAGGTTTCTTTGGGCAGTAAAAGTTCGCATTGGCTAATGAAGTTTAGAAATTAAGTTTAACACAACTGTATTGATGTTGTGTGGTCTTTTTCAAAAAGCTGCAGTACAATTACACACAATTTTCAAAATTACAAGGACTTTTAATCAAGAGTTGCTAAAGACATGTAGTAATACGGCAACTGGTTTTTGCAGTATGCAAATAAATTCATCAAGGAAAGACAAGCGGACAAATCGAACGTCACTAAAGCAGAGGTCAATAGCAACATTTAAATTGGTTGTCTTTTCAATGAAAGAAGTCAAAGCAAAAGCAACAATCTCTGATTAACTGGGCGGAAAGAAATAAAATTACACCGAGGAGCAGACTGCCGACAAAGAAGTGATTCCCCGCATCTTGTAAAAAGCGAAACAAAGTTTTAATTCGCAGAACCAGTCGGGCCAAAGTGCGGAGTGCGGAAAGCAGAACGGAGCAAGAAACTGGAGTCGCCGGTCGACCTGCAGCTGCAGCTCCTCCAGAAGCAGGCTTACCAAGTCCAGGGAAGGAATTAAAAAGGAAAATACCAGCGGGTTCTTAAAATAGAGTGCTTTAAAGACCTTTGCTTAACAACCGTCTCTGCCAAATGGGCTATCGTAACTGGTTTTAAATATCTTCAGCAACGTTATTGAAGAGATTGTCCTTCATCAGAGACCCTACAAACCGGGTTTCCTTATGGTCAAAGGATCGAAATTGGCCAACCCCAGGCTCCAGATGCCTAGTGCGAAATGACCATTTAAACTCGCACGATACCCCAGGCGTGCAAATAATGTCAACTTTATCAACCTAAAACCTAATACTGTATTTTATATTTAAGATTATTCCTAATAGATTTTTACTTAAATATTTAAAAATAAACTTTAACTCTAAACATCTTCTCCAAGTGGCTCTCGTTCGCTATGAGGGCTTGTGGTTTGGGTACTCCTCCCTCCGTTTTACCGCTAGTTGACAGCTGCTAGGGTATCTGGTGTTTGGTGGAACAGATGTTAGACGTTCGTGATAAGGACCCGTACACTATCCACGCACTCTTATATAACAAGAGTAGAGTATTAGATCATTATAAATAGATCCATATAGGTTTTAGTACAGGTGACACGGACTATTTATTCTATACAACACCTGACCCCTAACAAGCAAAAGATGTTCCTTTAATTTTTGCATCACTGATAATCGCAGAGTAAATCGGTAAAAGATATGTTTAAAAAGCGAGATAGTTTGTTTGCAATTTTTGAATTTTATTTCAAGTTGATTTATTACTAACACTGCAAACGGTGTTCATCATGAATAATAGAAAGATATTTCGCTCTGTTGGCCTCGGCTATTGAAGTTGCATTAGCCGCTTGTGATTGAGCGAGCATGCTCCAGTTGTTCACGCTCCATTTATTAAACCCTAAATAACTATTCATGAAGAATCATATTTAGATTAGAATCGTTACCAAACTAACCTGGTAAAAATTACTTGAACTTTTTTGTGCTTGAACTGTTTACTTTATTTTACAGATTATATTATTATCACTTACTATGAACTCTAGCGTTCGACCATTAAGTGACACATCAGGCCGTGCCACAACAGTTAAATCTATCTTTAAAGTTCGTGTCAACTTTAACTCCCAAGTCTTAACAGCATCACGACTTAGGTTGAGATAAGTAATCTTCAAACATAACAAAACAACCATCGGCAAATATGACCACAGGAACAGAACTGTAGAGATAAATTTAACTTCAACAAAACCTTTTACAGGTTAAAATTCAACCGTCCACACAGGTGGAAGACAACGTGAGCGAAAGACTGACCTTTCAGAACCTTCAGTCCACTCCTGAGCAGACCATTTATCAGTGGTGAGTGAGTTGGTGGGCATTGTTAGGCTTATAAGTGGGCCACTCCGAGTGCAGGTGTACCAGTGTGCAAGCACCTTGCCGTAGAGTTCAGGTGTACCAGTGTGCAAGAGTCCTGATCAGGTGGAAATATCCCATTTGTATCATATGTAGACTTGTCCAGGAACGCGACCTTCTTGGGTGTCAGTTAACGGACCGCTGTAGTTTTTGTCTCGGGTGTTAATTTCTACAAAACGAGACTTCCGAACTACGCAAACGGTGATGAAAAGTTAAGGGTGGGGATAAGCCGGCATTACAGATGACTAACGCCCTTGATGTACTGAACTTGTTTTGCGTGAATCATTCTTCAAAATTTGATCCTCCCACTGTTTCATAAAAGTTTATTTTTCACCCTAGTTCGAATGCCATTTAACAGAGTATTTATTCAAAAATTGTGATGACTAGTGTCGATCAAAGTTACTAACAATCAAAACTAATTGAAAGAAATTTAATTTGTACGCCATGTACAGTGGTTTCCACTATGTCTCATTAACTGTTGTAGTTTTTATTCAGATTATTTGTCTTAGAAATTTAGTAAAACCTTTGTTGTTTTGAATACCAATTATCCTTAAAGTTCAAGAGGTAAACTGGACCTATGAGGGTCCACAACCTGGAATTGGATCGAAGGTTTTTTGTTTACCTTCGGTTGTTTGTGTTCCTAAGCCGTTCTAGCTAAAGGAGCTACGCCAATTTCAATCACCAATCCTTACAAGCCTCAAGGCAGAAACGACTCAAGACGTGCGAACAGCCGATATAAGAAGGAATGGACCAGAGCAGTAGCTATGGATGGCAGAGTGCAGACCCACTCCAGACCGTTATGTAATGCACCGGACACCTCCAATGTTCCTCCATCCAGACCCGCTTTCTCAGACCCTACTGGAATCCAGACACTCGATACTCTCGATATTCTCTTTTGTCCCAAAACCTTCCGATTGTTCCGTTTCTGAGACTTGCTCTGGATCTCTGGTTACCGGTCAAGAGGAATTTGAATTGACGAAACGTTCTTGGCTTTGAAGTTTTTACCTCGAAGTTTTAATTGCAGTTCATATTCATCCGAAGATACGTATGTTCTTTTCATTTCTTCAAATTAGTAGTATTTTTGTTGGTAATGTTTCTTTCGGTGATAAAGAATTTGTTTAGTCAGTTTTCGACCGATTGGCGAAGTTTCAAAGGTCTCACACGTAATCCTCCGCAAAAAAGAACTCTATTATAACTACTAAGGTTCATTAATTCCAAATGGTAGGTAAAATTGTTCGTACATAAAGGTTTGCGCAATAGTTTGTTTGTCTAAAAACAAACAGGAATTGCAAAAGAACTACTACAAGTAAATAAGTAAACAACCATGATATTGAAAATAATTTGGATACTTTCATTTTGACATTTAGAATTATTTGTATGATAAAACTTTCCTGGGTATTCTTTTCTTATTGACGTTTTGATCATGCTTATTACTACATTTTACCATGTTATGATATTTAAACAAAAGTATCTTAATAATCAAAACTACGAGTATTTAAAGTAACGTTTAGAAATCTGGTATAAAGAAATAAAATGACGCTGTAATTTCAAAGTGAGCATCTAACTAAAAAGCAACACACTCGAAGAAAAGTGTGGTAGAAAGCAGCAGTAGAACAAATTGTCGAGGAATGGTTGTCAACAATGCTGACGATGTGACCGCAAATCACACTGCGACCAAGATGGAGGTCAAACTCCTAATTATTGTGTCAAGTCACAGAAGTGGCGCTTGTCAACTCAAGTGGCAGAAGTGAGAACTAAACATCACGATGACTCATCAATGATGAACAGATTTGCATAGAATCGTAACGGGAATGGTATTCAGTTGCAGCAACTTTGTAGGTTTAAATTAGAGGCAACGGTTTGAATGCGAGGGGCTCAACAAGGGCAATATGGTTCAAGGAAGTAAGATGTGTGTAGCCGCACATACAAGCTTTGGGAGAAGGACAAAGGTAATTAAATAATTGTTAATTTTGAGGCCAAAGGTATTAAAATAAAAAATGGTATTCCTATAGGCGTAGTTTTGACAGAATATATTGGAATACCGCTTCAAGTTCAATTTTCATGTAAGTATTGTGTTTTGAATACTCGTACAATTGAAGTTGTAAGGTAACTGACAACTTTTGCCCCAGGGTAGCAAGGCTTTTTACTCGCAAAAATCTCGTGCTAAAACAATAAGTTAACTTTTATGTTCAATGCGTTCATTTGCAAAATGCCGTATAACCTGAAGAATCGAGTGCAGATAATGAATGGACCATTTTAGTATCATAGATTATGTTTGTAAATTTAGCTTTTGGATAGACCAGGACATCAGAGTTAAGATGAAATCACAAAGATATAGTCATTATAATAATTATTATATCTCGCAACATGTTTTGTTTACGTCTGTTAGCTACGTCAACTACAGTCATCGGTCAGAATACATGAAGTTTATAGAGCTCGTACTGCGCAAGCTGAAACCAAATTAGGAAACCCAGAAATAAACCATTGTTAGAAACGCGATTTGTGGCCAGCTGTGAAAAAATGTCGCTATTGTTTTATCTCGTTGCAGGCTTACACTTCCATCGTGAAAATCCAACATGCACTACCGAATCCCTGGGTGGATATTTTCGAGCAAATCTCTTCCCCTTGAAATGCGATCAAATGGCAACATGCCAGTCTACTGGCAAGATCGTGCCGAGTCATCATTGATGAGCGTATGCCGTATTTGCATAGAATGATAACGGGACCGGTGTTCAGGAGTTCAGCTGCAGCAACTTTGTTCAACTCGAGTGTCCTTGCAAAATTGTAGATGGTCTGGATGTGTGCAGAATGATGCGGCAGTTTTATAGACACGCGTGCTGGGTAGTTACAGTTTGTGTGAGAGTGCATTTGAGAAAACTCTGGATTTTGAGGGATTAATCGACTAACAGAGATGTCATGTAAGGGTAGATCCAGGCCCAAATTTGAGGGGACCAATTTTTAGACTAATCCAGCAGAGTGGGTTTAGGAGGCTCAACCCCCAACCAGACAGGAGCATTTTACCTTCTAAAAGAATAATTTTAACGAAAATGCTGATCCATAAAACAATCTTTTAAATTAACAGAAAAACGTAATATTATGCAAACGGGTAACTCATAGGTTTTTTCTTTTTATTTGAGATTTATCTGTAGCTTTGTAGATAGTTTGATTGTTATATGAACATTGAAGTAAACAAGTACTATTAGTTTACTCTTATCCATGTAAATTTTAAAATAAAATCTGTATAAATTGCAAAACTAATGTCTAGTAAATTACACTAGGGACTCAATAATTTGGCCGATATACAGTGTAATCCAGTACTCTGACAGCATCTGTCTTGTTGGCCTTTCCATGCGTTTGTTTCGTCAACACATCTTTTAGCAGCCATTGGATCTGAGGTTTCTCTCCCCCGGAAAATTTAAACACTTTACCTTCAAAAAGAGTAGTTAACGCAAGTTTGGCCCATAAATCCATCATGGGTTACCAACAAAACGTACTATTATGCAAACCGGTAGTGCATCGGTGTTTTTCTGTGTCTAATTCTAAGTGGAACTTGACCCCCTATAACCCTTCTTCCCTTGATTCGCCACTGTTTCAATGAGTGTTGGTGTACAGAACTTTAGAAGTACCCTATGCTCCGAATCATGTATTCTTCCTTAAGTATCACCTTGCTCGTTGGTTCTTCACTTCAATCTACCAGGTATTTTCTAGGAAAGATTAATTATCACCGAACCAATGAACGATAAACTATCTATCGTATTGATCTAACAAAGCTTCAACAACGACCAAACTACTGCATCAGCGGCTTTATAGTTTTAGTTTTTCTGCTTCAAAGAAGCCACGCAAGTGCTCCGATTTCCAGCAAATGGTTGCGGTTAAGCATTATTGAAGGTAAACCTGCAATGCGGTTGTCACTGCAAAAGTGCAGCTCTTTCTTCACCACAGTATCAACTTACATATTACCATTAGTTGTTACTCGGTTGTATGCCTTAGTGGTAATACTCGACACTTGTTTAAATACGAGTTATCTTGTTCTACACAAGATTCTTGAGCATAAACATTTTGTTTTTTAGAAATTCCAATGACTAAATTCAAAGAGCTACTTACTTTGTCAATGGTTTGTTTTAATTAAAACTGTCAATACGTTAAAATGCACTCTACTGATGTACATATCATCGAAGAAATTATCATATTGAAGATTTTACTTTCACCTTTTCAACAAGACAGTCCACATATTCTTTCGTATCACTATCACTTTTAATTCTGTATCATAAGATTTGAAATGGACACCTTTCTAATTATGACACATTAGAATTAGTCAAACGTTTCTCACTTTCAGCTTAGCTGAGGAGGGTCAGGTTTGATGTCTTGAGCCCTTAGTGAAAGTACCTTCACTTTTCTATTTCACCTTTCGAATCAAAACTATGCGACCTTGACATGTTTCCAAAACAGTTCCTCGTATTTTGACTAGAAAGGACGCTTTTGATCCTGATGAACTGTTGGACAATTTTTATTGATTGAAATATAGCTGTCGGGCAGGCAAAAGCAAGCACCCGCCTTGATGAGATCTATTGCTAGAAATCAATTCCCTTCTTGTTTGACTGTTGACTCAATATTTCAATTCCGAAGCATCTAACCGTGGCGTAGTTATGATGGATAACCGTGTCAAGGCTGCATTGAGCATTTGAATGACAGAATCCTTTCTAACTATCAGCATTCATTCTGCTTATCATTACTGTCTCGGGTCTGCCTTTCATTGTGTACAATTGATAAACATTTCGAGAAAGCATTTGACATTTTATTTGGCTCTAAATACCTTTAAGAGCCAAAAAAGAAGTGATTTTCGTTTACTACTTTCTTTTTGAGTAGTTATTTACAACGTAGGATTTTTTAATTGCAAACTTTCATCTTAACTCGGGAAAAAGGGTAACGAGCATGTTATAGCTATCTCCGATATTTCGAACTGTTGATGCTCCGCCGGCAGGAAACCCGTTTAATGTTGGATTAGGAGTTTTATTTTTCCTTCATGAAACAACATGAATAACCAGTTACATATGTATTAAAATAAACGTAAATTACGTCAACCCATGTCATTGTGATTTAGTCTTCAGCGATTTTACGCCAACCAGACAGCCATTATATCAACATTGTACTTGGAATCACATGGACTCACTTAGCTGAATTTACCTCCATTGTTTCAGTTAGCTCGGAACCATGCCTCCCCAAATCTTTAAAAAGCAACAACAGGCGTCCAAATTTAGAAGACGCTTGCGGCCTCTTTGTTTGTGCGTTTGGTCTCTAGCACACGAGGTTAGTTGAACTTCTACCTATGAAATCAGGTCACTATCATTGTTCTGGATTGTTTCGAGGATTTTGGTTGTTGGATGAGTCGTGGAGGAGGTGAAGGAAGAGTTGCAAGCCACGATACAAGATACAATGGGCAGTAATGGCGGGGTCACCGTTACCTACGCTCACCTCGGCCCTCGCCTGACCTGGCTCCAGCTCCACTCACTATACTGCATTCCTGGACCAGTTGATCAATGTGAGCAATGCTACCGCTGACCACACAAGGCACAACATACTGGACAGTGGATTCACAAGCAACACTTCAAAACAAAAGGATTGATGTTTTCGGTGAAATCATAGAAACCTCTAGCAGAGAGGCCTGGACTGGATCTTCACAAATAAAAACTAAGAATAGATGTTTCCCAACAAAACAAATACTGTACAATCTTCATCAAAAATGGATAGGCTATTTTCCATAAAAATTAAGATAAGAGTTAATTTGAACAAGAATGTATCAGCTTTATCAAGAATGAATCTTGTCCAACAATAAGATGGTCCCTACTTCATTACGAACAAATCTTGGCCAACAACAAAGATGGTATACACACTGACAATAATAAATCTCTTCCAACAAAAGTATACATGGAACGAGAACTATCAAGATTTATCAAGGATGGAATTTTTCAAATGGAGCAAATATGGAACTACAGTATCTTCATCAAGACTTGATCTTTGTCATTGACTAAAGTTTCATAGTAGAAGTTAAGAGCGGGAGTTGTTACGAAAACCATGGTAAGAATTATCTTTAGCTAAATCAATTGAATATCCCTTTTTCTCAACAAACCAAAAGTAACATCTCTTCGGCAAAAGCAACATGAATATTAGGCTACAAATAAAATGGTTTATCTCCAAAAAAATACAAACTAATGTTTATTGACACAGTGAAGTTTAATTAGGTTAGTCAATTTCCTAAACCCTTTGACAAGGTCATATATTTCAAAACTGTTGAAACTTACGTGTTCAACTGATACGTAGTGATTCATTCACGAATTCAACTGATGAACTACAGCGACTCAAATGCGAGGTGTTATTAGAGGTGGCTATAGGTGAGGTCAAATGTTACGACACCGATAAATGCTAACGCTGTATAAACACTTTGTTGATCAGCTGGTTTGATACGAGGTGACAGCTGTCCCGTCGTCAGACAGACAGACAGACGTGCAAGAAAGTCGGAAAGTAGGTTTAATGATCTATTTGTTGCTCGTGCCACTTCCCTCTATTCCAAGTAAGTACCCCTCGCAGCTATTTTTGAATGCATTTCCCTGTTATTATCACGTGCTCTTCACACAGAAAGCGGTCACTTGTACTATCGTTGGAATGTTTGCGGTTGGTGATGATTTTCCGATTATTTTCATCGGAGACTTAAACACGTGTCTATTATGTCAGCATTTTTCTTTTAAACTGAACAAGCCAAAAATATTATCTTTCCCTCTCACTCTTACGATCTTAGAAACTCTTGATGCTCTCCACGAACAGAGACTAACGTCTGGCACGTTCCACAGAAGGCGCGGAGAAGAAGGCTTGAAAAGAAACGCTGGAGGCACTCGAGTTCCGGGTACAATGAGACGCCTGGCATTAATTGTTGTATCAGAGGAGGTAATTAGGTGGGTGAATGGTGAATAGGGATAATGGTGACTGGTCTACTGTGTCTGCTGTGCTGACTGAGGAAAGGGAAAGTGTTGGAAAACAGCTGTTCGAATCGAGGAAATCAGCTGTCTAGATCGTGAAAATCGTCGGATAATAATAGGGACAGAAGCATTTTAGAGATAGATTTTGAAGTGGTGATAAAAGCAAAATCCTTTGAAATCTTGGTTTAGATTTTTATGTGGGAAAGCTGAAATGTATACATACGTGGGTGCAAGAAATAAAAGGGGGTCACTTTATGAAGAACATTGAAGAATAAGTTTAATTAAGTGTTGTCTGGTACCAGCCACGAAATGTTGTTTTCCGATACTGTTAGTTTACTATTGAGACAATCATCTTTTGACCACTAAACTGAATCTACTGAAAAGTCTATATTGAAAGCGAAAACTTGTACCTCCTCTTGTAGGTGGATACGTTTTTAGAAATTAGAATAACATCTCCGGCACCAGCACATTAACCACAAGGCTTAAGATTTTGCATTATTGACCCTAGTAGTACATCCTAATCTCCTGGTAATTCTGCTTTTTCCAAAATGACTCGCGATTCCAAGAAGTCCTTCGGAATCAGCAACTAAACCTACAACACAAATCACACTCCTCGATGCTCAAGTGAAGCTCTTCATCAACCTTGACAAACTCAAAACTGACAAGGTTTAGCAATTCAAATCAGCATTCCTCTTAACCCTGGAGTGGAGAAGGAGGAGAGTGGTGCCGCTTAACATTTCAATGGGCGGTCAACACGATCGGAATGTGGCGGAGAAAATTATTGTTACTAATGGCAGGAGCTACAGAGCAGCACAGACCACCGCCTCCGCCTTCTCCGCCTCGGCCGGATCTCGTCCTCAGGTCTCTTTGTCATTGTGCTCTCTCGTGCGAGAGGATACTTTGTCCATTGGATCCTTGTTTAGCATTGACAATACATTCAGAACATTTTCTTTTGGAGTTGATGCACTTGTCAGGTTTTGATTTTACTTTCTAAGTGAATGACTGAAATTGCTCTACAGTAACAGCATATCTGTACAGAAGCTATAGATGCAGGTTATACCCTTTTCTATATCGAATTGACGATTCTCTCTTAATGAGTTAGAAGACCCATACTTAAGAAAGTTTGATCGTAAACTAATGGACTCTATAGTTTCTGTAGTCTGTGGTTGGACAGCATCAAGAAACCTTGACCAAGTTGTGAGAGGAATAAAAATGGCAGAAGATCTAAGTTGCAGAAGTTCTAGATTCACTAACATTTGAGACCCTCCAACCAGAATGATAGCATAAGATCGAAGTCCTCTTCATAATAATAAGAATTGACTACAAAGGTATGGTTTCAAAACTAATATGGTTCAAAATAATCAAACCGTTGATTAATAATCACGTTTATAGCTGTTTTAAAAAGCGACCAATTAAAGTTTATCGGTCAAGATTTTCAGAGTTTTAACTTTACTAAACCAAAAGTGAAGTTGGACCCTTTTCAGTGCCCCTTGGGTGGTCTTTTCAGGAATTCGAATGTGCAGCAGATTCCACCGCGCCGAGAAGATTGGGGTTCACTCTGGACTACGTCAGGATACATTGATGACCGGTCTCGCCATTCATTCTTAAGACCTACTCCGCCCCTTTCTAACATCTGTCAAATGTCATCTGAGCACCAGGAAGAAGACTTCGTTAGCCTGCTATGTAGTCGTAAACATGTCATCATGGGTATTACACCCGTGATGATCATCATGATGAAGGAACTTCTATTTCACTTTGGCTTGGTCATCATATCATAGCCAGCATATTTTCATGTCACTACATCACTTCTCCACTATCACTTTTCCCAATGATTTTTGTGATCTTTTCAAATGTATTTTTCCACATTTTATTACTAATTCTGGAATAATTGTTTTGTAATTTAGCATTAGGATTATTCAATACGTCAGTTTATTTCATTATGAAAACAGAAAAACTAATATATTTTAAGATACGTACTCTACGAAACAGAAAGAATAGCTGAGTTAGGTCTACAGTGTAAAATGTAGTAAACACCCAGGATACTATGTTTACACATAACTCAGCTGTTTTAACGGTACTTCTCATGGTTAGTGGTGTTGGTCTATCAATAAATAAATTTTCCCACAAAATTGTAGAAAATTATCGTGAACCTCACCGGTTTCCCGCCATTCAAGAAAGAGTTTCTTCAAATACCATAAAACAGCCGAAACTTGCAAAAGGGTCATTTTAAGATGCTGGTGACCTTTTCCCATAAGGGCCTTACTAAAACACAGACATACCCACTTTCAAGAAAGGAATAATCAGAGGCATCGGAAATCAAAAATAACCCGCGAAAAAAATGGCGGCTACCGGCTAAACAGAGTTTTGGAAAACAATATACGAGTATTGTAGACTTTCTTTTCTTTCACCCGAAGAACCATTTCCCGAAATTTTGCACATTAGTTATAAAACCCCCAGCTTATTTTTAGTTCACAAAGTTAAGATAACGCAATGAACCTGTATCATAACATATCGCCTTTTAATGTTTAACAAAATTCCACTTCAGGCTGATAAAAGGTTATTTAAGAAACTCCCAATAGATCTTAAATCAACTAACGACTTTGTTTCATTTAGAAAAAAACTGAACAATTACCTAATTACCCATCCATTTTGCACTTTAGACGAATTTATGAATACTTCTATTTAGTATAAATTATTATAGTTTTAAACTGCATAGTTACAGAATCGGACCTTTTCTTACCAGTGGTAGTAGTCAACACAATTTTATTGTAAAAATGACCACGAATAAATAAATAAATATAAACTTGTTCACTTCTCAAAGATTTCTCTTCAAGTCCTTGTTGTTTAGTGTTTTCTCCGAGAGGAATGTCTACAATGGAAATTACCTCGACCTTTATCTACGTTATAGTGATTGTTTATGAAAATGTCAACAAAGGGTGATTCACGCCGTCGCGATAGACGGAGAAACCGGAAGTTGTACCTACAATTATTGATAGATAACTGAAAACAAGTCACCTGAACAGAATATGAGTGCAAGTGCTAGTTTGGGGTTGTTGACGCGATTTCTTTACATTTAAACAATTGCAACTTAGATGGATAAACTCTCCTATGAACTAAAACACTTTTAATTGGATTCCTTGGTAAACATGACCAATTGGTTACGCTTCCAGATTTGAATTAGATAGGGTTTATTTCAAACCATTTGATAATGTAGACTATAAATTTTACAAGAAATATCGAAGGACATAAGCGGGACCTTTTTTCCTTTAAAATATGAACTCGTAAATTTGAACATGTGCTACAATTTTCCAATATGGCGACCAACTTGATAATGTTTTATGAGAACCCCCAAATATTATCATGTTTTTTATTTTACTCTTTTTTATGATATGAGGTTTTGTTTATGAGCTACAACCCAACGAGTTTCTCACTAAAACCCATTTGAAAACATGTTCGTACCTAATGTATGGAAAGCTGTAGTTAGTAGTGAGAAAATTGTAAAGTATAAAAGTCTTAAAATTTAATGTTAAACCTGGCTTAATCATCAAGGTAAAATTTTTCTTTAACAAGTTTAGTTTTGCTCGTTATGTTCAAATTATTATTCTTAAAACAATAAATTAATACTTTAATGGTTAATCAGGTAAAATTATGAAAACGTATTGATAAACTGAGTGGGTAGTTCAGGAGCTACAGCTCTCCCAACTTTAGCAATGTTATTCAAATGAGACTGATTGAAAATTGTGCTCTTAATTCACTACAGCTCCAAGATACCAACTATTACGGCCCATTTAAAATGAACACCCGTTACTTCATTCCTCCGTTGGAGGCTTGAGCAACATATCCCAGGTTATGGAAACACGCCAACAACCACAGCATAAGTTAGCTAACAGAGTTCACCACTAAGTCTTGTTTACCATGACAAATAGTTAAGTCCGTGTAGGTAGACTATGAACATATGACGCAAAGTCGAGTCATAAGCATTTTATGACGACTCATTAATTCTCAATAATGTGAAATGCATTTCTGCAAGTGGGAGTACACTGAGTGGCTTAACTAAGAAGAGTGGCTTTGGTAGATTGCAGCTGTTGAAACCGTAAAATTACTTGTTTGTGACCTTGTCAGAATTTGGAAAACGGTAACCACTATAAAAATACAAAGCCATAACAAAGTTTGTTGAATGTCCTATTTTGATTTTACAGTATTGTCAGTACTGCGTACATTTCCGATAACGATACGGTTTTGATATGCGTATCATGGACCTACTCTATTATAAATTGTTTATTTCTGAGCTACATTTATGTAAGACTTATTACTTGTCGTCATTGAGGTGTTATCTAAATTGCCGAACGTTAACTGAATATTATAATCACGCGAGATCAAGTTGCCGGTCTAAACCATTTTCAAACTGTTTCAGTATATTCTTTATACTAACTTTAATTTTTGAAAAATGCTATGTTTTTCAATTAAAGATTAACCCATTCTTGAATTCCATCACCATTTTATTTGTGAATAGTGAGGTATCTATATTCCAGTTGTTTGAATTCGTTTGAAGGCGACAAATTCTATTCTACTATTACTAAGTTTTTGTTTGTTCAGAAGTCACGTTAAGCCGTTGGTCCATTAGGTCGTTGGTCATGCGGCTCTTAGTTAATGACCCAATCTGGGGAACAGTCTGCCCTCTATTGTAACAAGACTACTCATCATCATCTATTAAAACACTATAAACATTCATGCCATATTCCCCTCTAAGAGACCAGAGCTTTTTAAGGAACGTATTTAAGAAGCTCTATCAAGAAGTATTTGTTACTCTTATTCGCTTTCATCAATCATGTGAGATTGTGAGAGCGTGCGTTTTTAGTTTTTTGAGAGTAGTATTTCTTATTGCTGTTATTTACAATCTTAGTGTCGATGACAACACGTTACGAACTGTATTGTTGTTCAAGTGGCATTGTCAAAACAATGCAAAACATACCGCCTTTTTCGTTTGGAGTTCGTTGTTGACGATAAAAGGGTTTATTAGTATGATATATTATTGCGGACGTTATCCAACGTTTCGGAATCTGCAATCCGTTCCCGTCTTCAGGTGGAGAGTAACCTAAAACAAAACGCAACCTAGACAATGAGCTAGCCTAAAGTAATGGCTCTTTAAACTTACTCTCAGGTAGGCTAGTTGCAGTGATATAATGAATTTAACAATCGTCAACCAGGTGCAATTTGGCTCAATTATGATTTCTGTGTTATCAAAAACTACAAATCAAACTAAATCAACCCACTGCAAAGGTAAACCAAATATTGTATAATTTACAGATTTTACCATTCAATAAACACCAAAGAATATGTTATAGAATATGAAATAATGATAAAATGTCAATTTATTTACATGTTTAAATAAAAACAAATTTAACAATGTTATTGCATGTGTGAAGATTCACTAAAATTTTTAAACAAATAAGTGCCTAATTGATATTTTTATTATTATGTAGGCTATATGAAATGATATGATAATGGAATGAATACAACTGTTCATGAATAATGGGATGAATTAAATTAATAACAATTATGGATGACTAGTGAGTATGGATGGTATGATATAAATTTAAAAAAGTAATTAAATAAACATTTTAATACGACATCAGAGCTTAAGACATGTTTTATATTGTGAAATATGTTTATGTATTTTATTAATTGTAGGCTCCTACACATACTCTTCTATCTGTTCCAATTTAATGTATCTTACTGTAACAATCTGTTCGCAAATCGCAACCAACTGTATTTCACGTAGTTGGGCCTTGGTGCTTTAAGGTGCATTTCTCTCTTCGCTACTTTATTATTTTCGACAGGTAGTTGGTATAACACTTTCATGGTAAAATACTTTCCTCCATGAACAAAATCTGCAAATCGTTGATACTGACAAAGTGTGGGAAAAACTTAGCTTACTTTGACTTCTTAAAAGTATATATTCCGTTGTGATATCAACGCGAAAAAGGGTAGATTTATAAACAGTCGGTATGTTTTCGAATCTTGTAGAAATAGCCATACAAAATTAATGAGATAAGCTAATACTGAATCAAGTCCTTAATAGCACTAGAGAAAACTAATACAAATTATTATTGAACAATTCGTCACGTTTAACCTTTTTCTATTTATCCGCCCGCTATAGAAGAGACAGCTGAAAACAGAGTTTACTAATGGTACTGTTAAAAATCTTACGTTTCCACAGTATTTCAAAACCACTACACATGGCACCACCGTACGAAGCCGGTTTGATAAAAGTTCAAATAGACCTTACCTTTGCTTAGAGATATCCAACTTTACAGCGAGGCGCACACCTTGGGTAGAAACTGTCCAGTGTCCAAGCACTAGATCCACTCACATTTACACAACACTCCGACAACAGTTTTACTTAGAGACAGACAATACTGGAGCGACGACAGTCCACCTGGCTGTCCTCACACCGCTAACACCTAGGTGCGACTGAGTAAGCGAGTCGAGTCTTGAGGAGCTTACACAGTCCGCCGCCGCAGCGCTAGTGTGCCTACTCCAAG
The DNA here is from genome assembly GCA_018831715.1 of Matsumurasca onukii. Taxonomy (NCBI): domain Eukaryota; kingdom Metazoa; phylum Arthropoda; class Insecta; order Hemiptera; family Cicadellidae; genus Matsumurasca; species Matsumurasca onukii. The sequence continues at coordinate 19,916,808 of CM032063.1, read as the reverse complement.
TCTCTAGAAGAGGGGATCTTCTTTTTAAATGTTTTGTTTGCAAACTCGAAGAGGAATGCTCGCCCGATTGTCCGGCCGGTCGTGGTTTGGCGTGGTCAGGATTTTGCAAACTGCCGCTCCCGCCGTCCAGTTTGAAAGGCTGCCCACAGGCTCAAATCTTTGATCACACAAGATGCATGGGGTTTTTGAACTCTGCCCTGAAAGGTGTTACGCTTGTTTGACTTGTTGGTGTGGTCGCTTTTATTGGACAAAGCTGAACACTCATAATACTAATGGAAAGCGAATTCACCTTACGGTACGCTGCTTTTAAAGAGAGCAGAGGAAAGGTCCAGTGAAGAACAAGAACAAAAGAAAGGCTATCTTCGTCGGGTCTACAGGTGCCTGTAGATCATACAAGTAAACGTATTTGTATGATCTTCACTTAAAGATGTCTATAGGTTAGTATTGAGCAAATGATAATTAAGTACCCTTTTGGGCTGTGGGCTTCATTCAAAATCTAGTAATTAAAAACTCAAGTGCATGACAGTAACTATCAAACTACTTTAGTGTTCTTTAGTACGTTTAAGGTTGAAATTCGGTTCGGTCATTTGGTACCCATATTACTCCTACAATGCAGATCATCAAGAAACAATTTCTTAGGTTGTTGTTATCTATATTCGAGGTGGGCTCCTGTGATAAGAGACGACGAGTAACTACTGTATGTGGGTTTGCCTCTGTCAGCTGGCAGGCAGTTTGCTTGACGAGTGGTCTACTTATCAACACTCTCTTATCAAAGTTCCAATTGTATGTGTCACGGCACAATGTGCTTCTCTCCACACTGCTCTCGCACAAATTTAGGAGCGAACTCTCGTTTGAATGTAATAACACGACTTAGATATTTTTTGTTCAGCTAATGGTTTTGCCTTATTGTCTTTAAACCTGGAGACATTGATTGTTGTCATTTTTCTCTAAAAACAACTGCTTTAGACAAATGGTGCTAACGTTGCACTTTTATTCCCAGGAAAATAAAGGGGGTTTCATGATTTTTATGCAGCAAGGTCATTAGCTGTGTCAATGAGTTTGTTTTGATTTTCAACTATATTAAAGCATTGTAACGGCTGTTTCTTTTAAACTACATGAATTCGACTACTAAATTCAAAACATTGTTTAATTTTAGTTTTTATTTGAAAACACGTCAATTGAAATTTGTTTACCAATATTATTTGCATCATGACAAAAAGTATCGTTCATCACTTTTCCAAAAAGTGTCTTTTTGATATTCGCTCATTTAATGTTGGAAGGCCTATAAAGTATAAAGTTCAATAAAGAAAATATCGCCAACTCGGCAGATGAGGCAGTTTGTAAGGGTTGGAAATTTCTTAAAAAAAAATACGAATATTAAAAATAACAAAATTTGTTTATAATTCCAGTCTCCCCAGTGCGTCCTATATCTATATCTCTCGCTGGCCAGTGAGATGCGTCGGTCGCGGTGGGTAACATATGAGAAGGCAATCGTTGCACGTGCGGCCACATCCCGTGATCATTAGTTTCTGCCATCACGATCAGGAACGACTCGGTCACGAAAGTGCCCCCCTTAGCCCCCCTGGTGCCCTGGTACCCACATACGGCCTTTGTTGACTCATCCTGTCGTGTCTGCGTGAAACGGTTAGTTCGCACGAATTTGTAAATTATACCAGATTATTTAAAGATTCTGTGGAATATGCCCACACTTACTTAGCCTCACTACCTTTTGGAAAAATGTGATTAAGCTGATCCAGTGGACGCTGGCGGGTTGGTATCGCGCGCGACCTCGAGTCTTGTTCCGGTGGCGTCAGTTCGATCTCCAAAGTCATAACGGACAATGTTGCTCAAGTGGCTATGAGGTAACTCTAGGCCGTCGAGGTTGAGATCTAGAGGACTTTATAGTCCTAACTGCAATAAAAATCTCTGGTAGGTAGTATAATAAAAAATACAAGCTTTACTTGGCAACATCTGACTGGCTTTCGTTCATATAGCATGCGAAAGCTATACACCAATCTGCCTTGGTTGCACCAAAATAGAAAATTGGACGAGAGCGGTTTCATATTAAAGCATTTATGTAGTATAATAAAAAAAGTTGACTAGTTGCATTCAATTAAGCTGGATGCATTATAAAATTGTTATCAAAAGGAAGAAATTAGGTACCTGGAATAATGTTATTTTTATTATTGAAATAAATTCCAATTTCTTTCTGTTTAATTTGATATGAAGTGGGAGTGATTCTTTCATAGGAGGGAGTGATTACTCAAATAGAGGGGGTACACGAATTACTAAAATGAGAACTTGGAAAATATTTTCTCATAGGCAACTCTATAGATTGGGCTAAAATAAAAAAAGGCAACCAATAATCGTCTACCCTGTGGAGTTCTATGTTGTAAAAATCATTCATATAACAGATGATGACCTAGTAGATACACAAAGGTGGGATCTTGTACTATTATTATCGTTTATAGAACGAGAAAAATGAAAAATGTCATAGCAAACACTTTAACGTTCGCTTCATTAATATATATCGTCACAATGTTTACAAAAGAATTACTGTACAGGCAAACAAGCAATGAGCTAAAAGAGTAATCCAGATCTCCTATTGTGAGGTAAAGAGTCATGAGAAGTATTTTTGCACGTGTTTACTGGAAACAAACCGGTAGAAACTCAACAGACACACACAACAGACTAAGTGTTTCAACAATTCACTCAAGTGTTTGTGCTAGGAATAGACAATAGTTCAATATTGATGTTCGTGTTCTTTCGTTCAGCTGGTGAGTCTTTCAAAGCAAGACTCTTTTAAAAAGATCAAAGTCAGTTGGAGGAATCGGTCTTTAGCATTGTCTTCACTTTGCAATTTGGAGCTTACATAGTATGTATATTATGTCCTTTTTAAAGGCGTGGGTTTTATCAGAGATAGAATATTTTTCTTGTGATCATATCCAATTTTCTACGTCTATACCTAAGAAACTGATTTTGATCAAAGCATTTTTAGAAAAGTTAGTGTCAAATGCCACTAGATCAAATCACTAACTAGGCCACGCGAGTGAAGCGGATTTCCTTTGCAATTTGTTGCTCTAATAAATTCGCTGCTCAGCCTTGCTTCGTCATTAGGCCTTAGTTTTCGTGCTCGACTATCACAGTCGTTACAACGTCACAACTATACAAATGTAAAAGTGTAAAACCCCCTCGTAAGTTTACATTTCCTCCTCTCTCACTCATGGCCAGACTGTGTGCGATGCGCGCCCGCCACGCTCACTGTGCTCTATCTTGTCAGAAGGCGCAATCTGCGCAACTATTTTTATAGCGCATTGTTTGCGCATTCCGCGAGATAACTTGTTTATTCTTCTGTTATGGCTCGGAGGCTCTCGCCTTGCCACCACATACGCCCAGGCCTCAGTCGCGATACGCCCACCACTTTCTATAACGGTGCCAGTAGATCTGCGTATGCGTCTATAGGTCAACAAGACAGCTGATACACTCTGGGTGTCACTTACTTACTGACTTAAACCCCTCTCCCTGGCAAAAGACTGAAAATATTACCCCACTGGCAAACGACTAGTCACCTTTGTGGAAAACATAATTTTTGGTTCAAAACCTAAAGTGAATTTGTCTTGTGGTACGTTGCTGTAATCAGAAGGCATTGCTTTTTGTTTTAATGTGTAATAATCAGTCAATAAACTCAAAACACGTATAAATAAATAAGATTTGTTCAGAAACGAGATGATAATAAAAATAACTTCCGCAATGTCCAAACAAGGAAATATACACTTTACACTATTTCAATTACAGTATTATCTTAAGGACTTAATATGCTATGCGTAGGCAGCCCAAAAGGGCCTATTAGTATAAGTTTCTGACTGCCAGCTAGGCAGAGAACTTAGAGCTGCTATACCAACGGATTTGTATTTCCCTGTTTTTTAAAACGGAAAGAAACAAAAAATACACTACAAGTTCTTTTATGCTCATAACATCCAACATTATATCCTCGGTGTATAGGACGTTAGACATAAATAAAATCTAAAAGATAGAGTGAAAAGGGATTTCCCACAGTATAGACGTTTTGTTCTATTATAGCAGAGTGTCTTTCAATAAAAGTGAGTTTACACAGTTTATACAAATTTATTTCAAAGAGTCCCTTCATAAAAAAGTAGTTCTCTTGGGTTAGATACTTTGTTTTTATAGGAGATTTCGTAGACAAGTTGTTTATCAATGTATTGAAACTCATCGTTAGAAAAAAGGGCTTGATTAAAATAAATTCGTTTATTTTAGAACCGAACTGTCTCATGGAGAAACAGGTCAAAGACGGCGTCAGTAATTTAAAGAAGTAAGTTTTGATAGTATTCTAGAGCTGAAATAGAAGATATAAAAATTCATTTTGGTTTCATATTTTTTAAGGAATCGAGGTTTTTACAAAGAGGGCTTAGGCAAAGAAGAAAAATCTTACAGAAAAGAGATTTGTTGAGTTTTCAGGTGTTTATTCAAAAAGGTTCCTCGTAAAAAGCTTTGTTTTAGGATGATTGGTATGTATACCTTATACATCCCTTACTACGTACGTCAAGTTCTTTGCGTTGTCCTTTTCTAAAGAAACTGGGGTTCCCATAAAATAGGTTTGTCATTAAAAAGAGTATGGTAATTAAAAAAGGAAAGTACGGTTTCCTTTTAGGGAGTTCCTAGAAAAAAGGTTCAGTTCTCTTTGGAAAGGGTTTTTTAATGAAAAGAGATTTTTATACGAGAAGAGGAAAGGTTTTTCGTACTCTCCAAAAGTAAGTTATTTGATTTCAAGGTTTTCTGTAAACAATCAATTGAAAAGAGGTTTCTCGTAGAAAAGAGATGCTCTATAAAACATAAGGTGATATTGATCATGAAACAGTATAGATCAAGGCGTTAGTACCACTAGCCACTAGGGAACTCCACTCTCCACCGTATTGGCCATTAGAATATCATGGTCATGTATTTTTTGTGGAGAACATTGGAATTCGGATTTAGTACCTTACATCAAAAGTTTATGGGAAGTGGGAACGAGGAAACCCATTGGTCAGAAACAGGCAAATGGCCAGAAGAACCCCGTAGAAGTTGTGTATATCCGTAAAATGGATATTGAAAATGTCTACTTCATGGTATGCTGTCTTCCCTGTGCCTCGCCCTCTCTCGGACCCTACAGAAGAACAGCTGGCGTGCACACTGCAAGTCTGAGCTAGCGCGGCTGCGCGGCCTGTGAGCGCCTGGTACACTACCTCCACTACCAGTCTGGCCGGCTGCGGCGGCGATTAGCTCAAGGTCATCGTACTGTCAAGGACGCGGGACGCCTGTGCCCCTGGTGTGTCTTGTTCTTTGTTTGGTGGCTGGCCAGCACCTTGCCACACCGCCTACACACCACCATTCTACACCCTGCCCATTATTGCTGCACTTAATTTATTCTATTCCTTTTTATGAATCAAAACAAACCGTAAGTCACCTACCAGTGACAAGCTGCAATTATTTCATTCACGGCCTTTCTTCTTATTGCCTTGGGTGCGTTGCAATTGTAATTATATGGCTGTGCATTCTTTATTGAGGAATCGCGTTTTGAGCGACATAATTGTAGTTTGGACGGTTGAGCTCAGTCGTGCAATGTTATGTATCGAATGGTTACCACCATCGGAGAGGTACATTCTTATCTCTATTCTCTGAACAGCTGAACTGGACAGGGATTTTACAGGTGTATTTTCAAGCCCATCCAGTTTGGATGATCCAGACTACAATAGACCAACCTCTTGAAATATTGGATGTTTAGTGAAAACGAAGGTAACTCCTACTCTCCTAGACTAGACACTAGAATGTAGGAGATACGATGACGCGACACGGACGGTGCCTCAAGTAGCCTCGAAAGTCGAGGCACGGAGGCAGACCTGACACTTCAGACACATAATATAGGATACTTCATAAAGATGGACAATAGAATAGAGAGACCATAGGCAATGACTGTTAGTACCCAGACTCTTGGTAAACAAACTCTTTAAACATTATTCATTCTTCACCTACTCACTCAAACCCTCGACAGAAAACCTCCCTTTATATAAAAACATCTAAAACTCAGATTGCATATAACAACTATTTTTGAATATAAATTGTGGACGATTCATTAGCTCTACATACTAAAGGCCCTCTACAGTCTTCTTCCTTTACTGTAATCAGTTCAATAAACTGTTTTGTACTTTCTTCTTTGAGATTTTATGTGCATTGGTGTTTCATAACTCCCTCCTCGAATTTTAATGTATTGTTCCTGGCTGGGATAAAAAAATGGACTGGGACAAGAAAATCATAGTTATTCCATTCACAGCATCATCTTAAAACTTATGTAAAATATCACATGATGGAATCAATCATCAAAACTGTCAAACGACTAACGACCCGGGCCCTCATCCTGACCCCCAGAACACGTTTTGAGCTTTTGACAAGTCTTTATAAACAAATCATCAAATGTGTACAGGGTGAGTTTTATATGTCCCCCCACCTTACCTTTTGAAAAAGGAAATTTTCTTTGAAACCCTTTGAGGAATTTTTTTTATAGGATTATGAAGTTTGCTTTGACGTACTTTGCGTCACCCACCCCACCCAAAAAACGGGGGCCAAAATTTTTAAATTGCAAACCCTCTTTGTGGCACCTTAAAAGAAAGGGAATTTTAATACAAACTCAACAACGCAAAGAGAAGTCTTTTATCTGTTCTGTAATACCCACTTAAAGGTGACAAGAAATCAGCTTAAATAAGTTTAAAATGCTACATATCACATTAAAAAAATTTGTATATTGACAAATAAATTGTTATTGTTATTGAATGGGTGACGCAAAGTACGTCAAAACAAACTTCATAATCCTATTAAAACATTCCTCAAAGGGCTTCAAAATATTTTTCCTCTTTCAAAAGTTAAGGTGGGGGGAGCATATAAAACTCACCCTGTATATGTGTGTACTCTCTACTGGTCGCCTTTTTTGTCCAATGTTCATTACATTTGGTACAAATGTTCTTTTTGTAAATATCTCGGTCAAGTTCATTAGCCAGAAAAATCGGGCTGCTGGAAGTATCCTTTTGGTGGGAGGAGTTTTGGTCAAAAAATTGTTTTTAACTACAGTATCTAAAAACAGGTAATCTCTACACATTCTATTAATCCATGCAAGCAGCGCTTTAGCACTTAGCTGCGTGTCGACCTGGTTTGTTATGTTATGTATTTGATAAAGTCTGAACAGGTTGTGTTATTTCTTTAAGGTTTTTTAGTATTGAAATTAATATCTAGGTTGTGTATTAATTTATAATTTTTTTTGTACAATATAAATTTGTATTAATCAGAATTTAGCTATTTTGATTAACAACAAAATCTGGCGATTTTTCAGTTTTGAAGGTTTAACAAGATTATTTTGTAAAACATATTTAAATTATTGTGATTTATTGCAGGACAATTGAACCACAGGTCAGTCATGTCTTAACATTATTTCATTTATATCATGAAGGTTACTTTCAACATTATATCATAAAAAAAGATGCATTCAACCTGCTTTAAATTCAAAAAATGAAGTTTTCAATTTGTTTGTTCTGTTATATAATTTAAATTAAGATTACTATAACAATAATATGAAGGTAGAATTATTATGCCTATAAATGCAAACCATTACTCATTTAAAAATTGAAAATTGTAATTATTAAGGAAAGTTATTTTATAAATACTTATGTAAATGTCTAAATAAATAATATTAGAAAAGTAAAAAGAAATACACTGAGTTTTAAAAGATTTAATTATTAGTTAATAAATAGTTAGTAGATAATTGGTTAAAAGAAGGTATTTAACAATGTATGAACTGTTCACCTTCTCAAAATGGAAAGTGGGAAATGTAGTTTCTTTATTTTGTATGCTGTATCAATACAACAACATACAATGATACATTTTCTGTTATATCATACAACTTATATCAAATTCATCCGAAAAATCCCAAGGTTTTCTGTTAAGCCCAAAGAGTGAAGATTTAGTTTTTTCCGTTACTCTAATATTAGGTTTAGCATTTTCCTGCGTAGAGCTACACAGATCGGTCGATGACTTACCTTTACCGACCTCTTTGCCCAAGTATTGTTTCATCCCCCGTTTATCACAAGTTGTTTCAGTCAGGTTTGGTACTGCACCGATTCTTACACATCTGCTGCCAGTTAATTCTTTTCTCTGTTTGATTTGCTTTTCAAGAAGAAATTTAAAGTCATTTATCAAAGAAACTTTGTTCCGTAAACGTTTTTCTTCGGGTGATGTTAAAATAACATTTATATTGCCTCTTTCAAAGTGTTCATCACAATTTTTGCCGTTACTACTATGTGACAAGTGTTGTAATGGTTCTTTAGGAAGCTTTTTTGTAGATTTTTTAGTAGCAAACACTTGTGCTTCATTATTTCTTTGGGAAATATTTCTGTGTTGAACTACTTGACTATGATTTTTAACGATTCCACTGGTTGTTACAAAAGGAGTTTTACTGACAATTGTTCCAGTAGTACGAAATGTCTTCTCACTTTTATTTTTGGGAATATTTGTGGGTTGAACTTCTTGACTTTGACTTTTAACCACTCCCCTTTTTGTAACAAAAGGAGTCTTCTCAGCAGTTGTTCCAGTAGCAAAAGCTTTCTTCTGACTTTTATTTTGGGCAATATTTGTTGGTTGAACTTCTTGACTTTGACTTTTAACCACTCCCCTTTTTGTAACAAAAGGAGTCTTCTCAGCAGTTGTTCCAGTAGCAAAAGCTTTCTTCTGACTTTTATTTTTGGCAATATTTGTTGGTTGAACTAGTTGAATATTGCTCTTAACCATTCCATTGTTTGTAACAAAGGGGTTTTATTAACAGTTGTTCCAGTTGCTAAAACCTTCCCCTGATTTTTATTTTGAGCAATATTTGAAGGTTGAAGTACTTTATTATGTTTTTTAACCATTCCATTCTGGGTAGCAAAAGATGTTTTATTAATAGGTGTTGCCTGCCTTTTGTTTACAGATAGCATTTTTTCTGAAAATTCTTTTGGTTCCCATACTTTAGAAATAGCCTTACTCGCTTGGAGCGATTTATATTGACTAGCAAATGGTGAGTTATTTCTGCTATTTGAGTGGTTGTTAGAACTAGTTTTGGTCAGGGAGGTTTGTCCAACTTCACCATTCTCTTTATAATTTGTATTATTCTTTTTTGTACCTTTACCTTGGGATATTGCCAAGGCTGAATATGTTGTAGGTTTTACGCTTTTGTTAAAGTTTGTAAACCGATTTTCAAAATGTTCAAAAATCAAAGGTTTGTGTTCTAATTTTGTAGAAAACGTAACTTCTGACTTTGATTTTCTAATATTATTCAATTTGTTTACATTAGTTGAAGAAATCGAGGTTTTTCTCTGCTTTCCTTCAAAAAATTGAGATTTTCTCTGTGACCTTCTCTGGGTCATGTTTGCTTTAAGAGGTGACTTTTCCTGCGATTTTTCTGTGTGTCTTTTATCGCCAGTAGACTTTCCTGCATTCAATGGTGGTAAACTTATCTTCCTATCAATAATCTGTTTTACCATAGTATCAATCGGCATCAATTCCGCTGACTTCTTCAAACATTCAACGTCTTCGACTAGTTTGTATTTACTTGTTACTATTGGCTCTTTAAGCCTGGAAGTACTTTCTATGGTTGAAACCTTTTTATGTTGAAACCCTACATGTATATCAAGCAAATCTTTTAACTTATTAGATGGTACAAAAATATTGGGCTTCAAGGTTTTGTTTTCTTTTTTATTTTCATTTATTTTTGGCTGTTCAGTTTTGATACTTTTAACTTCAGGTTGGAACTTAACTTGAAGTTTAGGTTGTTTCATTGACGATAAAGAATCAGTATCAAAATAATAACTTGTCAGAGGTGCGGTTTTTTCAGCCAATGTGGCTGTCTTGGCTCTTTTCTCATTGTAAACAGGCGAAAGTTGTTTCACTAACAAGCTACTATGTCTTTTTGCTAGCAAGTTTAAATTGTAGTTATTTTTCATGGTCTGAACTCCATCATTACAATATTTATTTGGAACAGCTTTCATAATTTCATAAGTGGGTCGTTTAATATTTTGTATACTACTGCTTTTGTTTTTATGTATTGTTTTACTTTTAATGTTGTTGAATTCTTTTTGTTTAGCTGTAAAAGTACTTTTTATTACGTTGCCGGTTTTACTTCCTGGAGACAAGGAATTGTTTTTGTTATTTATTTTATAATTATTGAAATGCAAGTTTAAGTCTAATGTATCAGTTTTTTTCTGACAGAAACCTTTTGATGCATTAGTATTATCCAGTTTAGAATTATTACTCAGGTTTGTTTGATTCCATTTAAAAGCACTTGCTCTGGTGTATTCCATTTCTTTTTTTATTATACTATCCAATTCCTGAATTAATCTAGTTTGTCCAAGATTTTTGGAATTAGTTTTGGGTTGTTCACTAAAGTTAGGCACCAGATCATTGTTTTTTTGAGATTTGAAACTTTCGGAATTGAATGAGCTTTTATCACAGTTTTCAGTTTAGAAATCAGTTTGGGTTCTTGTGGATGTAATTTACTCGTCAATAACTTCCAGCTCACAATTCTATCCTGCTTAGACTTCCACCTTTGTCGCTTGTCAACTGGTGGACCCCAAGATTGAAAGGGGTTTGTGGTAAATCTTTGGAAATCATTATTGGCTCTATGTCATATACACTTGAACCCTCCGTGGAAATTTCACGGATACCTTGATTTTCAGTCTTTAGAGGTTCTTCTTTTCCTAAACTTGTTCCAGAAAGATTTGTAGTTTCACTTTGGTCTGCTTGTTTGTTGTCATTTTCATTTATCATAGAAGTGAAGCTAATAAAAGTGTTGCTGACCTTTTTTGAAAGCGGAACTAACTTATTTTTAACGCTATTTTGGCTAGTAGTTAGTTTTTCTGTTATATTAACTTCATCTGGAGATGATTCCATTACCACTGGAGATTCATTCTCTTTGATAAAATCATAAGACACTTGATTAAATGAATCATTTTCAGAAGAGCCACTATTGTCTTCTTTTTCTCCTAATTGTTTCTGCAAATTGATTTTGCAAACTTTTGGAATATTTATTGATGGCTTTTCAAACTGTCTTAGCAAAGTTTTGTCACCAAAGAATTTAATTTTTCTTGCTGTGAATGACTGCCTAGGACCTCTTCGTTTCTTCCGCTTGTGGGGTGGTTTACTAACTTCCCTGAAATTGTCTTCGATTTCCGGATAAATGAGGAGTGCAGAGGTGATATCCCGTGGGTACAAGGCAACCTCTACTTGTGGCTGAAAAGAGCTTTTAGTCACTTGCCCCGACCATCCAATAGACAGCTTCTGAGCTGGTTTCTTCAATTCGTTGGGTAAAGGAAATTCCTCTAATGTTGGCGTTACTGTTTTGCTTTTATTGTTAAACAGTTCTGGCAAAAATAAATTCTGGATTTCACGTTCAATATCTTTGTTGTTTATCTGTTTCACAGATTTCACACTTGAGAGAGTTCTCCCTATGGTTTGGTTCGAAAATCGCTTCATCAACAGATCATAAGTGTGCTTTAGCTGGATAAAATCTGGAGAGTTTTCTATTTCTCGTCTCTGAAAAAATAAACAATATTGGTACACATAAATTTAAAATTATTAATTGTTCAGGTATTAACAGTGTCAACAGTAAAACTGTTTTGTTAATTAGGTTCTTGCTTATTTGGATCTCTGTTTTAATTTGATTTGTTTTCAGTTGAAAACCAATCCAAAGAGATACACTCTACTGCTGTAAATGCAATTTAGGGTTTGACACATTTTGTGTCTGTATTCTAAATTAAAATTGTGAAAGTGTATACAGGGTGTCCCATATGTACAGTGCCCGACTCTAGGATAAGGTTATATGGGTCAAAGTAAAGAGAAAATTAAGAATAAAAATGTTTCTAAAAACTCTTAGTTAACCAGATACTTGCCATTTTATATTTGTCACTAATTATTTATTATATCCCACACCACTTATCGAATTAGACTCAAACTTAGCATAAATTTGTATCTAAGTAAGACCATTTATGGAAAAAATTACCAGTATGATCTAACTTATCATTTTTAAACGGTGGCTATTTTTTGTTATTTTTATGGAATTTTTGGAGTTACACCTTAAATAGCGAATAAACAGTGAGTTTTACGGTAAAATGTAAAGAATACGGTTTTTTAGCGAGTTTTACTACCTATCTATCTGGCACTTTACTTATGGGACACCCTGTATATGCTTTGTAAATTCAACTTTAAGAAAAAGTTGCATTTTATATCAGTGGCGTAACTAGTGAGTGTAGGGAGGGGCATGAGGGAGATAGAACCCCCCCACCCTAGGCTCTTCTGATAGACCTTGTATACAATACAAGCTGTTGTAGAAAAACAAGAACAGGATTACAGGGATGCAGATGTTTGCACCTAAATTATGGAAAAACACCATTTTGCATCTGAATTTTTAAAATTCACGAGGAAATCCTCGGATCCCTTGCTTGTGCCGGGACGCTTTTGGAGAACCATAAAGTCATTTTTCTATAGGTTTTATCACAAATAACCAAATCCTTGGCATCATAATATTCTGGTCGAAAATTACCAGTGTGAGCTCAAGTTGTTGTAGTCAAGATTTGTTTTGATACCAAAGGTACTGTTACTTAGTGAACAGTGTTGAAAGTTTTTTGTCATTTGCCATGATTTACATGGTTTCTAAATAGAAAAGGGTTAAGTTCAAATTATTGAAATTGGTGTGTATAAAATGTTCAACACAGTTTGAATATTTTTTTACTAGGCAGTTTTGTTCGAGCTGTTGTCAAACTGTCTACAGCCACTAATTTCTACAGTGCATTTTGTGTAACTCTATCCATTAAAACATTCAAAACTCATTTTGAATTTGAGTGTTATGCTCTACTTCTACACAAAATATAAAGTATTTACGTCAACCTCTTACACCTTGTTCAGTAAAGAGAAAATTAAGAATAAAAATGTTTCTAAAACTCTTAGTTAACCAGATACTTGCCATTTTATATTTGTCACTAATTATTTATTATATCCCACACCACTTATCGAATTAGACTCAAACTTAGCATAAATTTGTATCTAAGTAAGACCATTTATGGAAAAAATTACCAGTATGATCTAACTTATCATTTTAAACGGTGGCTATTTTTTGTTATTTTTATGGAATTTTTGGAGTTACACCTTAAATAGCGAATAAACAGTGAGTTTTACGGTAAAATGTAAAGAATACGGTTTTTTAGCGAGTTTTACTACCTATCTATCTGGCACTTTACTTATGGGACACCCTGTATATGCTTTGTAAATTCAACTTTAAGAAAAAGTTGCATTTTATATCAGTGGCGTAACTCGTGGGGGGCATGAGGGAGATAGAACCCCCACCCTAGGCTCTTCTGATAGACCTTGTATACAATACAAGCTGTTGTACGGAAAAAACAAGAACAGGATTACAGGGATGCAGATGTTTGCACCTAAATTATGGAAAAACACCATTTTGCATCTGAATTTTTAAAAATTCACGAGGAAATCCTCGGATCCCTTGCTTGTGCCGAGGACGCTTTTGGAGAACCATAAAGTCATTTTTCTATAGGTTTTATCACAAATAACCAAATCCTTGGCATCATAATATTCTGGTCGAAAATTACCAGTGTGAGCTCAAGTTGTTGTAGTCAAGATTTGTTTTGATACCAAAGGTACTGTTACTTAGTGAACAGTGTTGAAAGTGATTTTTTGTCATTTGCCATGATTTACATGGTTTCTAAATAGAAAAGGGTTAAGTTCAAATTATTGAAGGAAATTGGTGTATAAAAAATGTTCAACACAGTTTGAATATTTTTTTACTAGGCAGTTTTGTTCGAGCTGTTGTCAAACTGTCTACAGCCACTAATTTCTACAGTGCATTTTGTGTAACTCTATCCATTAAAACATTCAAAACTCATTTTGAATTTGAGTGTTATGCTCTACTTCTACACAAAATATAAAGTATTTACGTCAACCTCTTACACCTTGTTCAGTCAAGACAAAATTTGATGTAGAAAAAATAATTTAGTTGTGTGACAACAAATTGCAAAGTTTCAAAAAAGAGAGTCATGATGGCCTTCATTCAAACATTTGAAATTGTTGTCACTACCTTGCCTTTACATTCTCGAAACTTTTCTTCTTTTGTTAAAATCAAAATGCAATCCAGTTAGAGGAAGCAACATTCACAGGCGGGTACTACTACTGGACTGGGAGACACAGAATGGTATTTCATGAACATTTGTCTTTTCAGGGATTTTGACTTGTTCAACTAGTCAACCTGTTCCCAAATTTTATGAAAAGTGCCCTAATACCGAAGGCATTCAGAAAATGTCTAAAAAGAAACTTAATGGAAAAAGAATTTTATAGAGTTTATGGCTAATGACTGGGAGAAGGCAGAACTCACTGATCGACAAAGAGCTGGAGTAGAATATATCGAATGATTGAGAGCGAGTAAATTAACATAAGTGTATACAGTACTTGAAAGGGAAATCGAAATCAGATTTGTATGGAAAAATAGTTATTAAACCTTTAGATATTTCAAATTAACGACTCCATAATATGTTATCTGTTTTTTATATGTATCTATAAGATTGTACATTGTTCCATAACAACTAATGACCCAATCCGGGGAACAGTCGACCAGAGTTTGTTACAAGAATACATCTCATCATCCATCAAAACACTCATCACACTCACCATCATTCCATATTCACCTCTAAGGTTGGTTGGTGTCTCAAAGAAATGTATCAAAATAACTTACTTTAGTTCCAACTGGTGCTAGCACCTCTGGTTTTACCGAAGCCTTCTTAGAACCCTGGAAGGAATTTCCAGCACTTTTGCCTTTCTTTGGTTTTACTTTTGATCTTGATGACTACAAACAGAAGATAAAAACATATTATTTATAAACAGTTTAACGCTTGAAGTGAGCTAATATAGTCACTGGATCATTTTGCTATTTTAAAACTTGTTTAAACCCCTTTCACATCTGATGTTTTAAATTTTTCAAGGTAACTTTAAAAAGTAAGTTTTCTACCAAAAGGTTTTAAAACACATTTAGTTGTTGCAGTTAAATAAACATCAAAACCTTTAAAAATATAAACACTTTTTTCTGTTGATTTCAACAATCTATTAAGTTGAACTGTTACGCTAAACAAAAAGAAGTTTTTGTAAAAAAAACAACATTAAAAAAAACTAAAACTTTTTTTGAGTGGAAGAATTTTTAAATACGTAATAGAGAGCATGTTTTGGGAACATCAGTACCTGAGCATAACAGAGCCTTTTGGCATCTTTATCATTGCCAAAGGCACACACATAAAGAAGTGTTGAAACAAAATTATTTTGTTGTGAAGTCTTTAAAATGTTACATTTACGTCATGCTTACCTCTCTGAGTATATTTTGTAACAACTCTTGAATGTACCTATACATGACTGTTTCTTTAATTCTATTGGAATCTTGAAAAATAAATTTGCAGATTTTTCATTGATGTACCTTAGTTGGTTCCTCTACAGTATTCCATCTGAAAATGCATCTAGCTGTAATCAATAATAGTATTCTAATTATGTATAAGTACCTATACTACTAAGTTCGAATAAGCATCCAATGGTTTACCTGAAAGCACAATAAATTCAAAAACAGAAATCAGTGCTAAGATTCCTATGAAAAATCTTTTATTTAAAATATAACAACATTCCTATTATTATAGAGATAGATGTATACATATTGTAAAAATTACTAAATTACTGTATGGGTGCACATCCATTTGCTAATTATAATTCATGTTCATTAATTATAATTGTTAATTTTAATTAATGCTTTAGTAAAGCATTACAGTATTTGTATTTTGAGTCTTACCAGGTTTATTGGCTATTTGAATTGATGTAAAAAACAATTTTGAGTGTGATGTTTTTAACAATAAATAATTATGGTAAAAGTATTTTGTGTTTCAATATCCACTAGTAAAAGCTTTTATTTGGTCTCAAACACACACACAACTACAAAGCTGTACTAACTTTGACTCAAAAGAGAAAAACAATAAGTTTTTAAATCCACCCTGAATTTATTCTTAATTCTGGCAACGGCCATCTAAAAGACACATTTTAGTTAAAAACCTTTTGATTAAAATGTGTCTTTTAGATGGCCGTTACCAGAATGAAGAATAAATTCAGGGTTTTTTGACTTATATTTAACCAAGTTTGGCATGTCTATAATAATATTGTTGTAAATGTAGTTGTAAAATATCACATACACCATTTAGGCTTGATAGGAGTTCTGCACTATAATCAAAATAAGGTATTGTCGTATAGTGTCTTGTGTAGAATGTGGTGTAAAGTCCCAACTCTTAATTGTACATTTAATTCTACTTACGTCGCTTGTTTGAATGATTTATGTTCTTAATTTTGATTCTGTAAAATAAAACTAGAATTTTGAATGTGAAGATAAAGCCAATTTAAACCACTTCACAACATTATTTGTTTACTAATGAAAAATTCTGAAATGTTGTTAATATTGTTGGAAACATATGTTTAAATTATTTTGGTCTCAATAACTATATTCTCACTATACGTAATTAAAAAATACCCATACCCATACCCATACCATACCCTTAAATGTGTGCGGCACATACACCAGGGGTCCAAAAAGTCCGACCCCTCACCCCCCATAACTTTTGAATCTACAAAAGTTTTTGAACGTGCTTCGGCATATGTATTATGGGTCAACTGAAGTACTTTTTTTGAATTTTGCGGGTTTGCCCCCCAAAACAAGGGAAGTAGGGATCGAGGGTTTAACCTAACCTTTTGAAATACCGTATTTATTTTACCCCACCATGTGATCCCTCATTTGAAAGGGTATAATAATGCAAATTCTTGGATACAATTAAAAACGTTATGATGTCTCTGTTCCAAATGGCGGGTCAAAACGTGTTTCAATGTTTAAGCAAATAAATAGAAACAATCGTTATCTTTTCCAAAAATTACGGATTCAGTTTTTCCTCAAACAATAAAACACGTTTGAGAGGTTTTATGCCTAACACATTATCATTAAAACTAAGTTTGATATTGCTCTAACTTCTTCGCCACTAAGTGTAAAGAAGACATCACATAAAACGTAGATTGATACCAAAATGAAATATTTACAACTGTGAATCATTTACAACAGTGATTATAGTATAAATTTATAGACCTATTATATAACTCCTCAGCTGTTGGAGTCTACTTTTGACAGATCTTTTTCCTGTTTATTTGTTTTTATTTTCTAATCTTATCTCGAAAGTCAAAGAAAATGGACGGGGAATATTGTGTGTTTTGGTTCGAAGATTAAATAATTGAAAACAGTCATTAGGCGCGCACAATTTAGTTGATCGTAATTCGAAATTGTTTCACAACTAAATACAGGTTGGACTGCCGTCTGCATGGGAAGCTCCGTATCAAGAAGGATGGAAGAGCGTGATGCAAGATCACGGTTAGAAGATGGTGTCGATACTGATTTGGCTGCTATTTTGCAATATTTAATTCGCAGGTTTGGGTAAAATTGTTTTGAGGGGCTTTTGTTGCTTTGGATCAACTTTATAGGTAGTTAATTCATATAATTAGAATTTAGAAGTTTTATCTTTCGAATAAATAGACACTAACAAGTTTCAAAAGACATTGTAAAGGGTCATGAACCTTAGTAGGCAAGATTGCTCTAGTTTTAGCCATCAGGGGATAACCAGAGCAAAAGTATATCTAATAAGCGAGTCGACTATTGTGCTACCTTTCGGAGTTCCAATACACACCAAATCTAAACCAGCTTGCTCATTGGTTGAACATTTTAGCCACATTTGATAATTGTACACCATTCCCAAATTTACATTGGTAATAGTTTGAAAGATTACCACTGGGACACTGGAGTTACGTCAATTTGTCAATGGATTCGATTACAGTGGGAACTCGTAGGCCTAGGCTTACTTAGTTGTGGAGCCCTATTAAGGCCACCATAGCTTTAAATTTGGGGTCTTCCTGCTAGGCAGTTCTCAATAATCCAAATTGGGCCTAGGTTTGTTTTATTGATAGAGGAGTTTGTTTGTTAAATCAGTAAACCAATACGTAGGTATTATCATTAAATTGATATACAAATATGTACAATCAGAAATCACTTTATTTGTATTAGCCTAGTCACAAATTATCACAAAATAATATATTAGGCTATCATTCTTAACAATATAAACACATTATATACACTTGTGCAATGGCGTAAATAACACCCAGCAGCCACCGCCGTCTTGAGGGGGCAGCCCTGAAGCCCTCTGCTGCGATGTAATTGTATTTGAACGTGCTTCGGCATATGTATTATGGGTCAACTGAAGTACTTTTTTTGAATTTTGCGGGTTTGCCCCCCCCCCCCAAAACAAGGGAAGTAGGGATCGAGGGTTTAACCTAACCTTTTGAAATACCGTATTTATTTTACCCCACCATGTGATCCCTCATTTGAAAGGGTATAATAATGCAAATTCTTGGATACAATTAAAAAACGTTATGATGTCTCTGTTCCAAATGGCGGGTCAAAACGTGTTTCAATGTTTAAGCAAATAAATAGAAACAATCGTTATCTTTTCCAAAAATTACGGATTCAGTTTTTTCCTCAAACAATAAAACACGTTTGAGAGGTTTTATGCCTAACACATTATCATTAAAAACTAAGTTTGATATTGCTCTAACTTCTTCGCCACTAAGTGTAAAGAAGACATCACATAAAAACGTAGATTGATACCAAAATGAAATATTTACAACTGTGAATCATTTACAACAGTGATTATAGTATAAATTTATAGACCTATTATATAACTCCTCAGCTGTTGGAGTCTACTTTTGACAGATCTTTTTCCTGTTTATTTGTTTTTATTTTCTAATCTTATCTCGAAAGTCAAAGAAAATGGACGGGGAATATTGTGTGTTTTGGTTCGAAGATTAAATAATTGAAAACAGTCATTAGGCGCGCACAATTTAGTTGATCGTAATTCGAAATTGTTTCACAACTAAATACAGGTTGGACTGCCGTCTGCATGGGAAGCTCCGTATCAAGAAGGATGGAAGAGCGTGATGCAAGATCACGGTTAGAAGATGGTGTCGATACTGATTTGGCTGCTATTTTGCAATATTTAATTCGCAGGTTTGGGTAAAATTGTTTTGAGGGGCTTTTGTTGCTTTGGATCAACTTTATAGGTAGTTAATTCATATAATTAGAATTTAGAAGTTTTATCTTTCGAATAAATAGACACTAACAAGTTTCAAAAGACATTGTAAAGGGTCATGAACCTTAGTAGGCAAGATTGCTCTAGTTTTAGCCATCAGGGATAACCAGAGCAAAGTATATCTAATAAGCGAGTCGACTATTGTGCTACCTTCGGAGTTCCAATACACACCAAATCTAAACCAGCTTGCTCATTGGTTGAACATTTTAGCCACATTTGATAATTGTACACCATTCCCAAATTTACATTGGTAATAGTTTGAAAGATTACCACTGGGACACTGGAGTTACGTCAATTTGTCAATGGATTCGATTACAGTGGGAACTCGTAGGCCTAGGCTTACTTAGTTGTGGAGCCTATTAAGGCCACCATAGCTTTAAATTTGGGGTCTTCCTGCTAGGCAGTTCTCAATAATCCAAATTGGGCCTAGGTTTGTTTTATTGATAGAGGAGTTTGTTTGTTAAATCAGTAAACCAATACGTAGGTATTATCATTAAATTGATATACAAATATGTACAATCAGAAATCACTTTATTTGTATTAGCCTAGTCACAAATTATCACAAAATAATATATTAGGCTATCATTCTTAACAATATAAACACATTATATACACTTGTGCAATGGCGTAAATAACACCCAGCAGCCCCGCCGTGCGGGGGGGCAGCAGCCCTGGGGGCGCCCTCTGCTACGTTGCTTGCCGGTCATCGGCGTAAGAGCAAAAAATAAATGTGCTTACTTAATTTAAATACACTTTTGCAAATAAAAAAGTACCAATGATAAAACTGTAAGCTATATTTGTTTGTTGGATAGTAAGTAAAATAATTAGCCTAGGGTTGGAAGAATGTAATGAGATTGTGGCTCCGAGCTAGCATGGACTCGTCCATTAGTTATTTTTTCATAACACCTATTCAAACTCAGAATTCACGTGTAACTGAAAGTTTTGTATAATATATTATAGAACAACCAATAACAATATCATTTAATAATATTAAACCACATGCCAAACTTAAAATTACTTTTGTTTCCTTTGGTAATTCTGCCGTAATTAAAGTAGGCCTACGCTCGTTTGATCTATAACCATGCCAAAGAGATGCTACTGTGTAGCTCATTACGTTATCACCGTAAATAACACATACAAAAACAAAACAAAGGTCACTTGACTGGGTTTTCGTTGGTTCGTATCTTGGTTAAGGGGGGAGGGGCGCACCCTCTCAGCTGGCGGACTCAAACTCTTGGACACTGTAACATGAGAGGTTTATTAGCCAGTTTCATCTTTTAATAGACGACGATCGGGTTTCGGGAGCTAAGCTCATCGCCTCGGTGCTGTACATGCAAAATAATTGTCTAACCTATTTGACAAAATTAACAATTCAAAAACTAAATAATAGTCCATCAGGTGTTTACAAAGTGAAATAGAAGTCTTGACTATAGAATTTAGTATATTGTATACTATTAATTTACTTATTAATATACAGGGTGTTTAAAAAAAAATGCAACTCAATGTTTAAACTATAGTAATTTATTTTTTACAAACGCTATATGGTCGTAAATTGTATCATTGGTTTGTTCAGTTCAATATCTATCAGATAGTATGTATTGTTACAGTAATACGGTGATTTTGGTTTTATAATTTGATGTTATTGTACAATAAACGTAATAATGGTTTTTAGCAAAGATCAAAAAGGGTTTGTTGTTGAAGAATACTTATACACAGGAGGATTCTTTCTTTTCAAGAGGCGTTTATGGTCAAGTCTACAGGTGTTAGTTTTTAAACAAATATAAAATTCACAGATTAGTTAAAAAAGTTTAACGAAACGGGTTGTGTAGGGAACAGGAAACATAACAGGGGGACTGTACTGAATGAAGAAATGATGGAGAATGTTAGGGTTAGCTTAGAAAATTCTCCTAACATATCTGTAAGAATTTTGAAACAACCAAAGCAAATAGTCTACTCATGCCTGCAAAACTGATCTCTAACGCCTCTTGACAAAAAAAATGATCTTGCTCTTAAGTATTCTTCAACTATAAACACTCTTTAATCTTGGCTAAAAATTGTGATTGCGTTTATTTTTACAATAACATCAAATTAGGAAATCAAAACCACTATATTGCTGCAACAATACATACCATCTGATAGATATTGAAGTGACCAAACCAATGATACAATTTATGACCATATAGCATTTGTAAAAAATGACTTACTATAGTTTGAACATTGGGTTGCGTTTTAAAAATAACACCCAGTATAATGTCTTTATCTATTAACTACCATGACAGTTCAATAAATGTATAATATCTCTTTACATAGTACATACAATAAAAAAGTTAAGTTTTTATTAACTTGTTTATTGGTCTTGTGTTCTACTAAGAACAAGTAATTTCAATATTCTGCCCTGAGCAACACTTTTGACATTGAGTATTAATGCACCTGGGTCACCGGAATTCTACCTACCACACCAGGTGTTGAAGTCAGGCTCAGGGTGGGTAGAATACTTTGTACTTTGTTATGAGACACCGGTCACTCTTACAGGGTATTCTAAGGTGAATACGGGATTAATGGTGAGAATGATGACAGTTTTGATGGATGTCAAAGTGTAGTCTCGTTACAAACTAATGAAAACTATTTCCAATTCTCCGGTTGGAGATGTTAAACAAGTAATAGTCTAGCATACTATAATTTCCTACACAACTATTATATTTATTGAAATTAACTACTAATTTCTAACTTTTTTTTTACTTCCGCCTGGATTTTGGAGGAAAAGTCATTAGGAGGGCCTGGGTTGAGTCTGGTATCAAATTAAAGGGCGTAACTTTTATCTGATACAATGTCGCAAACCCAACCTCGAAAGGTTCACTCTAACTGAAATGGCAGCTTTTCTAAGTTTCAAGCTTCAAACCTTCAAAGTGCCATTTCACATGAATTATTGAGATTGAGTTTGGACAATGTATTTGCTAACAACAACCTTTCAGTTAACATGCAACAGAGCCTATGCTCTCTTCTCAGGTTTTTTCTGACCCATATGTTTCCTATTGGGCAACCTTTAGTTACAAGCTCTCTTAAAATGTAGTTAGGTTTTTAGAAAATTGATGTACAAGTTTGAACTTTCTATCAATTAAATAAATATCAAGCCGTTTCAGGACTTTTCAAACACACTGTATAACTCTCTTGCGCAAAGACATCATGAAATAAAATTAGAAATAAGACCAAGTTTGTTGTTTGAATGATTCAATGTTAAATGTGCATGTTGTTAAACTAGATGTAGCTAGAGTCTAGTATTAAAAGTATTCAAAGCCTTGAAAGCCCCTCTTTAAAATTATTTCTAAGCAGTTGCTAATATAGACTAAAATTATCTTTCTAAAACATTAACATTATTAACACAATTTAGTAAGACATTTGGGTACTTTTTTCATCCAAATTTTCAGCTGTCAAAATTGTTATGAATATATTTTACCCACTCAAGCTAATTATGCTTTGTACTTAGCAGTGAGTAAATACAAGATAATAACTTCATCTAGATGTTTCACTTCAATAAAACTTAAACCATACATGCCTCCAAGGTTGAAATATTATTGCGGACATTTTCCATAGTTTTTTAGTTAACAAAAAGAACACGACACTTCAGGATCGTTTGGCAATGGGCAGCTGTCAGTGGTCCTGAACATGCTTGGTTTCTCTAACTATGTTTTTTTAAATTTCTTAACCTTTTGTGCTTATTGTATCGGTTTCTTGACTAGTTGTTTTAAAATTAAAAAGAAAAACAACTCAAAAATAACAAAAGAGAAAACTTGTATGGTGGTGGGTGACTGGTCAGCTTATGCTGAATAAATTGTAGGCTAGCTTTTGACTTTTCACCTTTTGACTGAATCAGATTCCAGATCACGAAATGTCTTATTTTCCTCTAAAAACAATGGAAATCATGATATTTCAATAATATTTCAACCTAGGATATTCTACCACTGTCAACAACAAACATTTAAAAAAATACATGCATTGTGACAAATTTCTGGTTTTTTTTACTGAAAAGGCTGTAAATATACTAACCGACTGGATTTAAAATAACGATTCATATGGAATGTTATTTAGTAACTTACTAAGCAATGTCTTCTTTTGTAAAAAAAGATGGGCTTGAAACATCCAATACAGAGTGTTTGATTGTCAATTTAGCCAAATGTGAAAAAACCAGGAATAAGCAGTAAATTTCTGTATGAGACAGGAAAAAAGCTACCTTACAAAAGTCATAGTTACTCCCCCCAGTAGAATATTTGGGAATAAATTGACGCCAGGTACTTATTGCAGGATTGTGAATACATTCGGAAATGATTGCTGTTGTAAAATCAAAGTTGGAAGTTTTCACGGTACAAAAGGAGCGTGCTTCAAATATGTTGTGTGACTATAATAGCCCTCAAAACGTATCGAAGAATTAAATTCACAGTCGAAAGTATTGCAGGATCGAAATGGCGTTTGGAAGCCATTGCAAGAATGAAACAACACATAGAACGGTCGGCCGAAGTAGCTATGACTTTTGAAACAAGTTTTGAGGGTAACTTTGGCCCTTCAAAAATATCATCATTAGTTTTAAACCTTGAAATTAGCTTTTCACATCATTCATTCAGGGGTCATCTAGCCATCCTGTTATTAGGTTTAATTTTGATTTATTCCAAAAATGCCCTTTTATTTTCATTCTGCAAACATTTTTGAAACCTGTGTTGTATTTACTCACTGCTTTCTAACATCAAAAATGTAACCAAACTGTTTATTGCAATTTAGCTGTTAAATATTCTGTTTGTTGTGTGAATGTTAGGTGTTTAATGTAAGTGTAGCCTACTTGAAATTAACTTACTATTTGCCTACAAACAGGGCTGGTAAGTATAAAATCTAATGTGAGTGTTGTGAATGTTTCCAGTGGGCAAGTGCACGTCATCACCTCGGACCAAGATGAATCGGACGAAGACTTCATTGCTGCCGCCAGTCCCCCTCTCATCGATTACTCTCCAAACACTTCCATGATACAGGTGACAAAGCCTACAAAATTTATTTTGTTTGATCAAAGTATACAAGTTTATGTATTTGTTTTGCCTTCCTCTTTTATACCAATTGGTCATTTTCCAACACAAATTGTAGGTAATGTTTACAAGAAGATTACATTTCACTTACATATTGAGTGTTTTTTACAGAATGTTATATCCATTATTGCCTATTTTGCTGTTGCAGCAAAGTGAAATAACTCTGACAACGAAACAGTCAAGCGGGCTTCTACACACGAAAGGTAGAAAAAGACCTTTGTCTACTACAAAGATGGTTTACGCTCGAGAGGTGAGATTTGTAGGAAACAGTTAGTTTATTTTGAACTTAGCAACTAAGACAAGGCAATAATGAACGGGCAACAAAAGGTTTTGAACAATATGCAATTCTGTGAGTCTTGAGCTTTCGCTTACAGCACTTATCTGAAGAGCTTTTTATCAGATATTGTTACTTAATCGACCTTTTAACATTGACAACAATATGCAGCCATAATAATGGGCTAAGAGGTATTTCAACATCTATTTTGGTTAATTATTTATTGCACAATCTTACTTCACACCACTGAAGACTCCTCACAAGTTCATGAGATTCTGTTCATGAAGCCTATGTAATAGTAATGATATTTACTGTCTGTAATACAGATTCTAGGACTTAAAATATTGTACATAAGAAATTGAAAAATATCAAACTGTCTAATAAATGAATTGTTTTTAAATTATGAGGCCTTTCAAATGCATTTGTGGCATTCATCGTCAGAGACTCTCAGCAACTGAATCACAGAGACTCAGAGTCTCTGACAATGAATGCCACAAATGCATTTGAAAGGTTTCAGAATTAAACAATTCATTTATTAGACAGTTTGATGTTTTTCAATTTCTAAATCATCTGATAAGATCCAGCTCTTCAAGATATATTGTGCATAATCTTGAAAAGGTATGAATTCATTTAACCTTTCATTCTTTTGTAAAAAACCCAAAGTTATTCGCTTAAAGTAGTACTATTGTGTTTTGAAATGAAATAAGTCTTTATTTTTGTGGCGAAGTTAGGACTAAAAAGTCCACTTTTCCACTTAACCACTTGTTTAAAAACTATATATTTCAAAACTATATATGATCTATATTTAAAAAATAGTTACAAAAATCTGACACATATGTTGTGTACTTACAGGCAGGACATTTTGGCTACGGACAGTTCACTAGAGGAGACAAGTGTCGGATAGCGAACAATCTACTGCCTGACACGAAGATAGACTCCGTCGCTCACTCCAGCAAGATATTCTGCGGCATATACTCCACGGATGGTGACCAGTTCCTCACTGCATCTCAAGGTACAAGACAGTGGCGGCTCCCTAACACTTTCAAGCAACAAAGAAAAATATACCTTATATTATTTTCTTTAGAACCCTTTAATTTAATTACTATAATATTTATGTTTAGTAAAGAAATATATTTAGCGAACCGCCCGGTTCAAAAGTGGGAGACCCGGGTTCAAGTCCCGGTTCGGTCCAAACATTTTTGTCTTCAAATTGCTTTAGAAATAAATTAGCTTTTTAGCGTTTATACAAATTAAGATCTATTTATGTTTAGTAAAGAATTCTATGAAAGTCACGTGTAACGCCTGCACACTAGCGCGCCAATCGTCAATGTGGAATAAGGCCGCATAAGAACAGGCCTAACTGTGTACTGATAATGCATGTGGAATAGCGTAGAGGAGTGTGCGTGTGGGGGCTCAGCTGCACGTAGTTCCAAACCCCAAGGGAGGCCCATAACCGCCGTCTTCCGCCAGGCGTCCGCTTTTAGACAGCAATGACCTGAAGTATATTTAGGAAATAGGTTACTAGGCCAGGATATGCTATCAGAAAGGAATAAAAAGGAGAGCAGGCTCACCTGGATAGTACAGAGATTATGTTGTTTCCGTCAATGTCTGGTGTGTATGCTTCAAGTTTGTGTTGCTCAAGTACAATTTTGACCATTGTGTTGAGTATGGTTTACTATGGATTATGGGTGTAGTATCTCTACAGATGAGCCTTAACCCTTTACGCACTCTAATTTTATTTTTATATTTTCATAAAAACCCTCCCTTATGGGTTTCCCCAGTCCCCTGTAAGCAAAATTTCAGCAAAACCGCTCTCTGGTACGGTGCATTACCAGTCATTGAACCACTCCTCTAAGCTGCTGTGGATTTAGCTCCTTTTCTGTCCAGGGGTATGATTGTACAGCCAACATAAATAACTATGTAGATGTGTGAAAATTTTAAAATTAAACTGATAGCCTTGTTTATTGCTTAACACTAAAAATACTGTATGGTCTTCTGAAGGGTACAATTTTTTTGAAAATGTATCTCAGTCAGATATTAAATGTTTGGTAGCTGGCTATTTACACTACTCTAGCTTATATGAATTTTAATTTTTTCTCACAGAATGTATTAGATAGAAAAAAGGAAAAAAACAGAGTGTCTTACTATTACATTAAAAATATTGAAGTATTATTAATTAACACACAAAATTAATCAGCAAAACAAAACTGGATAGTGTTATACATTACATATTGTGCTATGTTGTACATACATATCCATTAAAATCACACTTTCCTATTTCTAGTAAAATAATATTTGTTCACTAAGTAAGTTCGCCAAGCAAATTTGAATCACAAATTGACCCTAAAAGTTACCCTATTTTACAAATTTTCCGGGGTGGACCATCCTTTTTTTGAGGGGTATTCCATACCGCCAGCCTAATCAGACCTCCTCTGCCATTCTATCCTCGAGCAGCCACTTGTACAATACATAGTGATTCAAAGCAAGTTGTATATTTATCATTTTTAATCTGATAGTACCATTTTATTCAAGTCATTGACAGATTCTTTGAAGCCAGAACCCAATTTTTTTCTTGAAAGGATTCTGGTTGTTTTGTTTCTGTTAGGAAAACACTTTATATGTTCATTTTACAATAAATCTAAAAAATATGTTTTCTTTAAGAAAATTGTAGAAAATGTCTTATAGAAAAAAATTGTTAGTTGTTCTTAATCTGCAAGATACGAAATATAGAACGATGAAATTTTGTCTTCAGACTTTAATGTAATCATATATGAGAGTGTTTTCCTAGAGAGTGCACACAAAATATCAAAAGGTTTTGATCATTAAAAAAGTAAGTTTTTTTAAAAGTAGTTAAGACTACATAAAAGCTATGTTGACCTTGCCAATATATGGGGTCTTTTTTTATTAAATTCAAGCTCAGGTTTCTAATTTTTTAACTCACTAAAAATAACTAACTACATCCACAAGACAAAACAATACCTTGACAGGCTTAGTTTTCTTTACAGACCGTTACATTAGGCTTTACGACACAAGGACTCAAGGACTGAGAGAAACCAACAAAATTCAAGCGAGAGACGTTGGTTGGAGCATTTTGGACACGACGTTTAGTCCTGACGGACGATGGGTCATATATTCAAGCTGGTCTGAAAGCCGTGAGTAATTAATAATCAATACTTTATATAACGAAAAAACTGTAAGGAAGTAAACCTTTGAATGTATATTAGTCTTTTATACATTTAAAAATTGACCCTTAATTTAAGTAGAAATTTACTTATTTAAACATAAACATATTTATTGTCCTAGTACACAATTTTTGTGTGTGTTGACAAACAATAACAATTAACAAAATTAATAACACAAACAAAAAACAACTAATATACTTAGGTAAAGCCACTGTTGAACACATTTTTAAAATTTAAAGTATTTTTTTTAGTTTTAAACTTTGTGGAAGATTGTTAAACAACTTTATTCTCATATACCTAGGAAGATTTTGTGAAATTTGGAGTCTGTGATATTCATTTCTAAACTGATAATTGTTTCGCGTATGGCAAGCGTGAATGTCAGCTCCTGAAATCTTATCACATTTATTTAAAAAAAATAAAATTGTTTTGTAAATATAAATACAGGGTAATGTCATAATCTTTAAATATTTGAATAAATCTTGACAGCAATCACGAAAGTTTGCTTTTTTTTGCAAAATGAAGAGCCGCATTAATCTAAATTCGGAGCAAGCTCCCCAAAGTGCAATGCCGTATGATAAATGGTTTTGAATTAAACCATAGTACGCTATTTGTGGCATTTATTGAGCTGTAGAAAATAAAAGTCAGTAGTATAAAAACATTTTGAGATATTTAGTGCAACATCCAACATAAAATACTGTTGGATGACTGATATACCCTTAACACTTTCCTATACTGTACTATATTCTGAGCCACTAGAGTTGGCAATTGGAAAGTAACTTAAAAGACATCCTGATTTACAGGTGATTTTACAGGTCGAGGCGGGTCAATCAATAATATTTTTACCCTTGAGTTTATTAAAGTTGATTAATGTTTTCTTTTAGAGCATATATATTTTAAAGCTCTTAAGTAAAGTGTTTGTTTCCTAAATACAAATGGTTCTAGAAGTGTTATGTTTGTATTATCCTCAAATAGGCGCTTTATTTGGTATAGTTATTTTCAAAACACAGGAAAAACACCATTAAGTAAACACTAAAGTTCTCTCAGAGTATCAGTAAGGGCAAGCCAACTGTTTTAATATTGAATATGAGTTTTGATACTATACAACAATTATAAAAATATAAAATTCAGTTATGATTATTAGCACATCTTTAAGCTAGTTGAGTATCCTCTTTTCTTTTTCAAGTTAGCTAAGCATGACTTGATTATTCGCGAGTTTTAAAAGCATTCGAGTATCTGGCCAATTTTTTTTGAAACTTGAGTTTTGATTTATACATATTTTATTTCTTTAATACTAAAAAACATGAAATCAAAGTACTGTGTGAAAATGTAGCAGAAGCTCTTATAAAAAATCTGTCTCAAATAATTTAATGGTTTCCGAAATATAATTACTGTTCCAGTACACTTGTTCCGACTGTCTGACCCTGAGAACCACGAGTCCCTGGCCCTGTGTCCAGAGGACAGGAGGTTTTGTATATTTTGCACCGTGTTCTCCTCAGACGGCACAGAGATCCTCGGTGGAGCCAATGACGGGTACCTGTAAGTGTACGACCTTGAGTGTAACCAAAGAACACTGAGGGTGAGTTCAAGTCTGTGCTGTAAAGTCTAGAAATTACAATCCTAGGATCGACACGGTCAAGTGTCAGGATTTCAGGATAAATATTAGTGCAGAAATCATGTTTTTTTAGAATAATAAAAAAATGTTTCATATAGTCAGGATGGCCACAGACCGGGAAAACCGGGAATTGTGCGAGAATTATAAGTATGCAAAAAAATGTGTGAATTCTGGGTGTAAACCAAAAATTGGCCCTTATATCGCGGTCGCGGGGATAATTAGGTCCTCGGAGCGTACCGCGGGTGTTAAACGACCGTAAAAACGTATTGCGAGCGTAAAATGGTGGTCTAAATTTAACGCAGGGTTTACACGGCCCTCGCGTACCCAAAAAAACGGCATCCTGACGCATCGCGGATCTAAAACTCGGTACACGCACCGAGTCTAAAACATATCTCGACGACGCAGGTGTAAAAGGTGATCGGAATCGGGTGAAAAAAGCCAACGGAACATATCGCGGGCATAAAATGGTGATCGTAAAGTGTCGCAGGCTATAAACGTCTCTTTGAATGTATCTGGGGTTTAAAAAGACGATTGAACATCATGGAATATAAAGCGATCGTTATGTCGCTGGTAATGAACTCTCGAACGATTTTTGTACCGCGGGTGTAAAACAGCGATCGGGAAGGGTCGCAGGCGTAAAAGCACGATTGGAACATACCGCGGGCGTAAAAAGGCGATCAAACGCACCGCGAGCTTAAAAGGCTTACCGAACATAACACGGGCATAATAAGGCCCAAAAGCATAATGTGATTGAAAAGTTTCACAGGTAATAAACGACTCTCGGAACGTACCCCGGGTGTAAAACAGCGATTGAGAGTGCATAACCATTAAAAAAGATGATCGGAACATACCGCAAGTGTAAAAAAGCGTCGAAAGCGATACCAGAGTAAAAGGCGATTGAAAAGTGTCTGAGGTAATAAACGGCTCTGGGAACATACTGCGGAGTGAAAAGGCGATCCGAACGTACCGCGGGCTTAAAAAGGCGACTCGGAACGTACAGCGGGCGTAAAACAGCGATCGGGAAGGGCCGCGGACTCTAAAGAGGATTATTATAGACTGCGAGCATAAAACAGTCCTCTGCAACAGTGGAAGTGTACCAGGAAATATGTATATTGCCGAGAAAACTGGGAAATATGTGTAAATTTTACCAAGCTACTTCTGTGGCCACCCTGTATAGTATTCATCAAAAACCTAACTTAGCAAGCAATTTACTTTTATATTTACTAAAAACAAAAATTGTCCAACAAGATTTTGGATTTTGGTGTAATCCAGTATTTTGCAAACTTAAAGCAGGTTAAAAATCATTAAACATGTATTCCTTACAGACTCTGATGGCAGAATGTCATGCAGTAGCATAAAAAAGCTCCTTGGTTTAATATGGTTTCTTACTTGTATCGTGAATACATCATAGTATAGTTGAAAAAGAATATTTAACATGAATATAATATAGTGTTTCTACAAATGGTATGCATTTTAGTAGTTTTAACAGAGCTTAATTTTTCTCAAAAGTTGCTTTTGATGATCTTTGGACATTTAACAAATAACAAGTGTTTTGCAACTACCGAAGTAAGGAATTTTCTTTGTTGAATACTTGATAAAGTTTATTAACATTTGAATAATCATTCATTTTTATAAAATGTTTAAAAATGATTGTTTATTTAAAAACTATCTAAATGTTAAGGTCTTTGAAAACCTAGCTAATTAGTATGTTCTTAATTCTTCAAGTAAATACTTACACAACTTGCTGAAAACTGAGTTTACCTTTGTTTATGATTGTTAATTTCTTCGGATCAGATATGTGGTCATGGGGAAGATGTAAATACAGTTGCGTTCGCTGACAGCACATCACAAATACTGTACAGTGGTGGAGACGATGGACTTTGCAAGGTATGGTTAGTTTATGTTTAACGATACATTACAAGTAAAAGATACGCCAAAACTTGAAGGCCGAAAATTCTCATGTTTTGTTTTTTAGAGTAATGCTGTTCTAATTTGTTAAATAAAGTCAAGTTTCTCAACTGTTAACAAAATCATGTTGACGAGTGACTTTCTTTACTATTTTCAATGTTTTTGACTAGTGTAAATAATTCTGGATGACTAAATATGCCTGAGAGTATAATGTCCAGAGTAATAAACATGTACTGTTTAAAATAGCTAAAGTTGTTTTTTTGTGTGCTAACAACAGTCTAAGGATTGCTGCAAACGGTAGTGAAAGTCGTAATTTGGTTACGGAAGCCAACGAAAGTCTAGGTATCATTGCAAATGGCAACTAAAGCTGTGATTTGAACGCCGATGGTAACAAAAGTTGTGATTTCGTCACAAATGGTAACAAAAGTTGGGACTTTTTTGCGGGTGATAATGATGGTCTGGTTTTGTCACGGATGCTAGCGGGAGTCCAGGGATAGCTGCCGAAATGGGAGGAAGTTACTAGTTACTGTTCGAAAGGTTATTGTCTAATCTGTGCAGGTGTGGGATCGCCGCACACTTAACGAGTCGGACCCGAAGCCAGTAGGCGTACTGGCAGGACACATGGACGGCATCACTTACATAGACTCTAAGGGTGACAGTCGCTTCCTAATCACCAACAGCAAGGACCAGAGCATCAAGCTGTGGGATGTGAGAGTGTTCTCATCCTCTGAGGCTCAGGCCAACACACGGCGGGTCGTCAGTGAACAGAACTGGGACTACCGGTGGCAGAAAGCACCGAGGAAGTGTAAGTTGTCAACAGTAGCGACACAATTGCACCACGCACTTCTTTTAGAGAATCATACTTCATGATTTATACAGGATTAAATAAGTTCTGAATTTAATGCTCTATGAATCAAAATATTAGTTTGGGATAAAAAATAAACATTTCAACATCAAAAAACATATCACAACATAGTGTACGTCCACGTTATGACGTTATGTTTTGACCTGGCAGTTTATAGCAAGCCAGTTTACGGAGCACAAACCACATCCACTAAGCTACACAGACAATTCTAAGTAATATTTGTTTCCTACATCCATTCAAACCAAATAAAGTCTACAGAGCTGCTGTGAGGTGTCGTCAGTACTCGTCGTTTGTACGATACGTCGGCACACTTCTTCTATCATGACTTCCCACTAAAAACTTGTTCATGATAATGGTTGTACAATAATTGAAAACTCTCTTTGATAAGTTTAACCTATCCAAAACAAAACAAAAATACTACCATTTATAATAATTAAAAAAAATAATGAAACTTTTATTTTGATTCTGGTTAGTTAGCTTTGTATTTGGGTTGAGCAATATTTGTAGCTAGGTCAAAATATGTCCATAAAGCTACATTGCTAGTCTTTGCAACGTAACAGAGCAATGTTACATACAGTGTGAAGTAACTCATAACATAACGTACGAAGAAGCGATGTGCTGTGATTGGTAGACAATAAAAACACCCGCTATTCACCACTCCTAGCCAAGAATAACCTTATGTAAACGTATGGTTTCTGTAATGTTGTAGTGATGCATGCCAAAGAGAACCTGGTGGGAGACACGTCAGTGATGACGTACAGGGGACACTCGGTGCTGCAGACGTTAATCCGATGTCACTTCTCCCCCGCCCAAACCACAGGGCAGAAGTTCATCTTTACAGGCTGTGCTTCAGGCAGAGTAGTTGGTTAGTTGCTCATCTTGTTGAACCAGACTTGATGAAACAGAATGCTTTGTTTACATCTACAGATTTTGACTAAGATGTTTCGGAGTTCAAGCTCCTAGGATTCACTCCAGATAGTAGGTTAAGCTGGAAACCCTACGGGGTCAATTTAAAATGTTAAAAGCTCCTTCCTTCCATACCGTACCTTCCTCATAGGTTAAAGCTACAGCTTTTTGAGAAGCATGCTTCCCAGCTCCGTTTCAGAGCCATTTTTAGTAATATGCTTATGTTACAAGGCCTTGTGTTGTGTTGCAGAAGAAAGATTTAATCAGTGTATAATCAGTTCAGCTGGACACTTGGAGCACTGCAGACAGCTCTTTGTACGGTTGAGAAATCTTTAGCTTATGCAGGGTGTCTCAAACCACCTGAATTACATGTATACCTCCAGAATGTTTTAACCTATTTGAGTTTGTAACAAAGTCCAAAATAAAATAATTTAAATAATAAGTGAAAATTGATTATAATTTTCAAGTATACAGAATGTTCCAAAAACAAAAGATCATGGTTTGAAGTTTTGTTCAAGTATAGTGGGGGGTCATGTTGTACCGTTTATACTCGAATCTAAGACGCACTTTATTTACCATATTTTAGGTTCTCAAATAAGGGTGCGTCTTATATGCGGGTGCGCCTTAGACTCGCACAATAGGATGAAAATATTAGATTCATTTGAAGAGTTACAAAAACACTCAAAACATCGACAAAAACATTCAGGTAGGCCACGAGAGAGGTAGGAAGGAAACACAGGAACCACAACAGAGTTACGTATTGCATTGCCTGTTTTGAAGAGTTGAATGGAAGAGTAGTTGAAAAACAGAGAAAGTGACTAGAGGGGACTCAAAATTGCTTCTTATTGCATTCGTGTTCTCCTTCTTTCTCCACCACCACCCTTGCCTGTAGGTTGGTGGAGCGTGGAGGGGAAGAAAGAAGAGAAGGGATGCAGTGGCATATAAGATCCCTCTCCCGATGCATCTATTGCAAATAAAACACTAGCGCTTGGAAATATGGGTAAATCACCAGTGGCAAAAACATGAACTAACTGAGTACAAAAAATAGTCCCTCGCCAGACCCCAGCCCCCAGGTGGTCCTTTATCTCTCTACCCGTCTTCCTTATCTCCTGCTGCTGACCCTTGTTTACAACATTTTTTGTGCTGTGGGAGGGGTGTAGTGGTGGACCTAGCAAGATGGGGTTAGGGATAGGAAAGGGAAGGCAATCGTGGTGCATTCTTTGTTCTGCTTTTACTCTTGACAGCTGCAGCTGGCAATTACGTCACTGGTTGCTAAGGAGGGGTCAGGGGCCTGACAAATCATAGCCCTCTAGCTGTTGACATTATGAAAAACAGGGTGCGCCTTATGCAGGGTGTAGAGTTTTTACCGTATATTCAGGGGAAAATTATGGGTGTTAGATCACGCGGCGCTTAGACTCGAGTATATACGGTATATTATTTCATAGCTCTTAAAATTCTAAGGATAGTGGTGAAAACGTAAAAGTAACCAATATCTACGGATTGCCATGTAATTTCTTAGCAATTGCGCGAACTTAAAATCGAATCCAATATTCTTGTTTAAAACAAGATTAGCTTTTAAACAATGTACTACACGGCCATCATTTAATAAGTTTTCTTTGGGTCAAATATTTTAATAATGAGCTCCAAAATATATTTTTCAATGGGAACGTTTGTTTTACATAAAAGTATTATACATTAATAAAAACTTTGTTAACAAAATTAACATTTTTCAAATTTTAAGCTATGGTGCTAAACTCAAAAGCCAAAACACTTGATTTCAGCCTACTCTTCCTTTGTTTTAGTTGTGTCTCAAATTCTTTGTTGTAACTTGACAATTTCAATGCAGGGTAACAAAATACTGTTTTGTTCTACTTTCTACACTAGTTGAATAGGCAATTGATTTCTTAAGATGATTTCTTATTTAGCAGCCGTTATACTTGTGGTAATCTAATGCTGTTTTGTGTTGCAGTGTACGACTTACTGTCAGGTGAAATCGTCAAGGTGATGAAAGGACACACCGGATGTGTGAGGGATGTGTCATGGCACCCCTACCGACCTGAGCTTGCTAGCTCTTCTGTAAGTCCAACCCTACAGCTGGAATTGTCATGTCCTGGAAACTGTATAGCCACACCAACTAACCTTAAATCAACCTGGATTTTTCGCTTTTTGGCTCTAAACTTTATCTGGCTAAGAATTTTAAACTATTATTTTAATGCTGGAAAACCAAATACTTTGGATTGAAACTTTTAAAAAGTAAGATATTTGATCAAAGTTTAAATGTTGCGAAAGAGTTTAACTTCTACATTGTCAACCCTAGATGATATGCATCAACTTCATCTAGCTTCACTAAAATTGAGTTCTGTTTCATTGTTTGCTAACAATAATATATGAGTTTTCAATTGAAAATACGTATTTTAAGAAGGTTGTCTTGATTATTACGTACTGCAAGGCTAGCTTGGAAGGAATAAACAGATGGCAAATTTCTAGCTAGAACCGAATATAATACAAACCACACAAAATGAAAGCTTCAAGTGTCTACTGTCAAATTATCAAAACTAGAAGTTTAAAGTTGATTCTGTTGCTATGCATCAGTGACAACCCTAGCAGTCATAATTTCAGATAGTATCACTAGAGAAAGAAGCTAGCCATCAGAAATTCCCAAGGCTACTTTCTGTAGGGTTAAAGAAACATTTACACCTGTTTGATCTGGTGTTGTAGTGGGACTACTCAGTGGCAGTCTGGAGTTACAAGGAAAATGACAAACCTGACAACGAAGCAGACCCCATTCCTCAGAAGCTGAGGAGGAGTTCACGCCTCGCAATGATTGAGGAGCAACGCAAGAGAAACAATCAACTAGTGTCTCCCTCGAGTTAACTGTGAGTAAGCAGCTTGCGCTTAATGTTAATCATACTCTTTCCCTTCGCCGGGCGAGACATCACTGTTTTTGTGGCCATACTTAAATTATTTGCAACAATTTTACATACAAAAAAGTTGAAAAATTATGTTTAAAGTTTCATTTTTGTGTAAATTTCTATTAAGTACGGTACGTGCAAATAAAGTGTAGAAACAGTTTGATCCAGAATATAAATCGAAATAGAAATAATTCATAATTTAGGCAATAAATTATAATTTGGGCTACCTGCTAATTTAAGTCATGGAGATGTCCATTGGACACACAAATGTATATAATTATCTGTACAAACATATATTTTAACACATTTAACTCTACAAGTATAAATCAAATTTAAACTTGTTTAATTTCTATACACCATTGTAGGAACGTATATTTTTAACTTTAAGCCAAAATAAGGTCTAGAAGGTAATTGTAGGATGTATTATTCTGAAATCACCTAATCATTTTAAACCAATTTGTTTAGTTAAAGTTTATATTAAAACTTTACAACAGTTTACCTTGTATGAGGTAGGGCGCTTGTGGAGGTTTCCTCAGGATAAATATCACATTTTAGATTCACCCTGTTGGTAGGATAGAAAACAACAAAACAGCGTCTGATAACCATTCTTAAATGAATGAGTACGCTGACAAATAGACCGCTATTACACTTAAAAATAATAATAAAACCT
This sequence comes from Matsumurasca onukii, assembly GCA_018831715.1. Lineage (NCBI taxonomy): Eukaryota > Metazoa > Arthropoda > Insecta > Hemiptera > Cicadellidae > Matsumurasca > Matsumurasca onukii. Next base: position 19,880,136 of record CM032063.1, on the reverse strand, counting down.
ACATTTTTTTAATTAAAGGAAAAAAATGTAGAGGGAAGCTTTGTAAAGTGCCCAAAGAAGGGTTGAAGCTGCAGTTTTATTTTCAATTACTTTCACTACCAATTATCAAACTTTTCTCTTTATTGCAGGGGCTGTGATGATTGGTGAGTTTCCTCTAAGAAAGTCAATGGTGTCTTGTATTATACTTTTTGTAACATTTTGTTATATTTATTTAGTGTGTAAATAAAGGAGGGCTTATACAAAGTTAAAACAACATGATCATTTTATATTAAGTTCTAAAATAAAAATCTTGTAAAAATCTCTGTATAATTGAAATAAATCTTGATCAACTTTCTATTGTAGTTTTTGTGTCCTAGAGTCATATAATTATCAAAAATACCTTTGATGCTAAGTATGGCCCCTTAGATGCTAGTCGGACACGTGTAGGGTTGGTATTGGGTTTGATTCCCGAAGTCACATTAACTAATTTGTTAAGTGACAATGCGGTGAGGCTAGGTAAAGGTCAAGAGAGGTAAATACGTCTTGCTGAACAAAACTTTACCTTTATGTCCAAGCCTACATCGAGATTGAATCCACTCCAGCAAGTCTGCCAAGTAAAGAATTACACGGTAAATAAAAAAGGCTTATTTGCATGTTAAAATTTTATGTTACAACTTCAAGTTTTAACAATATTTTTTGAGTTCACAAGCAAAATTCATAATTATTAACAAACAATAACTAAAATGATATAAAGCCTAGTTTATTCAATGTTGGCCAAAAGGTTGAAGGTTGTTAAGAATCAAAGAGAATAAATAGATGCTTTTTTTGTTAAAAACTTTGGAATATCGTCAAGAGATAAAGATCTGCGTCTAAAGGTAGATTGGCAGACCGATTCCACACCACCGTCTCCTCTATCCTTTTCTTCTTCATAAACAGACCTGAAAATGTTTTGAATTATTTTATCTTTAGAATGTAAATGATTTTTACTTTGTTCATTTATGAGTCACTTAATTGAGTGTAATTTAACGATGATGTGTAAAGAATGGTTTGATGGATTAGAGCCTAACAGTTTAATTGATGTTTTAGTTCATTTTTGGGATAAAAATATCGAATTAATATCAACATATAAGAAAGCCAACCCCTTTGAATGTAAATTTCATGAGTTGAGTTTCATAACAAAATCATCCCGGGTACCTGGTGCCAATTACGTAAGGCAATTTTTAGTTCCTATTAGTGTTGGGTTGATTCTCGATTCCACCGGTTCCTTGGGTAAGGAATCGGACAGTAAAGTCGATTCCGATAGCACAGAATCGGGATCGATACCTAAGAAAGAATTGAGAATCGGTTTTGGAATTGGGAATCGATATCAAAGAAAGAATCGAGAATTGATTTTCGATTATTAATTATGTAGATTATTATTTTGGATAGTCGATTGAACCGCCTATTCAAGAATCGGGAATCGATCAAAAGATTGAGGATCAAATCATCGAAAATCTATTCTGGAATCAAAACCGCTTGTTTGAGGGTTGCTAGCTAAACCCTGCGCGGGTGGACGAGTACATTCTGTCTGACAGCCCGACAAGCGACAGGTGGTTGTTTTGACCGGATCGTGACAGGTGTACGTGTGTGCTTTGTATTGTCAAGAGTTAGTGAGTTGTAGGAATCAGAGTCACTTGTGTTGATTGCGTGATTAGTACTTTACAATGTATAATATTTGATTTAAAATGGGTTTGTTGACGCAAAAATGGTTAAACAACTTAATAAAAACCAACAAAAGAACTAAAATTTGCCTTGAATTAAAAATTTTATCAAATGCAAGTCATGGAGCTGAGCAAATGTTAAACCTGAGAGAGGAAGTCAATCGAGAAGCAAGAATTTGATCACTACATGAGTCTTCCGGGTCTTGCAGCTTGGCGACCAAACTTTCCAACGTGTAGACGACGTTGGTGATCAGGGTTTCCACCTGTGGGTGACTAGACAGTGTTACGATACCAGGCTCACAGCCCGGCGCCCCTACAACACAAGTTTTTGCTTAAACTGGTCATGTTTGTGTTAGTTTAAAATGTAGCTTAAAATGTAATTAAATTTCAAATTTGGCCATGGTTAACACAAAAAGCTGAGGTGGAAGTGAGGTACTTTAATCAGCGTGACCTTGTACTGGCTGTAGTAGTAGAGATGGGGTTTGAGCTGTCATATTTAGAGTAGTCAAGTGCAAAGGAAGTTTGCTTCCTTCACACCAGCTGCTTGTCAATCCTTTTTTGTATTGTACACTATTCTCAAAACAATATCAAATGTGCCTGAATTTATCTCAATTTTTTTTAAGTATAGGTTTACAACAGGACTAGGCCTAAATTAAAACTGTTTCCTCAACAACTGGAACCCTTAAACCCTGTGTAAGAAATTATGTTGTAATTGTCATCTTTGTTTGTTGTTTGTAGGCTACATTTTTACAAGTGCACATTACAAGTTTTTACACTGGACTTCACACTGAGAATGAGACAGACAACACTGTTATGATTGACTTAGGCTAATTCTACCTATATCTCACAAAATGTACTGTTTACAACTTTACACTTCACTGTTAAGCTACTACTTAGATTTTAGTGTTATTGTGTCTGGAAAAAAATGATTTTCAACATAAATTTACTGTTCTGAACTTCTGTTAAATCTTCTTTGTAGATCTACTCTTACTGCCTTATTACCTTTAAAACAGTTTAATACTACAGATTTTTAAACAAATCTATACCTTGAGTTTCTTGAATTCTGTCCCACTGTCTTAAAGCATCTAGAATAGGCTTGTACAGCTCCAGGCCGGAAGTCATAGTTTTCCCATAGCTTTCTACAATGCCTTTGTCATCTGAATCCAGAGATTCCCAACTTAGGTACAGCTCTCTAAGTCTTGGCACTGAAATTAATAAGTATTAAAAATGTTTTTTGCAAAGTTTAATTAATTTTATTACATTAAAAAATAAATATTGTTACAGCAGACTTCAGAAGAGTATGTCTAAGATGCATATCCTGATAGTTCAGTGTTGGGGATAACCACTTCATCGCTTACCTCCAATATTATGAAAGAGTTGCAAAAGTGCTCATGTGTCTATTTTGACAGTTAACGTTTATCTGGCAAAGTCATTCGACACTATGAGCCTCCCTCTAAACAAACCAATCTTTTTCTACAAGGGATATTTTTACATCAAGCTCCGTTCAAAAATACCAAAATTTTAAAATAATACAAAAAGAAAATACCATTAGTAGAAATTAGAAACCTTATATTCATTTTAAAATTAATTCTATCAACTATACTTTGACATATTCATGATAAATGTTGGAGCACAAAGCCAACCAATTTTCTACACTATTGCATGACATTCTGCTGTCAATGCTCAAGTTAGGAGATCTATACAATCTGATGATTGTCAGGTGCGATTTGTTTACATTTTTACTCCTGTTGCCCATTTCAGGAAAGTGACTATGAGGTCTGTTAGTTTGAAAGGTAAAAATAGAAGGAGTTCAACTCGTCAACAGGTTCGATTAAATTCAATTAAATGTGCCCCAATGTCCAAGAAATTTTAAGCTCGCCTCAAAAAAATTTTGAGTGCAAAAGTACTTTATAGCACCAACAAGTTCACAGACATATTACAGCCAAAAAACAGCTGTCACCACTTCTTAGGAAAGTACAGATTAAAACTAGATAATTTGTTAACTACAAACAATTTGGTCACTGTCTTTATCCCCCAAATTGTATCCGGCTTTAAAAAAATATGACAGAATGTACTTCCCAGTGCTCTGTGATGATTCTTGGATCCTATAAATTATATTAGTAGGAAGCAATCAGCATAAGTATTATGGTCCTTCTGAATCTGTATGATTTACCGACTCTACCTTCAGGGATTAGAGTAAACACAATATCTCTGATTTGCTGTTGAAAAGCTGGGCATGCCAATACTTGAGGAGTTAGTATTTCATCGTCCTTTTCTTCGTCTTGAGGATTATTCACTTCAGCGTTTTGTTTCTGTCCACATTCTGAGCTCATAATATAGCAAAATGGTTAATAGTAAAACACTGATTCCAAGAAAATATTAAAAGGAGACTGTTTATAAAAATAATTACAAATGTCAAACAATTTCAGCTGATGATTTAAAAATAAAAATACCAGTGTTGTAAAAAAAGAAGTAAACAAATTGAACCATTAATTATTAACAACATCAAATTCTTGTATACATTTTTGTGAAACTCATTTAATTATAAAATGACTAATAAATCTAACATTATGTGACTCTTAAAATATACAGTTACTTCAAGGTAAGTATTAGTTGTGTCTCAAGTATTTATACTAAATGAATTCTAACAATTTGTATCCTTGATTCAAATGTTAACCTAATAAATAATAATAATCATTTACTTTCAATTGATATTTACAATACATTTTCAAAATAGTCTTATAATTAGAAACTAATTACGTTGTTATACATTTACCAGCAGGGAAATATCCTCCCTCATGGGTCAAACCACAACCTATTTGGTCACTTTATATGCTCATGAATATATTTGAGGATTAAGAAGTTTAAATCTTTAATTCAACTTACAAATAATAATAACAAAACATAGAATTTACGACAAGACATTTTTGAAAATTGGCCTGATGTTGCCTCATCTTAGGTTTCATCTTCCGGGGGGAGATGTTAACTGGCTTCATCAGCCTTATTTTTTGAAATACAACAGTATAAACTTTCTTGTTCTTAAATCTGAAAAAGAACTAAGAAGACACATAAATAATCAGTGGCGTAACTAAGCCATGGAGCGCCCCCCTGCCAGCTGACAGGGTGCACACCCTCCCCTCTAAACCAAGATACAAACCAACGTAAACCCAGTCAAGTGACTTTTGTTACGTTGATTATAGACTCTTTAGCGTGGTTATAAATCAAACAAGCGTAGGCCTACTTTAACTACTGCAGTATAACCTGAGGAAATAAAAGTTAATTTTAAGTTTGGCATGTGGTTTAATATTATGAAATGAAATAAATGTTATTATTCATTCATAGTGGACAATGAGTTTGTACAATTTTGGCTTGAATATTCTTAGCCACCGTTTCCAGTATTGATGGCTGGCTTGCTGCACTTTACACTATATACATTGTTATCAGTTGCACAATTGTTATCACTGATATTGGACGTCCCACAGTTTGCTCTACCTAATAACTTGCATGATGCTTGATACGTTCTCTATATTTAATAACCACTTTTTAACTAGTACTTTGAACTGATTTGTGTTTTTAATAATTTTATTTCTCGAAGTTTATTAAACATTTTAGTACTATAAAACCAAATTATTTTTGAAAAATAAACTTTTAGTTGTTGGTGTTTTGAAAAGTGGCTCATTGTACTTTGTGTTTTATAAACTTGTTCATAACGAAAATCACTTCATATTACCGACTATTAAAAATATCACAAAACTTTAAACACGATAAATGTTGTAATGGCAAAATACCTAATTGTTTGAAAAGTGGAAGAAGATTCTTTTCTGCTTTTATAAAGTATTACTCTTAAACAATAATTTTATGTCTAATGTAATTTTCTACATAATTATTAAATGATATTGTTATTTGACGCTCTATAATAATTATATTATACAAAACAAACAGTTACACCTGAATTTGAGTTTGAGTATGTGTTGTAAAAAACTTATTTAAGGAAGTTTTAAATTTTTTCTGCTTTGATTACCACTTAGTTTCCCAGACATTTCAAATAATCGTTACAGCTGCAGTAACTGCGACAAGCCTTAAATAGGTCCAAAAAGACACTTAAAGTCATTTTTCTTTCATCTAAATTTGAAACAGTGAATTCCAAAAATACATTGATAGCTTTTAAAGTACTTCTTCCTTCTATAAAACCAAATATATTGGGCTTTTGACAGGATATTAAATTTCTTTAAAAATGAACATATTCTATTATTAATTACCTTGTATTAGGCCTGTAGATCCTACTGTACGGGTTGGCTTGGCTTGCCATTGTAATTACTAGAAGTGAAACTTCACTTCTAGTAATGAACACATTCTGATTGAGAACAGTTTTTTGAATATTTTACTAAAAGTGGGCAGTAGAGATATTGGTTTATAACTACCCAATGACAAAGCGGAGCATTTTTAAATATTGGTATTATTTTGGCTTGTTTCAAAAATGTGGGAATACTCCTTTTTCAAATGAACTATTAATTAGAAATACTAGGGGTTGTGAAAATTCAAAGTCACATTGTTTTAGAACCCAAACTGATAATCCATCGAGATCAGTAGATTTTTTTTGCAGTGACAGTGCAGGTACTGTACAACTGACGTGGCGTCAGCGCGGGGTGTGTGTGTCCCTACGCAGTGCGCCCTGTGATTGGTGGTTGAATGACTCATCAGTGACGAGTGGTTGTGATCAGCGATCACATTATTGTGATGCGCCCTTACGCCACTCATAGTACTTGTACGCTGTAGAGTACAGGGCTGAGTACAGTAAAGGGAGAGAGGTAACGCCTGACGAGCGATGGACGAGTCCATGCTAGCTCAGAGCCACAATCTCATTCCATTAAAACCCAACCCTAGGCTAATTATTTTACTTACCATCCAACAAATATGGCTTGCAGTATTTTATCATTTTAGGGTTTTTTTTATTTGCAAAAGTGTATTTCAATTAAGTACGCAAATTTATTTTTTGTTCTGTCGCCGATGGTTGGCAAGCAAAGTAACGGAGGGCGCGCCCACGGCGGGGGTGTTATTTACGCCGCTGTAAATAAGTCAGAACGATTAAAGAAGTAGGTACAGGGAAAAACAGAAATCACAAACAACTGTCTCTATTTAAAAGACTTCATAAACAGTCTGTAACAAAGGGATTTGATGTGCAAAATAAATTAACAAAAGTAAAGAACTTGATGATACCAAAAAGTAAGTATTGTTCCTCGTAACAAAACAAAAAAACTTAAATGGTAAGATAATTATTTCTCAGTTAACTAACTGTTGGGATATAATTAGCAGGTATTATATTCATAAACCGGCTTTAACATATTTTATTGATCAAGTTTAAACATAGATTGTAAGTTAAATAATTGATAAAAACTTTTGCTGTATCAAAAAGTTTATTTTGTGGCAAAATTTTCATGTATTCTTTCTTTTAACTTAAAATATGTTCTGCAATTTATTTTAAAGAATTATCAAGCTTTAAAGAAAATCCTCATTGTTTATCCGGTTTTACAGCAATTGTAATTTATTAATTTTTTTTCGCTTGTTATATTTTAGCTTCAAGTTATCAGCATGGTCAATAATGTCAACCTACCTGAGAAGTTTTATGAATTTGTTTTCTAACAAAGTAAGTATTTTGTTAAGTTCTTTCTCAAAACATCTGTCAAATTCAAGTCAAAGTCACTTTCTTTCTTGAGCTTTTCCGTTACTAGTTGGAGAGAAAGTGAGTTATCATTAAACTTGCACTAATCCAAATTTTTCAAAATCCAGATAATTCTTCCGTTGCATTAGTCCGTTCAAATGAGAGTCTATTGTAATTTAAACTTACATGAACACTGTGAAATAGTTGATGCTATTAGAAATAATATTTCATATTTTACATTGTTGATTGGTTTAAAAAATAATAAGCGTACAATAGATTACTGTCCCTAGATATATCATAGGAAGATACTTCAACAGGTAACCTGCTTATTATTTGAAATATGGAATTATAAATAATTAGACAGGGAGATTTCCCTGAGAAAAGAATAAATTCTCAAAGGTTTTCTGTAATTTCAGCTATTTTGATAGCTTAGTTTTAAAACTTTTACTATGTAGACCCAGTGTAGGACCATCTATTGAAAAGATTTACCTTTGTGTGGTGCTTCTTGATCCTACAGATGTTGTTTTTTTCTTAACGGACGCTCGTTTCGGGGCAGTTGTGCTCCATCGTCAGCATTGCGATGGAGCACAACTGTATAAATATTTTAAGTACTGTATAAATATTTTTTTACTAAAAATATTTACATAATGTACAAGCGCACTACACTCGCGGTACGCCGCACTGTGTTGTTACGGTGGGAGGGCGGCGGTGGCAGAGACGAAACATTTTGTACACACGCGGGTGGATGGGCGGCGACTCATCATTCGTCTCCGCCAACGCTGCCGCCGCCCTCCCACCGTAACAACACAGTGTGCGTACCACGAGTGTAGTGCGCATGTACATTATGTAAATATTTTTTAGTTTAAGAACCACAGTGCGACGCTGACAATGGGGCACAACTGCCCCAAAACGTGCGTCCGTTAAGAAAAAACCAACATCTGTAGGATCAAGAGGCACCACACAAAGGTAAATATTTTTAAAATTATTGTATTCTGCGCTTGTTTAAGTACATACTTATTTAATTACTAAAGTTAAACTAAAACAACTTTCTATGTTTCAGGTCTCATCAAGAATAGGGCAATGCAAGTCATGTAGAAAAACCCCACTATCCAAACCACCTTGTATAAAAAATGCCTTTAAAGAAACAAAAGAAATTGGATGGATGCAACAGCCTGTTGTGAAAAATCCATCAAGGTTCAAGGTTGAACTCGCCTCGTCCTCTGATTGTAAATTTGGTTCAATTCTCGCATGCAGTACAGAACTGATAGCGGATCAAGATCCATTGCAGCTTTATTCAAACCACCTAAGGAATTCTGCTTCAACGAAACAGTTGCGTTTGTCTCCCGTTGATGAATTTATTAGAGCAGCTTCATTTGAAACTGGATGTTTAAATAGTTCAAAGATAAATAGTTTAGGACAGATTAAATCTGCTTCAAGTATGAATAAAGAAATATCTAAATTCCAGCATGAGCAATCACGTTTGCAACGCAAACAATTCACCAAGACCTCTGGTCATAAACGTCAACAAAAAAGTGCAGAAAGCTTTTCTGAGTCTGTTTTGGCCTCGCCGCCTACCAAAAACAACATGCCAGATTCTAATGAAGTTTTGCTCTTCTCGCCATTTAAAGCAAAAGTCACCACTGATAGTAGATATTTGCAAACTGGAACTTCTAAAACAAATGAGACAAATAAAAAAACCGACACGACTAGCAAACACTATCACCGAGCACCAATCATTTACAACAAAAATGCTTGGTTAAATGAATTCCACATCAAAAGTGTGGCGTAGGTTAAAATTGTTGAAAATGTGAAGCTGAACAGAAATATCCTCATGTAATTTGTCAAGAATCTCAAAATTAAAGTGATTTTATTTTGAAAACTAAAAAAGTTTATTTTATTTGTCATGTTTTTTATTTGAAATAAATAGTGGACTCTTTAGAAATAGTGCATGTTTGGTATTAAAACTATTGTATTTGTTTCACATTTTGCAATTGAAGGTAAATACTGGGTGGTGCAGAGGAAACGCATGTTTTTCAATATTGAATTACTGGGACACAATGGGTTGAAAATAATGAAAACCAGTATTAAATGAGTTTTTTTAATGCAGTGTTTGAAATTACATAGCATATTTATGTTTGGAAAATAATCTCTTTGAGATGACGTCCTTCTTGCTGGATACAAATGTTGGTCCTCTTCTGAAAATTACGGACGGCTCTCTCCAACATTTCATTTGGCATGGCTTCAATTTCCTGACAAATAGAATTCTTTGGGTCTTCGAGTGTGCGAGGCTTTTTAATGTACACTTTTGATTTTAAATATCCCCACAAAAAGAAGTCACAAATCGACAGGTTGGGTGAGCGAGGAGGCCAGTGAATATCACCAAATCTCAAAATCACATGTCCAGGGAACACTTGTCGAACCACTTCCATGGATGCTCTCGCCGTGTGAGCTGTGGCACCATCCTGCTAAAACCACATGTCTCTCATGTTGACTTGACGCCTTTCAAGTTCTGGATGAAGGAAGCTGTTGTTTAACATTTCAACGTAGCGAGCTGATGTAACAGTAACTGCAATTCCTTCTTCTTCAAAACAATAGTATCCAACAATCCCCAACTTTGAAATGCAGCACCATTAAACTTGTGCAGAGGTAACAGGAAGACCTAAAGAACTCCATTCGTCAAGAAATTGAAGCCGTGGTAAATGAAATGTTGGAGAGAGCCGTCCATAATTTTCAGAAGAGGATCCACATTTGTATCCAGCAATTAAGAAGGACGTCAACTCAAAGAGATTATTTTCCAAACCTACATATGCTATGTAATTTCAAAAACTGCATTAAAAACCCCATCATTTAATACTTGTTTTGTTTTAATTATTTTCAACCCATTGTGTCCCAGTAACTCAATATTGAAAAACATGCTTTCCTCTGCACCACCCAGTACAAAACTTTCAATCAGATTTTTCAGTATTATTTTTATTTGTCTTTTCCAAGAGTACAAAAAAAGTTAGGCAGTAATAAAAGTACTTGGATAACAAGAGAAAAATAATCTGATTGAGCTCAGTAAGTTAGTAAAGGGAAATAATTCTGAGACATTAAAAAATGACTTTAAATCCAAAACAAAAAATTCAAAGCAAACCTAATAAATACAAAGCAAGAGTATTAGGATTAATAAAATTAAAAACTCTGAGAATGTCTGTAAGGCTTCCTGGAATATTGTCAACAAGGAAACCTCAAAAGTAAGCAAAATTTAAGTAGAAACTATGTTTTAGAACTTGATAAAATATTGTGTCAGATCTTTTAATGATAGTTAATAGTTTTAACAGTTATTTTACAAATGTAAAATAGAGTATGTTACAGAATATATCCTCAACCCATACTACTCATAGTGAAGATAAAAACTTATTTCAGGTTCCTAGATTTAGATGTTCCTCAATTGATAATCAAGAATTAAATCAAATTCTTGATACCTGGTCTAGCGGATATGAGGACCCAGTAAAGGTGATAACATTTACGAAAGAACCCCTATTAACACCTCTTGTACATTTGATCAACGCTTCATTCATTTCGGGAATATTTCCTGATAAACTCAAAATTTCAAAAGTCATTCCTGTTTTTAAAAAAGGAAAAAAGACAGAAATTTAAAACTATAGACCAGTTTAAATTTTACCTGCAATATCAAAACTTTTGAGAGGGCTATGTACTAACGTTTGATGGATCTTTTAGATGGTTTTTACTTTTTGATGAGGAACAGCATGGCTTTTGTAAGGGTAAACATTGTTATTAGTTTTGTATTAATATTTCAAACCATGTCAATTTCTTCTACTATATGTTTCAGATTACATTTGAAAACATGCTCGGCCTATAACATGGAGTAAAAACTGCAAACAATTGTTTTTTTATCAAGACATTAGAGTATCACAACAGAATAAATTCTTTGTTCTCTGATATTACTTATTCCATAAGATAAAGTAAACCCCAACAGGAAACTACTTAGAAAATTACACTTCTTTATTGGTTTTTGCTAAGTGATTTTCTTTTAGAATTAGCTTTAGCTAACAGAATAAGAGACTATTGAAATGGCATCGTACAAAAAATCATCATTTCCCATAAAATTCTGTAGGAAAACTCCGCTGTGTAATAACAGAACCAAAACTCTAGTTTTTTACATTTGTCGGGTGTGAAATTTTGCGCTGCAACTAAAAACGTTTTAGAACTATTACGCATGATTGTACGGCAACAAAACTCAGCGCAAACTATGCCAAGGGGTGTAGTTATCAAGTGAACATGCGATGGTAATGCTTCTGCACTGTCCGTGATGCATAAACGTTCCTTACTTTCAGAGAGACTCTTGTACTCAAAACATCATTTGCAAATTTTCCCATGATTACGTCCTTATCCTAGATAGAGGCTGTTTAGACTCTAGAGATGAAGGGAGTTTAGTTCTGGGACATCTTAATTGATATATTCATGAGCTCATAAAGGTATGCTTATTACAAAAATTACAACACCTGAAAAACTGTTATTCATTTTAAAACACCCTGTACTTTGACTTAAGTTTGAACTTTGGATCATAAAAACTTGTTAATTAGTTGGCAATTTAAGATATATGCTGATTTTTCAAAGGGTATGAATGTATGATGTTGCATCAATTTAGTAGTCAGCGTGATTAATAGTCCTCTAAGGGTACAGTACTACAGTAGATCGTTCTCCAACGATCTCCCACAAAAGGTGCTTATGCTGTATAAAGTGTAAGTATTTGCCACATATATGCGTTACACGTTAGGCGTAAGAAACAACTTAACACTCAAACTAACTTAATTAGGTTAATAAAAAGGAAGAAAAAAAACTTCACAATGTAAAAACTTCTAACGTTTTGAACGCAGCGTAAAATTACATTGTTTTATTTAAATTGTTAAAAACATAGGTATACATTTAATGGATATATCAAAATAACTAATAAGTAACATATATTCAAGTAACAGTTTACATTTAAAGCTTGTCTACAAATAAAAGTTTTGAATTCTTCTAATAGAAATGTCAAAGCTTGATCTGATTGAACTTAAAGTTTTTTACATCAACAAGCTACTTTGAAAACTTGCATGAACACTTCCAGACTGCCTACATTGTTGACAAAGCGGTCCAGCTCTTCGATGGGTGTGATCATGTTGTATGGATTCACTTCAAACTGGTCGACCTGATCTACCAGTAAGCAAGCTTTGATTGGTTGCTTGAAGACGAATTCCGAATTTCCTGTTTTTGCGAAAGAAACATTAAAGTAGTACGTGAACTTGGAACCAGAACTGTTGATGGGAATGTGTCTGACAGCCTGAACAAACTTTTGATTCACTGTGTCCTTGAGTGCGGAAAGTAGGAATAAGTTGTTATCGACAATGTGGTAAAAATTCTGAGAGCTCCAGTTCCCTTTGAAGTTCTTGTAGTTAAATTTTTTACTTGTACCGATGGAGTAGGTAGCGACCAGACCGTTGTGTGCTATCATGGCGTGACTCTTCAAGTCTTTGGCCAACCCCGACCATGTGCATTTTTGGTATTTGGAAATTTTGCACTCAATAGGACGGAACCCACAATATTTTGGTGCTCCGAAATCAGAGAGATAGTCTTGCAGCCACGGGTGTTGTGAGGGCAAAGCCTAAAACAAAAATTCTATTGTAACAATTTTGTAAGTATTTCCAGTATGTATCATGACGTAAGTACTTTGGCTTGCACCTTCTTAAACGTTGATATATACTCGTATTCTATCATAAAATAATAATACATGTACATAATCGTAAAATGTGTTCAGTCAATGTGAAAGTTTGGGGTTAAGTTTGTCTTGTTTAACAAGATGAAGTTACGAAGTTCTCTCAACTTCTACCTTTACCGAGTTAATATAATCCGGTACTTATTTGAGCACAACTGCCTAGTGGTGACTGAGAGGATTAAACCAGCGCAACCACAAGTTATTCTTGACAGTTTATTGCGAACCTTACCGCTTTCCCCTATTTTAATAATGGGGTATAAAAATATGATAAAGAAGCTGCTACTTGAAAACGCAAAATAGCTAGGATTATGTTGGTAAACTAAAAAGAAGGACCTTGACTAAACACAAAAGCATACAAAGTTTGCAAAAAATTGGTTTTAAGCAGTCCGTAAATAAATAATACCTTATGAACAAATAAATGGCGGCTAGCGGATGAACAAAGTGTTATTAGAAACAATATTGTTCTTGATCTTCTTTTAAGTTTAACCCATGAAATCATTTTCCAAGGTTAAGCACTGTACACATGGAACACCGTGTAAAGTAATTTCTGTTTGCCAAATCTTAGCATTCATTGGCTATACAATTCAAAGGTGACAGTTTGTTCCTACCTTGGAAGGGCTTCGAGCACTTGACAGAGCAGGGTTGGCTTGTGAGGCAGAAACTGCTCCTTGCAGGTGGGACAGCGATTCAGCTGTTTGCGGCAGCTCACGCAGATCCCATGGCCAGACATGCACTGCAACACACTCTTGCCCACATCTGACAAGCACACCTGGCAGCGTGTGATCTCCTCTAGTCTATTTAACATCTTCATCAGCTGCTCTCTCAACTCTTCAGCAGAATGAACATCCTACAACAGGTGTTGGCTCAAACAGATTCTATATATTTTACTTTGTATAATCGCTTAGCCATAATACAAGAAATGCTAGCAACTTTCATCTCCCCACTCATAGATTGACACTACCGTATTCCAAAAGAAGCCATCTACGTTGGGGGTAAACTGTTTAACGTTCTTCCACAAGAATTGAAAGCAAATTGGGTTACACAAAAGAAATTAAAGAATTGGCTAAAGGATAAACCTACGAGGGTGTTCAATAAAGACTGACAGTTCTGCTGTAGTGGCTTTATTTAAAAAAAAGTAATCTTTAAAACTAGAGATATGTTTTGAAAAGACCTTAGTTGAAGCAATAAACCTGTTTGACACCTTTGCCACTTCTGAAAGACGTGCTTCAAGCCCTGTTTTGAGTTGACTGACAAATCCGCCTCTAAACTCTTTAAAGCTGCCATATTGACTAAGAAAATTGACCTTTGAGTTTTTTTGTGTGCTTAGGTTATAGAAAAATAGTTCTGGAAGCCAGTTTAAAACTATATGTCAGATGTGCCACAGGTCTCCACAGCGTTGACATTGAGAAGCTGCAGGTGCATGAACCATTTAATTGACCATTTAAACCTGCTTAAAAGTTACCTGTTAGGGTTCAAAGCAAAGAAATGAAATGTTTTACTGTAACGTAAGGAATCATTTTCAACCTGCGTGTCCTTTTTAACCTTGAATGGGTTTTTAGAAGGTCGAAAATGTGGTTTTCGAAAGTTTGCTGTACAAATGTGTAACACTCCGCACACGTTCAATTTTAACGGGTTCAAAATGCACATATATGAATATTTTAAATCATCCTGAACGTTCTAATGTTCTGTGTGCTTTGGTAAAGATATTAACAAAAGAATTGAGCAAAATTCCTGTATGAATCTTGGAAAACAAAATTCAAACCTAGTGAACTTTAGATGCCAAATCTATGTGGGTGTTTTTTTGTCTGTAACCATGGTGACATTAAGGGGGTTAAAATGCTGAAATTTGTTTTGAGTGTCGTCAATAGAGAAATATTTAATGGTCAATTGAAGATTCAAGTATAATAGGGATATTTTGTACGCACCGATGCTACTGTCAGTCTTTATTGAACACCCCTCGTATTTATAAAGTTGAAAAGCTCTTTAACTATCTATAACGAGAAAATATTTATTTATCTTTATACAACCTATATATTTATATTTTAAACCTCTGTTTTAATACAACACTTTTATTTATCTATTTTAGACCATAATTTATTTTACGTGTTTAATTTAATTATTTTTGTCATTTTTATTTTATTATTTTTTATTTAATTTTATTTGTACATTTATTATTTATTCATTGTTATTTATTCTATACTTGAAGTATTTTGAATAAAAATTGTTGATCTTCTTCTTAGCCATAGGATGATACAAAATTGTATTTTAATCTAGTCTAAAAATATGCAATGAATATGCATGGTTGTTTGGAGACTCTTGCTTGACGTTTCAGGCCAACCAGATTTTATTGTATCCAGGTTAATAATCATTCATTCAAGAATAATTTTAATTTTCAAAAGTGAAACAGTAGGTTTTAAAATATGTGATGGGAAATAAGGAAATGGACCTCTTGTCTCAAAATATGTATTTTAAGTTATGTTAGTATTCTTAATCACTGAAAAATTCTGAACATTTTGATATAAAGATAGATAGTTGAGTTCAAATGATATTGTTATAACTAGTCATAGTTTGGAAATTACCATTTTAAGTAAATTATTCTTAAAGATGGTGTTGTGACCAACCCAATCATGTGGTGCTTTGTAAGGTGAAGAAATGTTTTTACTTTAATACATGCATTTCTATAAGCAACAAAAGAGCTCCCTTTTCTTTTTGTTTTCGATTATTGTCATTTTTAGAGTATTTCTTTACCGAATGGTGACTTTTACTGTACTTACGAATTTTATTGTACATGGATAGCTATAAAGAATAACAATCAACTAAAATCTGCAAATCGATATTTCTGAACTCAACAACTATTTAGTGTCTACTGAAAACTTTGTTTTACCTTGCAAAGACCGAAACTGGCGTTAAAAAATTCCTATCTGTCTGTAAAGGCATGTTTGGACCATTTATAACTCAAAATTGGCTGAAGCTATGGTGGTGAAACTTTGGGGGTTGAAAGGGTTTAGCCCATTACGCAAGGTGTCTTCAGCTATATTTTATATCCATACAACATCCACAATATAAATGGCAAGGGACTAAAGTGGGCTCTGAACACGTTTTTTAGGCGTTTTGGACCGCTTATAAGTCAAAGATGGTTGAAACTATGGTGGTGAAACTTTGTTTAAGAGTTATTAGTTGCTAATCACACAGTGTGTCTTAAGCTAAATTTGATGTCCATATAACATTCTCAAAATAAATTGCCGAAACCAAAAACAACTGGAACGGTGGAAGTAACTATGACTCTTACAAGGTAGCCAACACTTAAGGAGAAGATGGTGAACTAAGAGGCAAACTAAATTGTTGTTCTAAGGTTATATTAGAAACTATATTTTTTAATTTGCAATTTTTTAAAAATACACAGACAGCAATGTTAACAAAGCCCAGAGGGGAAGCGCAGGTTCTCTCAGCTAATGCTGCATATAGCTGGACCTAGAATCCTACTTGCCCAGAATCAAACAAAAATTCAATATTTTGCATTTGAAGTTAAAATTTTTTTCCTTAAAAAACATAACCGACACGCACAAGCACCACTGTGAATCTTAGCAAATTTCCAAAAAAACAGAAAAGTTTTTGTTTATCTATTTTGAATTAGACAAAATTCTTTTATACATTACATTTTAGTAATTTTACCATTACTTTTTAAGATTTGCCTTATTTATCTACAGAAATGTTTTTTGTTGTATACATAAAATCAATTTTTAGTTTATTTCTGTTCTGCTTGCACATCATAATATTCCTGGAAAAGAGTTTTTCAAATTTAGGAAGGTTAGAAATAAATAACTGGTAGAAAATGAATCCTGTAGCAACTTAATAGTTCCAAAATATATTCCATAAGTTTTTATTAATTTATAAGGTAATTTCCTAAGTTGTAACTAGTTTTGCTGAGTTTTCATTTCATACAATATAACACAAAAAATAATAAAAGAAATCCTTCTAATTTTAAAATATATGACCATATGTTTAAACACATTTTCAATAAAGAACAAATTCAAAATTATTTAACAAATATAATAATTTATTGTACTATTTAGTGTTAGAAACTAAATGAGACATTAAACAAATCTTAATACAATATAATAGTTCAAAAGTAATAAAATAAACATAATTTATTAGGTCATTGTACAATATGTGAATTGTGTTGACTTTGATGAAATGGAGATGATACAATATTGGTGAAATGAGAGGTGAATTACAATTTAAAACTTGATGAATGGAGATGATAAATATTGGTGAAATATGCTAAATATGGTAGCCACTGGTAACAACGGTGAAATAATGTCCATATACGTCTTATAATTTTGTCTTTCTTATTTTAATCTAGATTTTGTAGTTTGAATTGGCTAACTTGATTTTGAAAGTACTATATATTTTACCATGTTAATACTCCATATTATGGGAAGTTATCAGGTTCTGCAATAAACTCTGCTAGAGAGTAAGGAGCCTTAATCAACAAATATTCTTTAAGTTTCCTTTTGAATAAAGCCAGTTCTGGCAGTAAACGTTTGATCTCGTTGGGGTGTGTAAATTTTATGTCAGCCTGCATCGGCAATCTCTCATAAATAAGTAGTCAATGGATATCTTGTCTAAAAGTAGAATTTGAGCGTGTATCGTGAGAATGTATATCTTGGCCCTGTACTAAATTACATTTTGAAACACAAAATAATATAGTTTCAAAAATGTATAGTAATTTTATCTTTAGAAAACTACCACTTATGGTGAGTAGTTACAATTTGCTCGGTAAAGATATCTAAAATCACAAACTTTAGAATACAATATAGTGTAGTCACCAATTTAAGAGTTGATTATATTTATATACTATATTGGTTAAAATAACTTATTGTTTCCAATATGGGTGATTCCATGATGCCATCCCAAATAGTTATGGTCAACCTTTTTCTGTATCTACCTGAAAAAGGAAAATACATAAATTGTATGAACTATCCAGTCAAATTGTGACTTCAACATCAAGATGAAACAAAACTGATATATAGTAAAAAAAGACCACTCAGCTTTATCAATAGGCCTCAGCCGCACACCAGCAGACAAATCCCCAGTCCAGGGACTGTGGTTCTGCATAGTGTTCTGCACACATTATGGTTCTGCATTGTGTGTGTACACACATAGTTTTTTGTGTATTTCAAAACTGACCCACTCAATAGTACAAGATATACCCCCTTATAAGTTTTGGGTTGACCACATAGCCTACCATCTTAATAGTTGTAGTTTTTTATACATATTATTGAACAGTAAAATTGGGTTGTCTTACTTTTTAACACTTAACTCGTATGAAATTAATTAGTGGTATTTCAATACCTCCTTATGATAAAATCCTACACATGCTGGCTGATTTGACATTTTGATAGTCACCACCTCTTTGGTCCAGAAAAAGTCAAACTACCGAGTTTCTAGTGATCTTGCAGATAATTTGATGGAGATACATTTGCAAGAGGGACCATATTTCATTTAAAAAACTAAAGTGTTTTGCTAACATGGTCTAGTTTTAAAATATATGGAATTAATTATGATGGTTATTTTTCACAAATATAAGTCAATAAGTAAAGACTTACCTCATTGTGCAACTAGAATTTGCTTATCAGGGGGTTTTCTTTCTATCCATTACAAAAATAGATTGTAAATCAAATAAATTGTAATGTGTGACACAACTTTGCCACTGTCCATTGGAGAAAACAATTATTCTTCTATGAGATGTAGTGACATCATGACAAAAAATAAAACTATTCTATTCTTAATGTTTCAGCTGAAGATCCAATCACCAGAACTCCTAAGATTATGATGTTTGGGCATAGGCACATTTTACAAATATCCAAGAAAACCTGTCTAGAAAGTCAGTTCAGTTCAATAATCAACAAAAACCTATTTTCTAAGATATTGAAACCAAAAGAGCCTACAACCCAAGTTTCTCTAAATAATCATACTTTAGAAACAAATGTACCAGTTGAAAGAGTGGGCTGGGCTGGACAGCCGATTGTACAAAGAGTGCATCCGATATTGCCAGAAGTGCCCGGAGACATTGCAGACACACTGAAAACTGTATCAGAATCTAGTAGTAGACAGCAAGAAATACATTCAGTGCCCATTCAGTGCTCTAAGCAGGAGTCAATCAAAAAAGATATTCTTACTAGTGATCTTGCTAGTGAATCAGTGGAAGAAACCACAAAACACACAGAAGAAACCAAACCGAATCAAAACCATCCTGAAGTTGATATTGGGCCTGAACAAATAAAAAGTAGAGTTAGAAGCCATGACACGATCTCTTTTTTAAATGAAGATGTCAAAAAAATAAATTATGAAGAGGTCAAGAAATCAAATAATGAAGATGTGGAAAACTCATTATTGAAGGAAACAAAAACAGAAATTACCAATGTTACCAATGTATACAGTATACCTACTAATATTAATAAGCCAATCAGAAAACATGTTCAACACAAAAGGGTAATTAAACCAAAGTATGCTGTAAAGAGGTCCAAAAATATTAGAAGAAAGACCAAAATCCTACCTTCAAAGGGTGACTCAGAAAAACCAATTAAAGGGTTTAACAAAATAAATAAAAGTTCTAATAAGGTGAAATCTGTAAAGTTAAATAAATATAAACGTGCTGTTAACTCTCAATTTCTTTTGAGTCAAAGAGGTTATACTCTCAATGAAATTCCCAAAGGTTTTCATTTGATGGAAAATAGACAATATGGGACTTCTTGTCAATCCTTCCCGTGTAAAAAAGGAACAGGAAGTAAAATTTGTGATTTCCCTCCATGTGGAAAACCTGGAAAAAAAGGAAAAGCCCCCGTCAAAGTAGCACAAGATGATGAAGGAAAATATCCTGATGATTGCAAATGTCCAATACTAACCGAAAACAAATTTCGCGCAGACACAAAGATTTGCGGTGAGGCTAAAGGGGGGGAGAAGAAAAAAGAAACCAAGAAAAGAAAGATGAAGATGTGCTTGGAAGAAAAGCAGATAAAACACAGGACTAGGACATTTGTTTGTAAATCTGCTGCATTTGAAAGAAAAAAGAAACAAAGAAATTTGCCAAAATGTCCACCTCCAGAAAAGAAAGTAGCTGCTCGGGCTTTCATCTGTCCTCCTATGCTTGAAGATGAGGTAGCTAAAGCACAAGTAAAATGTATCAAACAGGTGGAAGAAATCAAAGTAAGAGCCAGAACCAAAGTTTGTAAGCCTATAATAATTCAGGCAAAAGAAGAAGTTTCACTTAAAATTGAAAAAACTGTCTGCGTTGAAAAGAAAAGTAAACAGGTTGTGTCTAGGCACACAAGTATATGTTTGCCACCCGATTCTAAACAAAAGAACGCTTTGAACACTAAATAGAAACCCACAGAAATCATTCAAAAACATTAAACCTACTTTCAACGTGTAAAATTTACATTTCATTATTAAATAAATAGACTAATACATTTTTGTAACATTGATATTATTTGTGTTTTGTACGTATGCAAAATATAATAGATTAGTTTTACTTTATGAAATACATTATAATGAAAATATTGAGACCGAGTAGTAGTAGAGTATTAGCAGTGTGCTTACCACCAATAGTCAACAAACAGAATACATATTGATCGGTTTATGCAGTGATTTTAATAAAATTTGGTACAAATGTTCTTGACCTTAGTCAAGTTTGTTAGCCAGCAGAATTGGAGTACGGGAGGTCCTTTTTGTTGCGGGAGAAGTTTTTATACAAAGAGCGGTGTTTGTGATCTAAAAACTGTAAATACCATCCGCTTTTGATGAAATTTGAAATGAGAATGTAATTTACTTTCATCCATACACACTATTAAAAATTATAAAATTCATTTAGTGGTTTTGAAATGACAGCCAAAAAAAGCATTTTTGTAGTAACAGTGGAATGGGTAGTCAGATTTAGAAATTTTGAGCCATCCCAGAAAATGTTCAACAACCAATTTTGTTTTTAAATGTTCACAATATATGTATAAAGAACATTTATTTAATAAATGTACACCTTCTTATACATAAGTAAGTTGCACAATTATGCATATAAGCATAAATCATACTTTTAACACAAAAAATTTAAATATAAGATTATATAAAAATAAGAAGTTATATAAATGGTTTCTTAAAATTTGTATTTTGGATCTGATTGAAATGGTTGAAATTACTAATAACACTTTCTTTTCTAATTTGAAGGTTGTCAAAATGTCACTTAAGAAATATGTATTGTCCCTCTTGAGCCAATTAGTAGTCCACATGTTTCAATGTTTTTAATTTGGTATTTTTCTTGAAAGAATTGTTTGGTTTAATCTTAAATTTTCTTTTTTTCTTCATGTACTTCTGACGGTTGGGATTTGTTCTTTTCAAATTAGATTGTTGGGTCAAAAATGTAGCCTAATTGGGCTTTCGGTTGATTGCCAAGATGTCAGCTCGTCGAATAGATTCATGATCTGCTAAACCTTCAATTTCTTCGTAGACTTCATAACTTTTTCTCTTTAAAGTATTAGCCTTTAAACTTCTGATATTATGATGTCTTTGGTTTCTTAAAAGGTCGCCGACTGGACATTTTCCACGAAAATGGGGTAGAGATTCAAAATTGTATGTCTCAGTATTCGCACAGTGGCGACACTGGTTCCCATTCTTGGATCTGCGTGGTTAAGCCTTGTTGGTGCAACGTCTCCAATTAATTTTAGCATATCTTTGAGCTCCGATGTTGAGAAATCTTTAGTGTTGTACCTTTTAAGATTTATTTTTTGGACATTCTTCGAAATGACACACACTTTTCACTTTTCAAAGGCAACTTCACCATTTCTAAAATTGAACATCTTGAAGTTTATCCCTCATACATCTGGAAGAAACTTGAAGCTCAGGAAGAATTTGATCTAACTTTAGCTTTCTTAAACAATTCTATATTTCCTTTGGAAAATGTCTGAAAAGGTTAATGTAGGGGTTTTCAATTTTCATTAAAAGGCTACAGATGTGTTGTATATAGGCCTCCCAATCCACCTTGAACATTCCTATACCTTTAAATTTTTTGATGTATTTATCATAGAGTTAGAAATATCTGTTGGTAGCTCCAATACTTCCTTTAAAACTGATCGTGTAATTGAAATGGGTATATTAAAAATTAGCCATATACATTTATTAAACACATTTATCTTTTGATTTGTTTTTAAGTAGGGTGACGACTGAGTAAGTTTTGCAATTATTTTCTGTAAGTGAATATATTATTTTCTGATGATTCAACACAATTTTGTTCTCAAAACTTACACCCAAATATTTAACTGTATCTCCAGATTCCAATTATTTTACCAGAGTTCAGAGAAGGCACGCCGATACTTTAAAGTATCGGCGTGCCTTCTCTGAACTTTACCTCCTTCTTCCACGTCATACATTACTTGGCTATGTCTTCTCAAGATCGTACCTTCTTGCACCTCACCACTAGACATTTTCGGTACTTCATTATTATCGCGTTGGAAATCTGTCAGTGATAATTTACCTTTTTTGATATTGATTACCTTATTTTTTTCAAATTCAAAGTCCAACTTCATCAAATTTCTTTTTTATCAGTCTGAACAGTTCGATAGGGGTGTCTTTATTTTTCCTAATTAATACGGTGTCATCTGCAAAGCCCAGAAGATTTATTGCTGGCAAGGAGGTTTGAGGTTTATCACCATATATTAAACTCTAAAATTCTCTCATTGTCAACAACAAACTTTAAACAAAGTAGTTTTTAAAAATAAACCTACTGAAGAAACCTTTTAATTAAGTATCTTATCAATCATAAAAACGACTATGCTGCTTAGTGAACCCTAGTTAATATTCATTAATAGGTAGTATGTTTTAATATACTTTATTACAACAGTTCAATAATATCTTTGGTCTTGGCCAATCAATTTTCATGGAATGTGTAAAAAAATCATATGTAAAAGTTAAACAATGGAGTAGTTGTAAACACAATACACAATTTGGTTTAAATTAAAAGTAAAATTCTAGTGAAAAATATTTAATTGTACAATTTACAATTTCAGAATAAAATTTAGTTTGTTATACACATTCCACTACAAAAATAGCTTACTGGCCTTCAGTGGTGTATACAATAGCTAACCTCAGAAAAACTCAGAGGAAAGCGGCTGTAAGAAAATGTTAAGGTAAACAAACTAAAGTTTAGTAACTGGGTCTGAGTTGTTTTAACCATCTTAGTGAACTCTAGAAGTTTAGTTAGTATAGCAAAAAGTTGCTATGTAACTAAATTCTTATAGTGGTTTTAAGTAAAAAAAAGCAAATCAAATAACAATAAGTGCACAAACATGATGAAATATTCATAACAGGCTAGTGTTAGGCCAGAAAAGGGGGAATAACATATTTTTGACTTACAATGTCTGAAACAGTACATTTACTTCCGTCATACAGGTCATGTAGTTGTTCAGGAGCTACACAATGGATTTTAATTACATGCCCCAAACCTGTTCTGTTTACCCTGAAATATATTTTATATATGTTTTTCAACTAATTCTTAAGCATTTTGATATTCTCTGCAAAATAAAGCTAGCACTAGGTTTTGTTTTACTTACTTTTTACTATACAGAGCGGAAACTGTAAGCTGTTCTAAACTTATTACAAAAAACTAATAAGCATAGAAAGTTACAAAGTATCTCCTTCAAGTAAATTGCACATGAGGATTCCAGGACAAACAATTATCAAGCTCCTCAGTATTTAGGGTATACCAAAAACTGTACAAAATTAACAAATGCGTCATGTTATTTTAAATGGAAAATTTTTATCTTAAAAACGTACTAAACAAATCTTTATTGCCTATATCTCAAATAGGTATTTTAAAAAATGATGGAACATCCTTTGAAAATTTTATTTTAAAAGGTATTAAAAAAGAAAACATAGCATGATTCAGAACAATTTTTTACTAGGTTTAGGTGAAGTGCGTTTTAAGAGGGGCGGATAGAGCCCAAAACGGTGTTCAAATGGGATAGGGAATTTAACATGGGAAAATTTGCAAACTGTTTTACTTAGTTTAATGAACTAAAAAATGTGGAAAGTTTTTCTCGGGAAGCATAGAGTTATTAGTGCTGCTGCATATAAAAAGAAAAAATGAGTTGGGTTATAAAATAGAATTTTAAATACTGAATTTCAAATGCTATGTTCTTATAGAAAAATCCAGTTTTTAGTTCAGAAGTACAGAATTAATTTGGAAACAAAAGTAAAAGTTTTAGTGTTATATGAAGCAGCATCAATAGATCTATGCTTCCCGAAAGAAGATTTTCACATTTAAGAAATCAACTTGCTTAAAACGTAGTTTGCAGTTTTTATCCCATGTTATAAGCGGTACTCTGAGTTGGACCTGCGGCCGCTCTATCCGGCCTTCTCTTAAGATAAATACAGGGTTATCTGTATTTATATATCCCAAATATTAAGGTTAATGGCCACCATTTTGAAACAAATTATTTTTTTGAAATAGGCCTATGTTTCCACAGAAATTCTGTAATTTAATAAGCTTCCAGTGGTGTATAATATGACACATGGTAACATGCTAGAAACTTGAGATTTAAGATATTATTATCTTAACCCTGTACCTTGTATTCAAAATAGTTTAATTTTTTTCATCAAAATAATTACATTTTAATGCATTTTATTTTTACGTTTCAGCTATCTCAATTTGAAATTAGAATGATTAAGAATCTGAGAGGACTTTTAAAAGTGTTTTATAAAGAGGCAAGTAAACTTCAACAAAGTAACTCTATAGTTTAAGTTATGGTATTTCACTAAATTTATTAACTGTGTCCAGGCTCAGTTTTAAATGATGAATTTAGATATTACTAGCCAGTTGTTAAAAAATAGTGGTCTCTTTCATGTTAAATATGAATTGGTTATGATGCAAAAATAGCATCCAAATTTGTCATGACAATAATTGTTTTTAAAATATAAACATAGCTGACGCGTAGCCACAAGATGAATGTATTAAGTTGAAAACTTTTCATAACTTTTTCAAAGGTTTTTGTATTACTACATTTTAAAATACAGTACTACTATTTTTTAAATATTAGTTTTCAAAGGTGATTTTTCCTTTTGTATTTTTACTCTAGTAAACGAACAAATTTTAACCTAATTGTTGAAATATAGTACTTTACTCTTATGACCAATTGATACAATTGTTTTAAAAACCATTATTTTGTTTTCTGATTGTAGAAAGCAGTTACATCCTCCAAAGTTAATAAATGCAAACTCTTGATTTATGACGAGTACTTAAACAGATATGTAAGTGCTGATGAATTATTAATTCCTCAAACAAAGGTAGGCTAAAACTTTGATTAATAAATCAAACTTTATAATAAGAAAAACATTTTATCTCTTGGTAAACAGGTTAGAGTTTTGTAATGTCATATTAAAAAGTTTTATATTTACGTTTTCTTTACTGTCTTCAGTATAAAAATGATTAATCACCATTTTGAGTTGTTTCAAATAGAGTTTTTAATCAAAGTCTTTAAAATTCATAATTATTAAAAGTTATACAATAACAAGTACTTTAGTTGTGATTCGTATGGTGTTTGATTTAACAATGTCTACTTCTTGCTTTTCATAGAAAGACACCATGCTGGGTTTAAATAAGGGGTTTTAATTAGTGCAAAGTAAAACTTTAATACTGTTCATATTTATCATATTTTTACATTTGCAGATCAGTACCACACCCAGTCAAAAGAGATCCAAAGAATTTTTCCTTTTTGAACTTTTGTTAAGAAAATTTGTCAACCCAAAACTAGATCTCTTAATCAAACTACCAAAAAGTAACGAACGGAGCTTGCAAAAGTTTGATTACCAAAAGAGACAGAGTTTCAGTACGCTTGGATCAAGGCTATTTTGGAAAAAGAAAAAGAGTGTGAAGAAACATGGAGTTCCCACATTGCCCCCAGTACACGATAAAGCAAATGAAGATAAAACTGTACCTTTAAAACTAGGTTGGGCAGGGCAGGTAACAAAACAACCTCAGACGGATATAAGGCCAGAAAACAGCAGAGCAGGCCCTTGTCCAGGGCCAGGAAAAAGTCCAAAAAAGAAAAAATCAGATAAAAAGAAAACGTTTATTGTATGTGATAAAAATATAAAAAGATGTTTGGAAATAGACCAAATACAAGAATCAGAAGTACCTTTGTTCTCTAAGGAAAGATTTCCAGTGGATGACACATTACCTATTCCACATGAGGAAGTGAAAGAGCCATCTGAAAAAATTAAACTAGAAGAAGAAATTATTCAAACTAAACCCAAGAAAGAACAACAGTCTCAAAAAAGCATTAACAAGAAAAGGACAGGAAGTAAAGAAATAGATAGAAATAAAATTCCAAAAACCAACAAAGGTGCTGATTTTAGTAGTGAGAAGAAAAGTAGTCAAAATATTTCATGCAAAGAAAAAACATCACCCAACGACATTCAAGCCATTAACTATTGTAATCAAAAGAAAACCAGTCAAAATATTCCATGCAAAGAAAAAACATCACCCAACGACATTCAAGCCATTAACTATTGTAATCAAACGAAAACCAGTCAAAATATTTCATGCAAAGAAAAAACATCACCCAAGGACATTCAAGCCATTAACAGCTATTGTAATCAAAAGAAAACCAGTCAAAATATTTCATGCAAAGAAAAAACATCACCCAACGACATTCAAGCCATTAACTATTGTAATCAAAAGAAAACCAGTCAAAATATTTTTTGTATGGGACAAAAATCAGCCAACAACATTAAGGCCATAGATATTTGTAGTGAGAAAAAAAGCAATCAAAACATGTCATGCCAAGAAACCAAATCAACGAGCAACATGAAAGCCAAAAATATCATTAGTGAGAATAAAAGCAATCAAAATTGTTCACTTAGGCAAGATTCAACATCTAGATATCTGAATAAACCTGCCAAAGGCAATGTAGAAAAAGTGTGCTCAGAACCAACGTTGGAAAAAAATCAGAAATCTTCATTAAGTACAAAAACATCTCAAACTAAACTACTTCTGCCTAAAGATAACCAAATTAGTGAAGAGAAAAAATCTTGTCGGAAAGAACCAACTGAAAATAATATTGATTTGACCAAATCTTTACCAAATAATGTTGGCAGTTCAATTATAAAAAAGAAACCTTGTGATACCCCCGTTATAACACAATTAAACACAAATTTAAACGCTAAAAAAGTTCAAAAACCATGCTCAGCTCAGGCAACTTTTCAGAAAAAAGATTTATGTTATACTGATTTAGAGAAGAACATAGATAAGGGGTTGAAAGCACAAGACAAGTTCAACTTCATGGTACGGCCGAAAACTACAGACTGCAAGAAAACAAATGAAGTTGATAGTGGTCCATGTTCCTCACTGAATGTGAAATGTAAGCCTGGTACACCTAAAATAGTAAAACAATCGGAGGTGAAGTGTTCAACGAAGAAACCAGTTTGTCAAAAAAAGCAAGTGTTAAACTGTGATAAGCTGGAAGGAATGGCAAGAACCAACCAAGAACCGTGTGCAAACCATGAAAAGTGGATGAAAAGTAAAAAGTCAGAACAAATAACATGTTCTGAAGAAAAACATAAAAGCATTGTTGAGAAGTGTCCAAAGACTGAACAAGACATTTGCAAAGAACAAAAACGTGACTGTAAGGAATCACTGAAAAGTTATACAAACAAGGGACAAAATATTGCATGTTCAAAACAAAAACAGGTGACAGATGGTTTACTATGTCCGAAGGTAGAACCAAATGTGGCTGAAAAACTTGAGTCTTTTTCCCAGAAAAATTGTGCAGCAAAAACGCAAAATGATTTGAAAAAATGTGGTAGTTTATTAGGATTTAAAGTGAAAGGGCAACCTGAAAAGGAAACCCTTAAACAAAAGCAAAGTGTTAGCAGTTCTACAGGCTCAGGTAAAAGAGAGCAATGTGTTAAGACAACAGAAACATTAAAAGTAGTATCAAACAAAAAAGATGTGAAAAAATCACTAAGCAATACAGAATGTTCAAAGGGGGAACTCGCCAAAGAATTAAAAAAGAGTAAAAGTGAGCCCTGTCTTAATGAGGGGCGTAAGCTTGATAAACTTGGTGCGATGAGTAAAAAGAAAAGAAGTAAGTCCAAACCCTGTCCTAAAGCTCCTGTTACTGAAAACTTAAAACTAAACAACAAACACGTAAAAAGTTGTTTAGAGATTGATAACAAACATAAAGAAATTAAATCTAAACCCTGTTGTCATAACATAAACTCTGAACTTCCTGAAAAAGAAGTAAAATGTCATAAACCCATTCCAGAAAAGACTGAGAATATGACGAAGAAAAACAAGGAACCTGAAGTTTGCCCAAACACTACTAACCCTGAAACTGTGAAGCAAAAAGTGGTGTATAAAAAAAAGGTAAAAGCAAAGATTGATGAACTCAAAACTAAATCTTCTAAGAGCTGTTTAACAGAAAATAAAGAGGTTGAAGATGATACAAAATCAAAACGTTCAAAAAGCAAAACATCAACCAAATCAAAAAAAACATTACCAAACAAAAAGTGCTCCAAAGAAAAAAAAAGAAAGAAGTTAAAATCCAATAAATCTCTTAAAGACCAAGAGACAAGTTGCAAACCATTACCGGTACAAAACACTGATTGTTGTAAACAGGGCTCTAAAGTAGCTCAGGAAACTGCCTTAAATGACAAAAACTATACATGTAACGACCTTAAAAAAACTGAGGTAGAGAGTAAAGCCTCAAAAGATAACTTGTCTAAAGAAATAAAAGACCAAAAAAGAGAATGTAAAAAAACTAAATTAAAAAAAATGCCAAAACCCAAAAAAATATTCAAACATGCTGTAATTTGTAAAAAGTCTTCATCTGAAAAAAGAATAAAGAACAATCCTAAAACCAATATTAAAGTTTCTCCATCCAATAAACCGTTGAAAAAATGTAATAGTAAAAAAGGAACAATTTTAGACATGAAAACACAGCTAAAACCAAATGGAGGCAAAAATCAGAATGAAAAGAGTAAAAAAGGAGAAATTTGTTCAACTCAACCATTACAACACAGAATAAATGGTAGTCAAATGAAAAATTCAAAAAACATACAAACAAAATCTTTTAGCCAATTAAAAACCGTTGGTAGTAGAGAACAAAACCAATTGGCACTTTATTTGAAACATTATGCACGGGTGAGTTATATTGGGCAGGACTGTAAACAAAATAAAGAGAACGAACTAAAAGTACTGGTCAATAACTCTGGATTGATGAGCTATCCAAACCAAGATAAAAAATATGCAGAAAACAAAACATTCCCACTAGCAAAAAATCTAAAAGTGTTAGCCAAAGTTGAGAAGTGCCACAGTAACTTTCTAAAAGACAAAAGCAAAAATGAAACAATAGCCAAACTGAAACTGTTAAATAGTATCGATAGAGAAATAACACAATTTTATTCAGAAGGCACAGTTTCCAATAATTTAAAGCGGAACCATAGTGGTGATAAAACAAACAACTTGATTCCAACAAAAACTGTAATTGAAAGTGGGAAAGCTAAGTCAGAAGTCAAAAGGTTTGGAATTTTATCTAACGTTAGACATAATTCCGTCAATTTTAGTGTAACTGGCAAAGCAGACGTAAAAAGAATAAAAGAAAATATAAAAG
Source organism: Matsumurasca onukii (assembly GCA_018831715.1). NCBI lineage: Eukaryota > Metazoa > Arthropoda > Insecta > Hemiptera > Cicadellidae > Matsumurasca > Matsumurasca onukii. The sequence continues at coordinate 19,850,385 of CM032063.1, read as the reverse complement.
GAAGTAAAAGTACTTTTTCTCTAGCGAAATCTATGGTCATTAATAGACCTTCACCTTTCTCCAGCAGACCTACAAAGTCCCGGGCTGCTAAAGAAACAATTCTTCAAAAATACTTAAATCAAGGAAAGGTCCATTATGTGGACATTACTAAAAATAGTCAAAATAGCAAACCCAAGGTCTTAACTATTTTACAAAATAAAATGACTGTTGGAAAATCTTTAGATAGCAACACAAAAAAACTAACAGGTTTTCCAGATGTAGGGAAACTAAAGAATACAACATCAAGCTACAACATAAATCAAAGAATGAGTCTAAGTGGTTTTGGTAACGAACCATTAAAAAAACTTAATAGAAATAAAATGGTAGATACAGTTAGAGCTCTTACAAGACCTTCTACTTCTGAAAACCCTAAAAAAGTAAAAAACTGTGTAAGTAACTTTAATTTACTCGACAAGTACCGTACATACACCACCAAAGAAACAAGTAAGAATCATGCAGTAAATGTTCAAAACTCGTGTTCTAAAACAAAGACAGTGGACAGAAAATTGGAGAGCAAAATAATTCCTATTAACAAAAATATCCAATCTACTTCAAGTCAAATACCAACAGGTGAGGAAATCAAAATCATGCCTTCAAAGAGTATTCACCAAGGGAACCATCTGAAAGATTCTAAACCAATTGAAGTAACAAAATGTATAGCAAAAATAAGACCTAACTACTATCAATCAACTATAGAGAAATCAAAAATGATGGAAACTGCTATGAAGTCTGTAAAAAATATCCCTTCAGAAAATAACTACTCAAGTATTCTCAAACCAATGGAAGTTGCAAAAGTGAGAACACCACCAACAAAAGAAAATAAAGTGCTTCACGAAGGGAATAGTTTGAGTGACTGTAATAGTAACAATAAAGCATTATCAGAGAAAATACCTGAATATAATAAACTCAACCTACCTACAAAGTTGGATAAAAATTCAATAACCGGCATTGATAATATTATGATTAGATCAAAAGAATGTAAGGATCTTGTAGAATGTAAAGTCAAAAAATTGAATATTACTGAGACCAAAAGTAATCCAATAAATAATACTTTACACTGTGAAAAACCACATACAGTTGATAACAAACTTAAGGGGAATAAGATTATTGTAAGCCAAATTAAAAATAGTTTAACAGATAAGTCACAAAAATTTACACTAAAATGTAGAAATCCCATTGTAAATATAAAAAACAAAGATACAAATAAGGATAATAAAAGTAGCTCCAAAACAAACGTAACTAACCAGTTACCGATTAAGCTACAAACTGATAACTATAGCAATAAAAATAATGAAGACGTGGGAAAAATGTTACCAAATCAATTCCAGAACAAAGATATATTGAAATCAAAGGATAAAGAAATAAAGACATCTTACAATAAGGCAGACATATTTCAAAGCGATAAAATTGAAATAAATAAACTTTCAAAGTTTAAAGGAAAAACTTTTGAGGAAACAAAATTCAACAGTGACCAAAATCTGGACCTGAGCCTGTTACCTAAAGATGAGATAACCCAGCAAAACACAAAGAATATAAAAACAATAACAGCCAAGCAAATAATGATTGGGACTCTCAGTAACATCCATATCAAAAGAAAAAACAATATGACTATCAACAATAGAGCGCTTAAATTGAGAGCTACACTTAAAATTCCACAAAAGAGTAAAAATATATTTGCACTCAAAAAGAAAATAACAGTTGACAGCTATAGGTCTGAAAAGAAAATAAATTCATCAAAGCCTTGCCAAAAAGAAAGTGAAACCTCATGCACTCAACCCTCAGTAAAAAATATGTTAACTTGTGCGATGAGAAAACCAGTTGAGCTGCACTTTACACCCCCAGAAGAAATTAAGAAACCATTTTCTAACTTTTATAACAACAAAAAATGCAACAGTAAGGAAAGAGTTTCAACATCAGAAAGGATGAACAAGCCAAAGGTAATAGGCAAAGAGAATTCCCAAACAAAAACAAAGTTGAGAAACAGCACTTTGAAAGTAGACGATGCTAACACTGTTGAACCAAAGAAAAGCGAAACGTTTTTATCGAATAAGTTTGTAAACTTAGTTGAACTTTATGAGGAAAAGAAAAAATACACTGCAAAAATCCTTCCCAAGCCTCAAACCTAAGAACATAAAACACCACAAACATATACACTTTACAAACAACAAATATGTATTATATTTATGTATGTTAGTACTGTAATTAATTATTTAACTTTAATATAAATATTGTAAATTATTGTTTCTTTATTATTTTTACAGTTCTAAAATACGGTTTGATTTGATTTTGTAGTAATAATATTTAATCTGTTGGTATCGTTAGAAATCATCGTAATAGTTTTATTTAACACTGGCTGCGTACCTGTGCCTCACTACGGGAGGACTGCTTTAGTCCAATGTGTCCAATCAGCTTTAAAATGGAATAGACCAATTTACAAAACCTCTTAAACCACTCACTTTAAATATAAAATGGCATTTCAAATGTAGTGGAAGATGGTGAACAAATAGGCAAATTAAATTGTTTTTCTAAAGATAAGAAAATATTTTTTTTACTTTTAATTTGCATCTTTCTTAATGTTTACTCAAAGCTATTTAGCAAAATAAGAGTGCGGGTACTCTCTGCTAGTCAGAAATAAACACACAGACCAGTGTGTGTGTGTAAAAGTCGACTAATAGTAAAACTATTTTAACTCGGTGACCTTTATCGGGAGTGGCCATCGCTCTGTGGTACAGTGTTTGCTTCGCACCAAATCAGCTTGGGCTCGATTCCTGGGCGTGGTGATAACTTTTCACAATGGCCGTTGCCCGTAGTTTGGAAGTCACGTTAAGTTGTTGGTCCATCCCATTGGCCGTTGAGCTCTTAATTAATGACCTAATCTGGGAAACAGTCAGCCCTAGTTTGTAACAAGATTACATCCCATCATCCATCAAAACACTCATCACATTTCCATATTCACCTAAAAATACCCAAGAGTGGTCAGTGTTTCAAACTAAAAAAAATTATTTTAATAAAACTATTGAAACTTTTAAACAGTCATCTTCATTTACAGAGATTTATTCCAGTATTAGTATTTACCCTTGAGTATTTACCCAAATCAAATCTGTTTAGCTTGCCTCTCTCATTTTGTTATTTGCTAAGGCTTCGAAGATTTTTCATCAAGTTATCTAACTGTAGTTAAACTAAATAAATATATATTAACTGATATAAAAATAACTGACAAGGATAAAATAAGTCCTTGTTCAGTGGAATTGTCAAGCTTAACAAAACTAAAGACACTGATTAAAAACTGTCATACAGTAGGAAGTCGATAATTCAAACGTCAATTATCTGAAAACGTCAAAAGTCCAACGCCACCCTTGGTCCCAATTAGTTCGGATTATCGACGTCCTACTGTATTTGAAAATGGCACAGAATTAGTATGGGACATATAGACATGGCAAATAACATTGTTAATTGTTGAAAATAATCCATTCATAACCAATTGAAAGTGGGAAGTTTTCATTTGTAAACTCTGCAGTACAAAGTAGTTTTTGAATAAAACGCAAACGTAAACTTTATTTGTAACTGTACATATTTTATTTTTGATGAAATGTTACAAACTTTCTTACAAAGTGTACACTAATTAATTACAAAGAAATATATTATTTACACAGTAGGGAATACAAATGACTTTGTGGGCAGAGCTTCTGCTAGTAGAACTTGAGGTTTTCTTCTTTGTACAAACGTTGCAATGACAGAAGTAGGAACATGAAAGCTGGAAGTTGTCTGAAAACAAAATATGAAGATCAGCTGACATGACTCATGTTGGTTATGCACTATTTTATTTAATCGATAAAGTCTGGTGTCGATTGATTGTTACCTACACTTCGTTTCACACTGAGTCGGCAGATTTGATCTTATAGGAGAATCTTTTCCTACTATCCAACAAAAACATCACATTTCAATACGAGGGTTATCCAGAAAGTAAGTTACGTTTTGGTTACCTCCGCTGAAATGCTAAGCGCGAGCCATCTTGATATGTGGTTGTTCCCCAGTTTAGTCTGCACCTAGCCGATTAACTCTTAGGTCTGTGTCGTACTTTTTTACGTTACAGTGTTGCTTGGCAATGTCTTTGTCAATTGAAAATCCCGCGAGCTGTAAAGTGCGTGCAGTCATAAGGTTTTTGGCTGCAAAAAACTGTAAACCGATTGAAATTTACCGGCAGCTTTGTGAAGTGTATGGGGACAATACCATCACTGAAGGTGGAGTGCGTCAATGGAGCATTCCCTTTAAAAATGGCCAAACAAATGTGCACGACATAAAGTGGAGTGGAAGACCCAGCTTGGCAAATGCCGAACTTGCGGAAAAAGTTAATGAAATCACAAAAATCAGCGAATGGGTGCAGCTTTAACGGTTTTGGACCATAACCACAAAAATTAATATGGTGGTTCACTACTTAATCTGATTTTTACTGGTGATGAAACATGGGTGAAAAATGTTAACTGTGAGACAAAATTGCAGTCAATGCAGTGGGGACCCATTTCCCTCAGAAACAAAAAAAATGCAAAAGCATGTCGATAAGGAAGATTATGGTGACCGTCTGGTGGGAGTTGTTTCTCAATCGGACACCGGATCTTGCACCAAGCGACTACCACTTGTTCCTTTGGGCGAGGCGACGGTGAGCGACTGGAAGAGGCTGCTGGCGTGGTTGAAGGCTTGAAGCGGAGTATTGGCGAAGAAGAAATTTAAAACTGACCATCGGTATGATAATTGCCTAAATTTGTATGGCGATTATGAAGAAAAGTAGTATTTTAGTGTGGCTTTCAAATGTATATAATAAAATCTTTTCCTATTCTTCGTTGAATTTTTATTCCAAAACGTAATTTACTTTCTGGATAGCCCTCGTTCTAGGAATAAAGGTAATATTTCAATGGACTGTTAACAATGGACAATAGACTGTTTCAATGGCTTAGTAAAACACAAAATAAGTTGTATAAAATATGACACTAGAGGGGCAAGAAGATTTCATTGAATACTGAATGCTAGGCTACAACAACACATTACCTCATTAGCACATATACAAGAACAGCTGAGCTCCAAACATCGGTGGAGGCGGTGGGTGAGGGAGGAGAGCTGAGGAGTTCAGGTGCCGAGAACTCAATGTCAAACGAGAAGCAAGTTTTGTAGTCAACATTGCTGTCCGAGTTCCTTGTTGAGAAAGCAGACCCAAAATCGACAATCTTCAGATATATCTGGCCATTGCTTCCTTGGTCCACCAATATATTTTCAGGCTGGAATTAGAGAAAGAATTTAATACAATTATATGTTACGTTATTATTTTCAACTGAAGAAATGTTTAGCTCTCACCTATTATAAAGTTGTTTTCAAAAGTACTATCCGATCAGATCAGTATTCTTTTTCTTTTAATATTATCATCCTAGAGCTGTGAAATTGTATACAAGAGAACATTCACCATTTCATCAAATTAGTATCTACTATCTAGGCTTATTACTTACTGAACGTCATAAAATTTGAAGCACTAAAAACCAAATTTAATTTCCAAAAAACAAAAATCCTAGTTACACAGTGAGATTACCTTGATATCGCAATGAACAATTTGACGCAGTTGTAGGTATTCAAGAGCAGAAATCAGCTGATGGGCAATCTGACGGATTAGGGTCTCAGGTAGCAAATTGAGAGAGCAAATGTAGCTCAACACATCCACTCCTTTTGCCCTGCAAATCACGTTAGTTCAATGATAACTCTTTGCTATATTCAGGTTTTTATCTCATGTGCTTTGTGATTAGAAGACAGTTTTGAATGGGTGATGGCTTTTCCAACTGGTAAGATTTAGATATTTCAGCAAACATATTTGTGCATATTTATCCTATGTCAGATAAGTTTCACCATCGTTGAAGCTGACTACTCAGATCAAAGCCCAAAAAGCACTATTTACGCTGAAATCAGGTAAACAGTGGAATGTCCGAAACCATTAGCCATGAGAATGATTTGCTCTACATCAAAATTATGTTTGTGGCAGATTATTTGCTAAGTACAGTAAACAAGCTGAAATCTCTGAGCTGCGGGAAAAACTCTGGTCAGTGGTTTGCCCTCTTAACATGGAGAAAATAAACATAAAGAAAATAAATATAATAATTTAAGGAAAACTACTTCTTTGTACACACCATCCGACGATGATGTAACCCTACGAAACTGGTCGTGGTAATAAATGTATATTTTGAAAGGATACTCAGTTATTTATTTCATCTTCATCAATAATTTACTAATATTGTTCACAAACTGAGATTGTACACATTATTTTGCTAACAGTAATACATTCAAAAACTAAGTAAAACTCACATCTCCAACACAATAGTGTCCACACCGAGGCTTGGAGCGTTCTCGAAGATGGCAAAGGCACGGATGATGGCCGAGTGACTGAGCGATGTGAGAAGACAGTATTCGGCTCGGATACAAGTCTGAGACACTTTGCGTGTGTCTACTTGCTTTAACGCTACTCTCTGGCCTGTCCCTCGGTCCTCCGCCAGCTTCACCACAGCCGTCCTCCCTCGACCTGCCACATATCACATGTAGGAGTCACACTCAGTGTCTACTTGCTTCAACGCTACAGATTCGAGTCTCAGGGTTTTAGTTTATAAACGTAGGTTGTGATTACAAGTACACTTTTGAGCACATCTTGGAACACTTTTTTAATTTCCTATATTTCCACATATTTAAAAATGAGCCGTTTCATAATGGCAGCCATAAAAATGAGCCCTGTTTTTATTTTAAGGTACCAATTGCAATTCTGATGAATCATAATGGTTCAAAATGAACTAAGCTTCCCAAGAATATGTTAAGAGCATATATTTTTTAAAACCTTCTCACCCCCATAAAGTTTTAAAATTTGAACACTTTTATTGTTTATAAGTGCTGACTGCTGTCATTGACATTTTTCAATTGAGAAGAATCATGTTTTTTTCAATGCAACTTAATTTAATTCATTATGGAAATAAAAATTAAATGAAAACATAGCTGACGTGTAGCCACAAGCGATATTGTGAAACCTAGCAAATTTCCTATAACAGGGTATAATTTACTTTGGCAAAGTCCCTTTTACGGAGGTATTTTCCCCCAAAAATAGGGTTTTATATTTTAAAAGCTGTATTTCTGATCCGATTTCAATTAATCTTTGTATGGATATTTGCGACACCATACCTAACATGTATACTAAAAATCAATAAAATCCAATCAACCAAGATGGTAGTGAAAAACTACATATCTTGAAGAGCTGGATCTTATTAGATTATTAAGAAATTTAAAACATCAAACTGTCTAATAAAGAAAATTGTTTAATTCTGAGGCCTTTCAAATGCATGGCGTTCATCATCAGTTGTTGAGAGTCTCTGATAAGAATTAAACAATTTTCTTTACTAGACAGTTTGATGTTATAAACTTCTAGTGAAAAACAACTTATTTATCAAATTTTGTTTTTGTAGAAATGTAGAACATTAAATAAGCTTTCCAATGATTAATAACACAACCTCACTTCATATGCTTAAACACCAAGATTCGAACCCGTGACCTACTGTTTTACTTTGTATACTAAGAGCTAAGAAGCTTGAAAATATATTTTTTTGAATTCACATACGGGATTAATGGAAATCAAATGTTTTTGAACCTTCCGAGTCTAACAGTTTCTCATCTTTGGATACCTAGCGTATTCACCCTGTAAAAGGCCGTAAAATGAATATTCAACTTACCTATAGTCTCCAATTCTCTGTATCTGCGCACAAGCTGCTCCTGCTGCCAACGGCTCACATCCGCAGCCTGATGTCTGCTACACTCGCCGTCCGACGTCGTGTACAAGTCTTCACAACACTCAGCCACTAGCGCACTCTGCCACACCACTAAGTCACTCTGATTCCCCTTCTCCGACTACGGACATTGTCTATCACAGCACTTGTCGAGCATGCACCTTACTCGTTACTGACTAGGCTGTACCAACATTCACAGGCAGGTTACTACTCCGCTTACGGTATGCACTGCAGTTCACAACTCAATACTAACTAGGGATGGACGAGTTATCAACTCTTTTGGGTAAAATTGTGATTAATAAAAGCTAGTTAGGAAGAGACACTTAAAAAAATTTAAAGCAAAATTTATAACATACTGTTTTATAGACTTGGTTTAACAGAGCACTGCAAAAACTGTACTGCTCGCAAATGAAACATTTCTTTATCCACAGTACAATTTTAACAAATCCTAAAAATAAAACCATGGCACATTTATTGAAAGCGTGTTAAATGCCATTTTTATAAGTCAATTTAAATACATATTTTACTTTTATACAAATGGTGACAACATTTCAGGGCCATCTTTTTACAGTATCTTACTTAAATGTTTGTTTTAAAAATGTTTATGAAAATTAAGTTGTTTTTATTTTTGTTTTACAGTTGTCTAAGCGTACATTCCACCCAATATGTTCATTTAACATTCTGCTGGAAGAAAGAAACCCACGTCCACCCCCTACACTAGTCATGCACATTGTATGCAATAGATGTTTTAGAAATCAAGAAGTTTTGTTATTCCTTGACTTTTAGTTCTTAAATGTTTTAAATGTGTAGCCATTTGGTTGGTACATTCAAAAGACTGAAAGAGATAGTAGAAGTGAGCAGTGAGAAGTTTGAAATTACAAGGGCTGTCTAGAAAATTAGTTTTGTACTTATACATTAAAAATAACTTTAAAAAATATTGTGAGCATGATGGTTTGAAAGACTTTAATACGTAAAATAGTAAAAAAATATGTTAATTAGTATGAACAAAAGTAGATAAGTTAGTAAAATTTTAATGGACAGTATATGAAGTATACCATAAGCAAGAAAATATAGATAAGGTAAAAGTAAAGTGTGTTTATCAATTTCAAAGTAAAAAAGGTGACATATTTATAAAAGAGAAGAAATGTTATAGGTTCCCTAAGCTATGTTTTCCTAGGAAACTCTGAGCAATATTTCACATCCGTAATATGACATTCAACTTTTTTTTCAATGTAATCATAAAAGAATGTATCCTTAAATATCAATGGCCATTTCTATATGGCTGCATTAAAAAACGTTACCTCAATAAAACAACCTTAAATAAGCTGTCACCGATTTCCAAGAAAACGATTCCATTAATATAAAATTAAAACCATACTGATCCATAGCTGAGGACTGGATCTAAGCTTGATCAGCTGACTTGGATAAGTGACTTTTCACTGAGTTTTAAAAACTGTTCATGAGTTCGCTAGACTCATAGCCTCCCTCATAGCCTGTGTTTTAAGGGCCCTTTTAACACTCTTAGCTCACATAAGCGTTTTAGAAATCCTCCAAAACTTGCATTAGCATGTTCTGATAAAAAATTTACTTCAACGTTTTTAACTGAAGCACTGAACATTCAATAACGTAGTTTTTTATTATTTTGTTAAATTGTTTTGGATCATTGAGGTGTTGGAATTGTAAAAACTCGATGAGAAGCTCAGACACAATTTTTATTTTGCTCTTTTATATTCCATTGTTGCTCAATATATTTTTGTAAATATCACATAGAATGAATAAATTAGCATAATATTTTTCCTATTGAAGACCACTAAAAATTTTAAAAGCATCATTTGCTTGACCTTGGAACTTAACATCCTACATTTTATACACTGATTCTTATTCATTATCTCAAATATGTTTACCAACATTGTTATTCTTTATTAGTCTAACCTTGCCCCCAGTGGCTTGCTTTAAGCTCCTAAAAAGTGGTGACCGCTATGTAACGGCTGTAATATGACGGTGATTTTTGGTTTTTAATGCAATCATACGGAAGCAGCCACAGCTCTCTAGGAAAACACTCCCATATGATTGCATGGAAAACAAAAGTTCACCATTTTACGGCCATAATAAGCGGTCACCGCTTCCTAGAAACTTTTGGCTAAACAAGCTTTTAAGTTTTATCGTCTACATTAGGAATTTTGTATTTTGTCTGGTTTACGGTTTATTTATAGTAACCATGTGATAGTTGTTGTCAAGTTCGGCTACTTAAGTTTGAGAAGCAAAATTGTGTGTGCTTTGAAATACTAAACCTTGTTAGCTACAATTCCCACACTGCATGATTTGTTAACTTTACATTGTAGCAAATTACTTGTACCCAAGTGATAGTTGGAGTGAGTAGTTTGTTGTACGCAGAGATCTCCTTACTTTCATCCTTACTTACGCATTCAGCCTATTCTAAGCAAGTGCATACTTACCTTGGAGTATTTACTATTTGGTGTCTTTCTTGTAATGTCAAAAAGGAAATTGAGTTTTATACATAATTATTTTTACCCTTGTAGGAAGGTAACTTAGCCTATTTGGATGTTTTCAAGATTTTAAATCAGAGTAAACTTTTTATAGTTGTTACACACATTAGTATTTGTTACCGATTTACAAAAGTACCCTAGAGACCTGCTAATCTGAACTAATTTGGAACAAACGTAGTTTGGATTAGCAAAAATTCGAATTAACCAGGAAGTGTTAACACATGACTTTTCATAAGCATTTTCATTTTGTCTCCATTTCAAATTAACAACTGACTGAGGTGACTGTGACAGTCAGAGTCAAGAACCAGTGGCGGCTCTTGAGTTTTACGACAGAGAAGCATTCACTCTCAGCCTTGCACACAGCGTGGCCATTTACTCATGTTTTGACTTGCGAGTGGGTAGTTTTAGCTTTGAACCACTGTGATTGACAGTGGTAGTTTTTAATTGCAATGTACTATTATACTGTAATGCAACTTATTTCAGTATTTATTTTTTATAAAAATTGGTTTTAACACTTTACATTATTAAATATATTTTATACACTTTATTAAAATCGGTACAGGTTGTTTGGATTAGCTCGACTCTAGTGTATGGCTGTAATGTTGGGACCAGGGAGGACGAATTGGGTCACACTTAAATCAAAGAGTGAGTTATCAAGATTGAGTGGTGTTCAGTTCCTCTACTAGAGTGCAGCACTTGATGCCACCTTTTCTCTTAGACAGCACAACCTCCAGTGGTTCTGGCCTCAGATCGCTATCAGCCAATCACGTGTTGACTGCACTTAAAAGTTGTTACATTTTGTGTTTTATAACTGTCATGTACAGATGAAATTTTCTAAGCTGGCACTTGGATTTCAGGTAAGACACGTGTATTCGTCGTCTAGAAAACATCAGGCATCGTTGTCACCCCTCATCGGGGCTGTAAATCGTCCCTGGCCCGTCCTCACCATTGGGACAATCCTATTAGCACGCTTCCATGAACACCCTAGTTCTAAATGTGATTTAAACAAGTTAATCACATATCAATTTGATAATACGCTCTAGTAATTTAAAATGATTTACCAATAATTTCTGTTTTTGTCCCATTACAATCGGATAATTTAAATGGGTGTTATACAGTTTAAATTAGCTAACGTTAATGCAACTCAGGTAATAGCAGTGGTCATAAACCCATGAGTCGGCTAGTCCAAGAAGGACCGATGTTTTTGGAAGTGTCCTGTCCGCCTCTCCACCCTCCCCTTGCCCTATATTTCTCTCTGATTGATTGATTGATGCCCCAAGTGCCAACTAAGGAAATTTCATCTGTAGCCGTCGGGTTAAGAGTGTTAGTGTATATGTAAACCTTTTTTTCCATAACCTGAAAAGTACCTAGCCGTGAAATATGCCAATTTTAATGAAAGAATTTGTTTTTAGGCCTGTACTTAGTGTTATATACTAAAAAATATTTGCTTTGACTTAGAAAAAAAATTATTTTAAAAGTTTGTACTGAGTGAGAAGTATGTATTCTCGTGCCAACCCCTTTTTATTGCAAGAGGGGTCAAAGCAAAAATGAGTTTGAAATGAACTATGAAAAATCTTAATAATTTCATGTGTCCTAGGGCACTTCAATTCAGATAGATTTTGATAACCGGATATTCAGATATAAATACTGGTTTCAAATTGTTGCATCAACTACTTTAAGTATTTTTCTGTTTGCACTCTATATTTCATTTTTCTAATGCTACTATTTTATTAAAAAGTCTTAAATTACAGAATAGCCTTGAATGGTTGACTTTTTAAATAGATATGATGAGAAAAGAGCCACATCAAAACTACCTAGAAAATTACATTCTACCTACTGTCAGCAATGCCTTTAATGAATTCAAATTCCAGCATTAGGTACAAACTGAAAGTTAAATTACAGGTAACCAGTCTACGCAAATTACTAGAATGGTTGACTTCCTAAAGCAAACTACAGTACTTGTATCAAGTGCATAAATTTAATGAGCAAAATGTAATATCATCTTTAAAAGTAATTAGCTCCTTCAAAACTTTCGTTAAAGTGACTATGTACTACAGCTGGATCGCATGTTGCTATGATCTGTGTAACATTAATTTTACAGTAAGGAAGAGAAATTGGTAGAAACAAGAGTATAGAAGAATAACTTATCTTAGCAAATCATCAATGATGCATGTTGCTGTTAGTCAATATAGTCCATCACCGGTTTCAATTCAAGGCCACGAGACTAAAATCCAAACTGTACGATTATGAAATGAATCATCAACAAGCAGTTAAGTTCAGTTTACCGTACTTTCCCAACTTAAGCAAAACTCGAATGATTACATACATACGTTTGACCTACAACAGAATGGCCACAAAAAATAACAATTAATGTTTAAGTTGACAGGTGTATAACATTTACCAAGTAATTTCTGTTGCATTTCTCATAAAAAGAACTAAAATACTTGTTATGCCTTATACTTTAACCATTCCCAGATGACGAAGAACCGTTTGATATCCATTGAAGCAGGTATCGTGCAGATTAGTTTCGAGTATCCTATAAATACTTGTAGCTGGATTTACATAGTTTTTAACTGTGTGGCCATCCTGTAGTTGTTAATAAATTAATGATGTAAGCATTACGCAGTGCAGGCAGTGACATGCCTTGACTCTTACCGGATGAGCGTCTGACCACCGCCTCACCAGTCCGACGCTACTCTCAACTTCCGGCGCTTCGCTCTTAGCTCGTCTCAAAGTGTTTCGGAAACCCTCCAAAAAGTTGCTTTGGTGTTTGGTTTTGGCGGAGAGAGGCTCACTGACTATCATGGGACACTCTTCGTGTAAAGGTGGACTGGAGGGGCGCAGGGGGGAGGTGAATAGGCTGTACAAACATAACCATGTGTGTCAGGTGAAAACTGGCAACATTTGTCGCAAAATTAAAATGTCTAATGCAAAATCATAACCACTTAAAAGTAATTTAAAAATCAGGATGTGTAGAAAAACTAAACGTAAAACAACTGAATAAAAAATATGATTGAAAATTACAAATAAAGTGGTTTATCACTTTCAACTGCATACCGTATCTACTGCATTAACTGATTAACTATATTTAGATATGTAACTAATTATCAGTACTCAATGCAGCATCAGACTTTTCCGCCAACTTATTAAAAAATTAACGCCTCCAGCAAAAACCCTGAAATGTGTTTAATTTCTTTGAGGATGCTTGACTGTAAAGTTAAAAAGTAAATACATTCTAAACCTACTATAGTAAAAGATAAAATGTTCGCATTTTAATAGTAATTGTTAAAAGTATATACCTAGTACAACCAGTGGCACTAAAAAAACAGTTAAAATTTTATAGGGGATATCGAGTGAAACACCTTGGTTGAAAAATTCTTAGCATATTTATTTATTTACAAACATACAGAGAGCTATTTACATTGTATCACTTGGCAACCGAACACAACCTCCGGGCGATGGGGGCTAAGCTATGAGTAGATAGCTTCTACGTGTGTAACATTCACAGTTCAAAAGCGTTTTATAAAAAATTATGCCTTTCTTGATAAATATTAAAAACTATTTCATACTCTTCCTCCCAAGTAAATTACTCAAGTGTGCCTAAAATGAAAATAAATTCAAGTTCACATCTTTAAAACTTTCATCAAAACATTCAATCTAATAAAAAAAACCTAGCAAAATTAAATAAAAATAGCTTGTACACTTACACATTTAAAAACGCCAAAAGGTATCTTGTCTGTTGTCTTATAAATTATTACAACAAAGGTCGCTGAAGGTCACAGATTCACACAAATCAAATGCTTTTAAACCATTTCAAACCAGTTTGCAGCTTCAGCAATAGATTCTAGGAGTTTGAAACAGACTTATGTACACTCTTATTTTGTTATTTTACCCGTTTTGATATATTAAATTTAATGCATCTGGACATAAAAGCAGAAATCCTTCAAAAATATTGCATTATGTGATACATACAAAGCAACAACTTCTAATATAAACAGTTAAACTAATACAAATTAAAGCATATTTATTTTTTCAAAATAACACTAAAATATATTTAGGAACTTTGGGAAACAGTGTGATTATGACAAGGTAGGCTTATATTTTTTTTGACAGAATTTAATCCTCATTATAAGTGAAATTTAAGGTATGTATTCTATTGGCAGAAGAAAAGAATCACAAGAACAGCTGTTATTTATTGAAGTTGCAAACACTGTCATCTGCGTTCCTAAGCTTAATTCCTCGCTACAGCAGATGTTAATTTTGAGGATAATTGGATCTGAGTTTTACTTTATCTTGTACTTGAGTTTAAAGTTGATTGAGACTTACTAACAACTACAACATTTTGACTTGTTCAAAATCAAATAAAAAATACTGTTACATATAAACAAAGACTAAATTCTTGAAACAGTTTATGAAACGCACTTCTTACAAATTATTGCAATATCAACTTTATCTTTAAATCCAGTAGAAAAAGCAAATTTCCTTCAAAACACTAATAGATTTTAGTTTCAGTTCAATTTATGATTTTTAAACCTTGATGAAGTTATTTACTTGCATTTATTGTGTTTACAGATCCTACTGTGGATTTGATTATTTTATAAATTCAACAATATTGATGTACGTTACTAAAATATCACTTCAACTCTTTCGACTTTGGTTGAAACACCTACCCAAAATAAAGTTCACAAGTGGTTATAAATAAACCATTAATAATGTTAGTAGTACAGTTTATACAGTTTACACAGTTTTAATATGTGAGCATATTAATACTTTATTGTGTGTACTTTATTTGCACTGGGTTTGAAAAAACCGTGTCTTTCATAAAAGAAAAGTTAAGCTTCAAACTACAGTAAAACTTCAAACTTTTACAACGTTGTAATGTCTAGAGTCCTTAAGTTTCACCTGTTCCACTGGATTTCTTACGCCAAAGTCAATAGTGTTATTTAAAATAACATAAGGTTGTTTGTCTTGATACATAAAATTTACACTTTAGGTCATGTTTTATTAAAAAACTATAATACTATGGTACAAGTTTTAAAAGATCTACAAATATAAACAAAGTTTGTACAAAAATCAGTACTTAGGAATGAAAACATAAAACATTTAAATCTGTACAAAATTTCACATTTGATATCGAAATACTCCATCTTACTATAACTAACACACAACCTCCATACAGTAGTGCTTGTATATCAAAATATTTTGGTCACTTTAAATTACAATATGTGTAGTAATTAAAAATTACTTTAAAATATCTACATTCTAATAAGTTGGTGGTTGACTAGATATATAATTTTAGGGATGGTCCATCTGCTACTTAAAAAAAGTTAAGTATTAATACACTACTTAACTACTACCAATTTTATGTTTTTAATTATGGTTTGTTATAGTATTAAAAATTGATTAGGATTTTAATATTGCCAAATTCTACTGATCAAGTATTTGATTTTTCATGAGTAAACCTGGGTTTAAAGCTTAAAGGTTGAGTACAGTAGTACAGATGATTTCAGTAGTGCGATGCAAGATGATTTCACTTTTGCCCCTTTAGCGAAATCGTTAAAAAAGCAGACTACGGAATCACAAAATACCGTATTTTCAGAAACGAGACCACAATAAAAATAAACAGAGGGTTCAGTACACAGAGCATGTAGTGAATGGACCAGCCCTGGAGGCGAGGAGCTAAGCTGTGTAACTTAGACTTACAACGGGTCGCGGGTGAGTTCCTTCTGGTATGCGATGGGCGACTGGATGGCTTTGAGGAAGTCGCGCTGCGTCTGCAGTATCGTGCGCAGGTTGTGTAGCCACTCTACCCTGGCTTCACTGGTCTGTGCTTGACACACGCGAGCGAGGGTTTTCGCGGGTCGGTACTGCGCACGCAGAACAACTCTACACCATCGCCTGGCCCCCACACCGTCCAGACTCATCTTGTTTACCTGCAACACACATCACATCAAGGTTTCATGATGATAAATTGATAAGATATTGTTCCAAAGAACTTGGGACAATATGAGAGGGGTTTTTACTTTTTTACCATAGTTTTTTTACTTTGTTTGAGCGTATAAACTTCAAAGCGTGATTGAGTTGATGCAGAATCAGTACTGTAAAACTCAACTCAAGTCTTCCATCATGCATCAATTGTTAATCTAAACACAGTTTTAGCACTCATAATCCACAAAACTAAGCAGAAGTGCTTGTCCCCATGTAAAGAGTTATGACACAGTTTACATTCCCATTAAGTAGAAACCAAGATATTACCAGGTAGTATGGAGTACCTCCAATACACATACAGGGGTCCAAGTGTACAAACCTTGGGAAAATATTGAAATACTTCCAAGACATTGTGTGACATTTTATGCAGTATTAATATTTTATATTTATTTTCAAGATATATTTAAATCTAAAAAATAAAAACTGCTCCACAATTCAATTTTGAAATAATGCAGGAGCTTGGCTAATTGGCCTTTTTTTCTTGATAAGGTGACACTTTCAGTTGCGTCTCCAGACTAAACTTGGAAACATCTGTAAAGAAGAAACAAAAAAAACTCATAATAACAAGTTGCTTTACCTGTATGTGGTTTTTGTAGATATATACAGGGTTGGTGAATTGAGTCTTCTTGCCGACGGCTTCACTAAAGATAATGTTTTGTTCAAATAGGAACACTTGCAGTTCTTTTCCTTTGAAACTGGCCCCCGTTGTTCCCTCACAACACACTAACATTCCGTGGAGTAACAGCTTCCCTTGTGCTGTGATTTTACCCTGTAACATAACATTTTACAATGACAAATATTGAAAACTTATGGAGGAATGTCATGAATGAATATAGAAAATGTACCAAAAGGTGATTGTAGCTCATAGCAAAATTTTCCAAAGATGCTAGGCTAAACTACTTCAAAATATAAAAAGGTGAATTTTACAAGGAGAGAGAGGATAGTAGCTACCTTACCTAAGAAAAACAAGTTTAGGGTCAAACAAAAATAGGCAAAAATCTGTGCTTTGATAAAGCCCTTAGTAAGGGCGAAATATCAGTGAATATTGTGTGGGACTCTTCTGTGTGCCTATTTTTGTAGGCCCCTAAACTTGTTTTCTTAGGTAAGCTATACTATCAAAATTCACCTAGTTTAGCCATAAGGCTCTTCCTTTCAAACCTCAAAATATAAAAAAATGACTTGTCTCCAGGGATAAAGGTCATAAACAATAAAAATAATAAAATATATTTATTCCTTCTAATGGAGAAGTTAAAGTGCACGGACGGAACTTTCCTGTGGATTAAACATCGCACAAAAATAAAATAATATGTGGGTTTCAAACTGATCTAGCTTCAAACTGATCAAACTTCAAACTGATCGAACTGATCTACTCACATCAAAGCCCTGCAGTCTGCCGACATCCATCATGTCGTTGGCGGCCTTGGGCACGACTTGCATCACGTGAGTGGCTTGCCTGAGTGCGTCCATTTCGCTGGTCAGGTGAGCGCGCTCCGTGTACTTGTATAAGTCCCTCAGTAACAGCTGGTACTTCATTATCCTCTGGACTGGCTTTATCAGTAGATCACACAACTGCAGCTTGTGCCCAAGCTTCTGTCTCAGCTCCTGCAAATACCAAACGGTTAATTCTGAGAGGAAATTGGAGACAGCTCGATTATGGGAAAACTAAGGTTCACCTCTACTAAGAAGCCACATAAATAATGAAACATTGATCTTAAATACCTAATAAATGGCTCTGAAACTGGTGGCATCAAAAATTGACATTTAAATTATTATGTATATTTCAATGGTCATGTGAGGTTTAAAAAAATCTACATCATTCTGGACTTGATTTAAAAAAATTACAACAAAGTTACATTATTGAAGCAAACAATTTTATTTGGTAGAATATTAAATTATGAACTAATTTTTTAAGACCACAAAGCAATTTTTATTTAAAAAATAGTAAATTATTTGTACAATTACTTACCTCAAAGTATGTATCTATGTATTCTGAAACAATGTATTCAGATACCGGTTTGTTTTGGCAGTAGACAACATACATGTGAAGTTTCCTCTCATATTTCTTGAACAGAGGGCCTAACTCCTCAGGATGTTGTATACACCTTTCCAGGGCTTTCAGGAAAAAACTGGAACAAAATCATTTATTGTTAGAAATATTGAAGAGGTTAGAAATTATTACATAAATGATAAATATCTAATAGCAGTGTTAGGTAAACTCACTTAAAAAAGTAGTCTGCTTAAACTAAAACTACTTTTCATCAAAGTTAGCTTGCTAAAAATGAAACTGGTTTTGAACAAAAGTAGTGGGGTAAAACTAAAACTACTAGAACTAACTAGCTAGCTACATTCACCAAATTTTGAGCTAACTTTGGAGCAGGTTTTTTTAACGTTGCACAATGTTTGGCGAGTCCCACTGTGGGGTCTACATATGTATCACATGAATGTTTTATTTTTGACTATTTCAACATCAAAAGTAGGAATTAGCATTATTTGAATCTGCTGATGCTAAAACTAATAGTTTTAAGAAATACCACCGCTAGTTCCTCATCTAAGTAAAATAGTGCACCAATTATATTGTCTTACTACTTAACAGTGTCTAATAGAGAAACATAAAAAAGTACAATGGCTTGTTGTCAAAAAGTAAAGTAAATGGTTTAAACTGTCACTAGTAGCTACTTACTCTCTGTGCCACTCGTAGATAGCCTCCAGGTTGCCGAAGACCATCTTGTCCTTGCCACCCCTCAGGTCGTCGGGTATGGGTATATCACAGTCTGGGTCTCGCATGAGCGCTATGTAGCCCTCGGCCACTAGGCGCAGGTCTCGCACATAGTCACGCTCTGTCTCTACCAGCTCACGGATCACATACACTCGCTTCTGTATCGCTGACTCCTCTTCTCCTTCCGCACCGTCCGACACACTCAGCTTGCACTGCTTCTCATTGTGCTGCTCCTGTACACAAGGAACACTCCCGTCTAATAACTGGGGTAACAAAGTAAAATAAGGAAATTCTCATAATACAAATTGTGATCCTATTTAGAGGACTCAAAACAATTTTAATTTATTTTCATACATTGACAAGAAAAGACTTTTCTAAAAACATAGCAAAAACTGAGGTTTTGGATTCAGTACTGAAATTGCCAATTTTCTAAGATCTGACTCCCGAGGATTTAGTCTTTTGGAATGACTATGGTTACAGAGACAGTGATACAATTACACTTGCAGGCGTTTTGTACATATTTTACATTCAAGTCGGCAGTTTTCTATTAAATATAGGTCAAGTTCATGCAGTCTCACAGTTTCAGTTTGAAGTTTGAACCACTATTTTATTTGTCTGATGTTGTCAGGACTGGCGAGCTCTAATATTTCTAAAACCTAATAGTAGATTAGGTAATAGTAAAAAGTTCAATACATTAGATTAACTAATGAAACTACCAACTGTTAATCATTCCAAACAAGAAAGACATACCATGAAAAAAACAAACAAATTAAGCTAACTACATTCAGTTTTAACTATTATGGATACATTGAAACTATTTTATAGTTAATTTAAATCATTACAGTGCATATCAACTATAAATACAAAATTCAAGTGCTAACAAAATAATTTCAACAAAATTGTTGAAAAAAGACTAAAAAATTAACACCAAACTGAATTGACATTTTAACAAAAAAATTACAGTGCTCGTTATTAATAATTCAGAAGAACTTACATCCATTCCTAAGAAAATAAAACAAATAGTGAGTCCACTAAAAAGAAGAAAACTAATAACACCATTCAATACTAGAAAAAACAACACCATGCGGATTCAATCAACCAATAAGTGGGAATCACCATTCGTTCTTTGACGATTTGTTCAATCTCAGCGAGATCGGCAGAAGTAGCTCCTTCCAATGAGAGGTTAGACGACTGAAACACAACGACAAACCTCCTGACTGAGTTCGGCAAAGTTCTAGGTTAGTTTCACACAATGCGACCTTGCCAAGGTCAAGCATACTTCAAGGACAAGTACACGAGTACAAAGTAATAATCCTCTACAGTAGTCATATTAAAGAGCAGGTTTATACTGAAACTTAGCATCTAATGGTTAACTGGTCGAGAAGACTGTACATCGCCACATACATAAACACTCTTTTCATTTCATCTAATGAAGTAAAGACTAAAGACGAACTACCCTGGTATGAAATGGTGTAGTAATATGGTGTGACTGATGTAAATAAACAAACAACCATTGTTGTTAGTTTTGGTTGCATTGAATAGTTAATCCTTCATATATTCTAATGAGGATTGAACACAACGTGGATTTCAAATTGTCTATTTAAAGGCCTTTCTAAAAGTACTTTACTTGGAGGTCTTTAGAAATTTAAAATTTCCCTCACAAAAAGTAGGCATTCTCAAATGTACAGAGAGGTACTTATGAAGTGGTTTTTTAAACTTGTAAAACATACAAGTTGGCTTAAACTTTTGGATTATAATTTGTTTCTCAATATTGATACTTAGTATAATGGAACCATACAAGTTCTGCATACAAAATATATTAAACAATTAATTAAAAAAATTTTTCCTCTAAATTGTTTATTTATTTTCTTATTGTTTTCTTTGGTTGATTAAACATCAACATGACAACATTACAACAGTTTTGGTACTCTAAAGTAGTTCACAGCTGCAGTATAGCATCATCCCTCTATGAACCGAGGATTTACATAAGTAACCTTGTTGTTCTCAACATACCCTCTGCCCTTGCGAGTCCTCGTTAGGTACCAGGATGGGCTCGTTGATAGGTTTCATGGGCGGGGGCAGTTCAACCTCCTCTTCGACTTCTTCTCCGTTCTGGTCCCTGGTGGATTCCTCCTCAACCCCCGTCACCCCACCCGACCCCGCCTGTCCTTGCTTGTTGCCCATCTCACTTACTGGCGACTGAAACATCACAGTGCACAATTGCTTTTAGATAACTAACAAGTTTACAAAAGTAATAAATTTGATTTACAAAGGTAATATGTAAAAATAGCATAAATTAAACCAGTAAATTTAAAATTTAAAGAAAGGTAAAAGGGAACTTTAGAAGTATAAGATTTTCTAAACTATGACACAAATTGAATAGTCAAAACAAGCCTATAGTAAAATTATTTTGGGTAATAAAATATCATACAAGCATGGCCCGAATAAAAGTAGAGATGTAACTTTCCACAAAATTAACTTGATTAAAGACTTCGGTAAGAAATAAAGAATAGAACAAGGAATGTTCATAGAATTTGCATTTTCAATTATTGAGGTACACTAACCAGTCTTGTCAAGGCTATATACCATGTTGATATTAACTCTGAGGAAATAGTTTGTTGTGTCCTTCATAAACATAACCTTGATCACATAAAACCTGAGGCAACCAACAATAAATTTATTTTAGGACTTAATTAGCTATCTCTTAAAAAGTTATTCTAAAAAAAGATTGTTCTGAAAATTTTACTTCAAAACTAGTTTTAAATGTAAATGTGTATCTCTTTCACTGACAAAACTATCAAACGAAATTGTCTCGTTTCTCAATTCACCCTGAACTTGCTATCGAGAAACTTCATATCAATATATCAACATTCCATAACATTATTCTTGAACTCAATTGCTCAACGACAACCTTGAGGCGACACTACTAGCATAAAATATGGTTCAAACTGTGTAAACACAAAAACTAAACACTCAGCTAGTGAACAACAGAATTTTCCTTACAAGTCACATTACAGCTTGGATCCTCCTCTCTACACTACCCAGCCTCACGCTGGCGGAGAGCATGTTTATTGAATGTCCTGTGGGGAGAGGAAGAGCACATAGGGGAGCGGGGAAGGGGGAGAAGATTGAATGATTTGTAGCGAGCCTCTGTCACTGGACACATTTTTTATTTACATCTCCAACCCCCATTAGTTGCTGACTCTGTGAATGCACTTAACGTGTCACTATACAAAGTGTCACTCTTGGTTAAGTGAGCGAGGACAACTTGACAGCAGGAAACAATAGTGAGAATATGTCAATTAGACTGGGTATTTGAAATGGTCAAATTACCTTTATTCTCTTATCTGACGGTGTTTTCTTGAGAGGTGTTCGCTCTGAGTTACGGTCGGCCGCAGTCTTTTCCACTTTTCCGCCACTCAGTTTTCTGAGAGGAGGAGGCAGCCATTTTCTCCTGAAATCAGAATTTTTCAGTTAAGTAAGTCCAGTTTGTGAAAAAACGTTGAATAAATATTATTTTAAAAATGAGCTAATAAGCACGGTGATAAGATACAAGTTACTTTCAGCATTTTTCCGACAGTTTTAAAATGAACATAAGACTCTCACTGATAACTGGTGGGCGTTCAAGAACCCCATGAAAATAATACATTATAGTGATATATTCAAGCATTACATGAAGCTCCCTTATTTTGTGGGTAATCACTAATCACTATTTGAGATGCCGACCACTCTCATGAGGGTATTTTAAGGCAAATATGTGGTGAGGGATGAGTGTGATGAGTGGTAGTAATGAGTTATGAGGAGTAGTCTTGTTACAAACTAAGGCCGACTCTTCCTTAGAATGGGTCATTAATTAATAGCCCAATGACCAATGGAAATACAAGGGCCAACGGCGTGACGTGACCCGCAGGTCTGATATGTCTAAACGATGGTGGGTGTTGATGCGGGTATCATCAGATGATCACTGAGACTATCTGAGCCGCTTTAGACCTATATCATCCTCAAAACCTGACCTCCATTAAGCTGGATTACAGGACCACGCCACGAGTCCCAGTCATTGAACATACATATACATTACAAACAGCGTCACAAACAACCAGAAGACTAAGATCGAAACCGTTATTGACCAATTAGATTTGAAACCTCCATAAATCAACCTGAAGAAGTAGATATGTACACTACCTCAAACATATCAGTCAAATTCCATTTATGTAATTGGCTCAATGATTGGGTCCAGAAGAACAACTAAATCTTCGGTAAACTTCTTAAAACAATCCAACCCTCTAAGCTAAACAATGGCATTGCTCTTATAACTTTAACAGGATCCCAACAAATCATTCAAAACCACATTTATTCTAAAACTAAGTATTTCATTTTATTTTATGTTATAATGTTTTTTACTGTGTCACTGTGGCAATGTTTATTCATCAAATATAGTTTTGAAAATAAAAAAGGTAAACTCAAATGGGAATCTCATTTGCTAAGTTTTGCCCGCACTCTGTCATACCCAGAAGTTTTTTATTATTTGGTTTCAATCAACCCCATGAAAATACACTGCATGAATATTTCATTTTTCCAAAGTAAATTCGATAATAAAGAACATATACTAGTATATAACTATAATGACCACCTGTCAAAATTAGACAACTGTGCACCTACAAGCATCAAGAGCAAACTACGTAAAATTACACTTTATTTGAGGTTCTACAGCAAATGTTATTATTTTGGGCTATTGTGGTTTCTAAGCCTGGTTTTTAGTGGAGCAGGGTCACAGTCAGTATCGTATTGCAAAAAGTCTAGAGTTACACCAATGAAGGATTCAAGGTTATTCAAGTGTTAAATCAATGAACCACAGAACAGACTCAATTTTTAAGGGAAAAAAGTTGGTTTAATCCACACTTTGCCCCAGTTTTCAAAATGGGAGATTGGAGGGGGGAGTAGGCTTAAAACTCTGTCTAACTTCAAATCGACGCCATTTCTTTCTGGGTTAAGCTGGAGACTTCTAATTATCGACATTCATCAATATTTTCTAAGACCTTCAAAATGAGGTGTCACTCGATGGAGTTTCCCTATGAAAACTATTGGGCTACCCCCAATCCCCCATTTTGAAAAATGGGGCAAAGTGTCAGTATGCATTAAAAGGTACTTTTGGTTCCTCTAATAAAATGTACCAAGTTCGGTTGCGCTGAAAAACTGGTTATAAAGGCGTTTCCACACTTTTGCCTGACCCTGTATATGTTTACTTCTACTCTTATGAATGAATTATTTACAAAGACGCCTATATTTTCTTTCCTCATCTCCCACATTTTGGCAACAACTAAATCAATCAAAGATTTATCAACGCAGGAGAATGAAAGCCACCGGACAGAGCACAAGCTCGTTGTTACTCCGCAGTAGCAGTCAGTCATGATAAAGTGAGAAACTGCGAAGAGGCGACGAGGCGACATTCTCGTGCATAAACATGAGTGGCAAATAAAGCAAAACACAACACCAGTTGTCAAGGCTGTGAGGACTTTCTATTATCATCTGCCATTTGTTGCATTGCTTAACCTACTTCTTCCGAGGATGGATTTCCTTGTTGTCACAAGTGATTGTATTAACGTTGATGAGTTGTTTTCTTTACGTTTTACACAAAAACCTTTCAACGTCAGAGGAACTGATCTAATCAATAATGTGATCTTGTGAATTATTTATTTACAAGCGTTTTAAAATGCAGATGGGAATAATTCAAATGCATACTTATTTGTCTTAACAAGAGTTTTAAATGTGTTTTTAAAACTATTACAGTCAGATGGTAACACTAGCATTACATTTAAAGGGTAAATTTAATATCAGGGTTGTGAGTGTGCCTGTGTTATAAATATTGATAATTTGGGGTAAAATAACATACCTCCCAAATTTTTATTGACTGTACCATTTCTCTTACGTTGTAATGGTAGGCTACAATAATTGTTACTGATAGCAAGATCATCCAAACATTTAAGTTTTTTCCAGCCAATTAAGAGATATGTGTTATATGCTTGCAATGCAACCACCAGTTTACACAGCGCTCGCAGTTGTTTTGCGACAACAAAATGCCAAGGTGTTTTTGCAAAGCTCCAATTACACGACCTGGTTCGCCGGTTGGCGAATTGGAAAGTCAAACAGCCAAGGAGATTTGTAAATGTAAAAGACCGGGCGAGCAAGGAAGGAATAAATCATAGCTGACAAGTGGAAAACAAGTGCCAAATATGGGCTTATTAAGGAACAATGTGTCCTGCCGTATATGGGCCACATCACCCAAAGCATGACAATGAGAACTGACGTTCCAAATATGGCCGGAGTCAAGGTTAACTAAGCAGTGTTTCTAGGACCCTAATCTGCCTCTAGAAACTCACAGGATCTTAGAAAGTAGGCAAGCACTCAGTTTTATCAAAGGTCGACCCGAATTCTACAATGGAGTACAGATGGAGTTGGTTTGTATCATTCGCTGACTACACTCAGATAGATCATAGACTAACGGACTCTATATAGAGTTCGCTTGTCTGTGGATAGACTATGGATATTTCATTCATATCACCGAACATGGTTGAAATGATTAGACAAGGTTCACTGTCTACACATCTAGAGGATGTCTTTTGAAGAAAACATTGATATGGATACACTGGTTATAAAAAATCCAGTGTAAAATTAGAAGTGATAGAAAGTACAGGAACATTTCACTTAGAACCAATTAAAAATCTACATCATGAACTAGCCCGATTGTCAGTTAGTAGGAAGAAAACCTGTCTGGGAAGTGTTAGATAAAGTCTTTACTTTAGGACAAATTTATTGTGATGCATTTTTATTGTGTGTGTAAACAAAAGAACAATGACTTGTCACACAATGTGAAATAACGTATCTGCCTCCAACAGTGAGTCTACAAAGCTGCCAAATGATTTCACAGCCAAATACCTTTCTGTTTGCCTGCTGAAGAGTTAATCACCCGTCGGAACAATGCCTCACACCACTCGTGTCTCGTGGAACACAACCCACCACCGTGTGAAACATAACTTCAAACTTGTTATCACCACTATGTAAACTGTGCCAGTTATTCACTTGACTTAGACCTACATGCGACATGGGTTATTTGTGATTGATTTAAGTTTGTAAACTTTTTAAATTTCTAAAATTGCTTTTAAAATTATTTGAAAACTTGTATAGTACAATATGTAAAACCTTGTATATAACAATTTGTAATCCAAGAAAACTTTTAAATCCGTTACATTGAAAGATTTGTCAAATGAAAAATATCCTCATAAGTTAGCATACTTTGCATTTTAAATAAATAGGTGTAAGTTTAGTCCTTGAATACATTTTATTTATATACCGCTACTATAAATTTAACTTATTAGGATTGAGCTACAGGATATTTTTATTTGTTATTCCCTCCATCTTAAAGAAGAAAACACTACTTTTATTTGGTTTACAGACTGATTAACAAACTACCCAAATGGAAATAAAGCAGTTCATGTACCATAGTTCTGATGGGTACTAAGAATGGCATTCCTCAGACATTTTTATTTAAATACAAAGTTTATTAATCTATTTTGAACAAAATAATATGGGTACGAAAAGTCTCCCTGAAAATTTCAACAAAATCCTGATGACATGTTTTTAATCAACTGAAACTCGCTTCAAAAGCCCCATTCTGCAATCTTAGAGTCTTGTCTTGGTAGTCCTGTTACTCAATAAGAAATAATAGCCTATGTAGACACACTGACATCTATAACTCTCACCAATACCAGTGCCTGCAGACAATGATTACTAATCTATTGAGTAGATTAGTAATCATTGTCTGCAGAGCGCAGTTACCTATTGCTCATGTGGTTAAAAGTTCTGACAGTGTAATGTGTTTCTTCCGGTCCAATGTGCTAGCCAGTGATTGTTTTGTCGGTCTCACTTTTAGTCATGAATCATTCTACTTAATGAATTGTGAAGTGTGAGGAAGAGGAGTGCCAAAAACGTTGAAATGTCAGCGGCCAAGCTTAGAGTTGCCTGCTGAATATACTAGTATTAGCAGATGACCAACTACACTGAAGTAGACTCCCACTTCAACTGATTGCGATAATTCGGACCTTGTGCTAACCCTCACCACCCGGTAGGATTAGGAATGTAATTGAAACATATAAAAATGTCAAATTTTTATGTCAACATCTTAAATAAATAACTATGTTGATATGCTTTGCTATATGGTTAAAAGCATAGACAACAGTACAGTGCAGTTATCAGCCAGTGTTCATATCATCGATATATATTGCACTGGACTACAATATGATATGAACTATAACGAAGCTACAAACTGCAACTTTACTTAAGACTAACAATAATGCCAAGATGTCCCGCGCGATCTCTAGTGTGCAGAAAAATTAATCCAAACAGTTGAGTGTGCACTCCATGTGGACAGGGTGGCTCCCCGACCCTTCTAACTATTTTTGAACAGACTGTTTTTTGAAAAATACAATTTATTTTCTACAAAACAATTTGGGTTTAGGTCTGGTAAATCAATAACTGATGCAGTTAATCAACTTGTTGAATATACAATGGATGCCCTTGAGTCACACCAACAGACGTTAAGCGTCTTTCTTGATATTTCGAGGGCATTTAATTGTGTAAATCACAACATTCTCCTTCAAAAAATAGAACAATACGGCCTTAGAGGAGTACCTCATAATTGGATAAAGTCGTATCTGTACAATAGGAATCAAAGTGTCTTTGTTGCGAACTCTATAACTCCAACTTCACACAAATTAAAAATGGAGTGCCTCAGGGATCAATCCTCGGGCCGGTCCTCTTCATTATTTATATTAATGATATAGAGTCATCGGTGACCAATAGTAGTATAGTGCAATACGCCGATGACACGACCATTTCGTTGAAAGATAAGTCTATCAACGCATTGGAAGTGAATACTTTTGTTAATTTAAATTCATGTGTTCAATATTTTTCTAATCATAATCTTCTTACTAATCCTTCAAAAACTAACTTTATACACTTTAGTTTACGCCAAAGCTTAAATCAATTGAATCCTACTGTAATATTGGGAGATCAAACTATTGAAGAGGTCGAATCAACCAAGTTTCTAGGTATGTATATAGACAGAGCGTTAACGTGGAGTAACCACATAGACGCAATCTGCTCGCGGATATCTTCCGGTATTTTCGCTTTACGAAATCTGTCTAAAACCTGCCCTCAAAATTTACTATTAATGGCTTATTATGGACTTATATCCTGGTAATCCTGAGTTAGTAACTAATCAGTAGGCCTACTCACCCGCTGAACACTCTTCTCTTGTTGACAGGTGAGTTGGTGGTGACGGTGCTGCTGCTCTCACTCGGTCCTGGCTCTGTAACAATAATGTCAATGTAAAACAACTGCATTAGGTAGAAGTGGTTTTTGAGACTAACAGCTTCATTTGGAGTTCTTTAAAGCTAGAATAATAAATTGTAGTATGTCGCTTCTGAGTTTCAGTCAAGGAGGGTCCTGATTCATCTCAGCAGTGCTGGCGCACTAGTAGTCGGTGTGTTGCGACTAATTAAGTACTATAACACTGCAGTTGTCAAACAATTTCAACAATATACTTTTCATAATATCCAGCATGTTACAATTTAATTTATGTAGAATGGAACAGGAGATGTTCTGCCCTTTGGTTCCAGCGATCGGAAGAGCTGCACCCCAAATAAGAATCGTTGATTTTCTTTGTGTTACCATTCTAAATATACAATATATAAGTATTACCAAACCATAAGCATACTTTATATCATATATGTGATGTTTTAAGATTTTATTTTATTATTTATTTACAATTAGTTTTAAGAAAAATTGTTAATCATGTCATTTGCATCATCACTTGAAGATGAGCTCAGCTCGAAACCGGTCGTGAGATAATAAAATGTCCAGGTACTATGTTTTAACTACACTTTTGTTTCAAGTATATATAATATTACAGTACCATAAATCCAGGTTGGTCAGTAATAAAACACCTACTTAGCAATTCAACAAAAAGTATAATAGAGCCCCTTAGACTAACGAATCTGTTTGAGATCTACAATTGTACAATAAAAAATAAAAAATAAAAACAGAAGTTCAAGCATTCAACTTTGTAAATTGAGACACGCCATCTAAGAGATCAGAGATGCGAGCATAACTAAATACCTCAAACAGCCAAGAGCATACACTATTATTATTAATTTAAATATCATTACGAAAAAACTGAAACCTTGCACACCTTTTTACATACCGACAATACTGACCAAAACAGATCTGAAAGAAATTGACGGTGGTTAAGACGTCCCACTTCCACAACCAAGCAGTTGTGAATGTTTATCAGCTGTTTTATCTAGGAATTGTCAAGGAGGTTCACAGCCATTACAGCTACTTCGTTATGCTAGAATGGTTTGGTAATCTGAACATCCTCCTGGAGTATTTACATATTGTCAGGAAGTAGGTCTGTGTCGAAATAAGCCAAGGACAGTATATTATATTTTTGATAATATTATGTTAAGGGCTGTTCACAAGGTGACGAAAAAGTAATAGCAATTGACAGTATATTTTGCACAAAAAATGGCATTTGGTTATTTACTCGCACTTATTAACTGTCGCTCTTTTTTATCACTGTGTGACCGGCCTGTCACTGGTTGAAGGAGTAAATAGTTTTTAAAGACATCTATAAGTAATCTTTGCAGTTTTTGAGTCAAGTGAAACTCAATCCGTATAGTGGTCAACCAAAATAAAAATCAACAACTTAGGAAAAAAACCAACCACAGAATCAAAACAAACTGATAGAAATCTTATTGAAACAGGATGTCTGAAAGTAAAGTGGCTTTGAAATCTTGTAATCTGCACAATTCTGAAAAGAATTGGAAGGAAAATCAATTACAATGTTGAACTTTAACGAGCTTGGAAATATATCTCAATTATAATGGGGTTTTCAGACAAAACAAAGTTGAGTTAGTATGAACTTTACTAAACAACCGCGATCTGACAGTTTTTGATTTGATGGAAGAATAAAATGAAAAGATAATCACAGAATTTTACAGAATTCTTCAAAGGTAACCCCAATTATGAATGTTTATATTTTTCTTGATCAAGCTAACAACTCGTTTTGCTCTCAAAGGAAAATGATAAACTTGCAAAATGATAAATACTGATAAAACCGGCGGTGGCTATAACTCCCACTAATGTTGATCGACTTTTGGCGGTGGGACGGGATGGGAAAGGATCTCATGAGAAAGGACAATCAAGGAGGAGCTGGCTGAAGTCCAGGAAGGTAATGGAAGTGGAGTCTCGCCAGGACAATATATATGAGGGTTCAACATACTTATTGCTTCCCTAGGTCGTGCAACTGTTGTCAACGATTTAGGTAAAACTAAGATACAAAGTATGCAAGTACTAAAACGAATAACTAGAACGTTTTCAACCCAAAATAAAAAGTGTTGACAAAAAAGAGGATTGACAAACAATAACTTTACATTTCCTTATAAAACTCTCTCTCTCTCTACTGTTTCATTTTTGTTTATGTGTAGTTGGGCTGGAGTGACCTGGTAGATAAGAATAATCCCAAGTGTTTAAAATCTAACAGAATAAATAGAAAACCACTAAAAATATTATTAAAACTGACATAAAACAAAACAACAGACTCTCGTAGAACATAATAAATATAACCAGTAAATTCCGTGAAAGATTGTTTTTAATTAATTAAATTATTCTTCAAAACCAGCTGTCCACATCTTACCTAATTTTAGGCCAAACTAGCTAGTCTCGTCAATGATACGGAACCTAGATACGTAGAAGACCTCGAAGAAACGAAGCGTACCAAGTCGTGGGCAAAATGTCAACAACTTTATCATTTTAATCAGGCTCAGAACTTGTCTGTCCTTACTGAGAAGTGAACGCCGAGATAAATTACACTTTGGAGTGGGCACAAAGCTGTGGTGTGTCTTTAAAGGGATTTTTGTGGGCAGAATCAAATGAGATTCCTCGATTCCAGGAATATACATCTTTGTGTGACGCTGTCCCTGGTGATCAGCTGGCAATCACTTTGCTGACGACATTGCAACATCTGTTTCACTGAAGAAGAGTTAAAAATAAATTATGTTGGATGTTTGTATAAATTAGGAAATAATAGACTACTATTACCGTATATTATATTTGAAGGAATAACTAATAGTAAACTATTTATTAGGTTACGTTTGTCTATAGTTTTCCTTGACCAATGTTACTTGCTTGAATTGCACCTTTAATCAATAAAAGAAACAAACTACTATTATTAACACAATTGTTTTACTTATATAGTTTCTTCTAGGCGAACTAACACATTTACAGTGGTTAATTCACATAAATAAATGCATTGCCTGTCAAGTTGTAATGTTCTATATTTATGGACGGCTGTATGTTTTATGTATGGCTAGTTCTTCACCTACACGAGATACATCATAAATAAACATAAATGTCTCTGAATTCTTTGCTATAATTGGAGTTTTTAATTAATACTTTGACCATTAATTTTACTCTGGAATTCCACTTAAAGAACTCCCAAGGTGACACATTTTAAAACTAACTTTCCAATATTAATACTGCAGTACCTAAAAATCTTTATTAGAATGTATTTTACATTTCAAGTAAATAATCTTGAAAAATACTAATTATTTCAAGATTATTTTGTTTATAAACAATAATATGAAGAAATGCTACTTCACAAACTTATTGTATGGCGTGAAGTATTTCACAACTGTATGCATACAACTTTTCAATTAAACTTTGGGAACGATGTCGTCTTGTAAAGACTAATTACAGTTTTTAACATTTTCAGACATGTTTTGAATCGCTATGGTTGATTTGAAAACGTTTGGACTGATACGTATCCTGTCTATGTGTGTTTGTAACAAAGTTTCAGTCGCATTTATTGACATATTCGATTTATACTTGAAACTAAGGTACCTTGCACCAACACGGAACGACCTGTGTGTTTTAATTTAAGATGAAGTAATTAAAACCAAATTAATGTACGTAGAGGTCGACTATTTTCAAACACAGTGATATAACCATGCGTCTACATATTTTTTCATCATTCAGTCAAGGCAGGAAACTAAATTTCCACCCTGATCGGTCCTATGCGTACGTAACATAATTATTGTCTTAGAGACTAAAATGTATACTTTTAACTAACGGGCACGTGACTAGTAAACTACGATGCAAGCGCGCTTCTAGTGTTTTCACCATGCTTGTGCACACGAGCCACTAAAAATGAAACCTTCAAGATAATTATCTTAAAATATTTTTGTGGCTGGTGATGTGAATATATTGCTCTATTTTGCTGTGATTGTTTATTTTCTTTAAAATACTTCTACTGCGCTTAAAGTAATTAAAATAAGTGTAGGAATAGGGTGGGAGATCTATTGTTCGCACAATTACTAATACTACAAACAAATTTCCAATTATTTGTTTAAAGTTTGTTGTTGACGATGGTACAATTTCTGGGTTTGAAATATTATACCCCATTATTAATATATTAATATTATTCCCAATGAATCGGCGCCCACGGTTGCTCCCCACCTGTGATGATGACCTGGAAGGTGTGCGGAGGCTCATCCTCAGGGGCGGGGGGCAGACCCAGGTACAATCTCTGCACACGGTCCCTCAACCCCACCAGCGAGTAGCGACGCCGTGCTGACGCACCAGGCAGCAGCACTGCTGACACAGCGTCACTGACGTCACTCATGATGCGCTGCACGCGCTGACGCCGCCGCTGACGTTGAGCCATGTTCACTGGTGTAGAAGCACTCACTTGACACTACTACGTCCGCATTGTCACTTCACCACACCAGCACGCACTTCACATACGACAAGCCACTCGACTAGAGAGTTTGCTGAGGTGAATCAGGCTCTGGGTTTCGAACTAATGTAAGAAGAAGGTAATCTAATGTAAACAAGTTTTGAATTTGATCGAGCGAAGCTTAAGCTACCAGAAGGAAGTGGTGGGATGGTTACGAGGGCACCCTCCAAATCAGAACAAACAAAAAGTAAAGGCTCAACACGTCGGTGCTATTAGAGTTCCAGATTGCACTCATGGAAGGCGAAAGTAGCCGTCAGAACGAGCATTAAATTTGATAGCCATAAATTT
Organism: Matsumurasca onukii; assembly: GCA_018831715.1. Lineage (NCBI taxonomy): Eukaryota > Metazoa > Arthropoda > Insecta > Hemiptera > Cicadellidae > Matsumurasca > Matsumurasca onukii. Next base: position 19,817,199 of record CM032063.1, on the reverse strand, counting down.
CAAATAACAACGAAAAAATCTATAAAATTGTGGATAAATCTCAATTAAAAACCAAAATCTGATTTGCTATCGGGTTGCACAAAAAATACGTTCAGTAAGTAAAAACGAGGTTGTATGGGTCAAAATTGTGTTAAAACTGTTCTGTTTGAAGGGGACCTCCGCAAGACCTCCTCCTTGCTGGATTTTGCTAATGACCTTTCCCAAATTTTGTCCTGGATCCGTCTTGCTAAGGAAGAAATAATTTCGATTTAATCAGGCGATGCGTAGCTGGAGGAAGTTACGGAATCCTATCTGCTTCAAAAGGTAGACAATTTGTTTGACCAAACGTACATGTACAGTACTTTGATATCCGTAGATGTGCTTTGGTAAACTAATACAAATGTCGAACAACTTCATTTGGGACGCGTTGTACATTCTCTAATGGAAAAGGGCAAACTTTTAACTTAAACAATATATAAATTATCTTGCAAAAAAATGAAAGGGCCAATAACGGTGATTTATTCACAAGTGGTGAATAAATCACTGTTGATAACATCTTTTATTTTCAAATATAATTTATACATTGCCAATGATCTCCTCATCAAGAATTCATTAAACAATATATGACCTGCTAAAACAACTAAAAAAGTTACTAGTGCATATCGCAATAATAATTTCAAGTTTTGGATATATAACGATGAGATATGCTTGAAAATGTTTATGTCGACTTATTTTTCCAATAACGTTTATTGACGAAAAGAATACAAGAGCTATTCGATTGTAAATGTATACACTACGCCGTAAATGTATACGCTTTAGCAAGCACGTTAAAATTTAAAACATTACACTCTTGTATTAGTATTCTATAACTTACAGTGCCCCAAAGCTCAGCCACTGGGCAGCCATATGGCACTGTGTTTACATAAATTGAGTGAGGATCGTAAAAATGAACGGCTTAGACGCGCGGGGAGATAGCGAGATGATATAACCCAAGGTTGGCTGGAGACGAGGCCTTTCATAGCCTAATATAGAGGTTGACTGTTGAGTGCTGAGCTGGGTCAACATGTGACTGTGGCACTATGTACTGTCAGCTCAGCGAATGGATTTCCGTCGCCCGTCAGTCCGTCACAGCTACGGATTAGTCCACCCGACAATCCGCGAATCCGGCTCCCAACATGTGAAAAGTCATCGCACTCTATGTTTGGGGATTTCGGCTTAGTTGTCACATCACATTCACTCGGGGCTTTGAGAGTTTTCGTGAACATCGTGGTACTGTATTTTTAGCGAATTTCCAGTACGGTATTTCTTTTAGCGAAACGTTGCAGAACAAAACTGTTTGCAGGTTTGAGCTTCCCAACTCCTACTGAGTTAAATGAAAAACATTTCACCAGTCTGTGACCACACTATTCAGATGGAATTTTTTTGTCCAATCTCACAAAAGTTAGTAAAAATATTCCTTTTTGAAATGTCTAGGTAACGTTCGTTAACAAGTAAAATTAATCCACCACAAAAGTGACTTCTTTAAGGGGAGCTAATTTATAAATATTTTACCCCGTTTAAAAGTGTATATCACATTTATGACACCGCGCCCCAACGTGTGTACCAAAAATTGATGTAAGCAAAAAACAATTTAAACACCGAGAAACACGGTAGAGCTTGTGGCTACGAGTCGGAAATATTTGTAAATTGTCGCCTTACAAGGCCTTTTAATCCGTACGAGCGTAATATGTAATCTATCTAAGGTTAAAAAATTGTATATCAGATGATTTAGAACTAAATCACTATTGAGATGCCGACCACTCTCATGAAAGTTATTTTAAGGCAAATATGTGGTGAGCAACAATGACATGCGCCTTGTAAACAAACAAGCGCGACACCAATTTTTTAAATTTGAATAGCACCATTTCGCAGGGTCAAAGAGGTTGACCCTAATTTAGATAGATGATAAGTTTTACTTTTTATAAAAACACGATCAATTACAACTTTGTTCCAGATATACGAGTGATTGCATAAAAATTCATGCATCAATTAATTTAAGTATTTTATTCGTTGAAAACCCATATGGGACGTAATGTATGCGTCATAGAATAAAGGTTGATAGTGGTTCAAGGGTGAAACAGAAGTGATAAATGAAGGATATGGAAATATTTGGACGAGGGCCCGTATGAAGAATGAAATTGGCTTACATAAGACATCCACTCTAAATCTATTCCGGGATTTAGACCTACAGCCGAGCTCATCGGAGGCGAATTTAATCACTACTTTGTACCCGCCCCTCACGGTAAATAGCTTTTTTGATACAAATCTAAATATTATATATGGTGGATTCAATCCATATTGTTTTGGGGCGGACTTTAAGGCGCGGCATTTTCAGCAAGCCCAGCAACTAGCGAGGCCAGTTTCAAAATTTGTCCCACTCTTGTGTTATTTGCATGAAGTGTTACTAATTTATATGTAGTACTTATTTATTTTACTTATAGAAAAGGCAGTGTTGTCTTAACAGTTTTTTCTTCTCGTTACGATACAGTATTAAACCAAAAACAAACAATAATAGTCAAATGACATGGTAAGAAGAAAAACAGTAAAAAGTGCCAGAATTTGATATTCACAGGCTTTCTTAGAATTCACTGACAATTTTAACCCAGTTGTAAAATCTTGGAAATAAGAAAACCCGCATATATTTCAGTGTACAAAATTGATGAATTTGCCCATAATTAGCTTATGAGAATCACTTTAAAATTTACACAAAATTTAAACTTTTACTAATGAAATAAACACCATAAAGATGTTACGGGTTGAAGTACTAAGCGTTAAAATCCTTACAACAAACCTGATTCCACCTCACAACACAAACAAACACTCTCACTATGTCACTAAAATAATTAATTTCCACTTGTAAACTTCCCACAGTTATTCAACAAATAAATAAACATCAGCTGTGACAACAGACGCGGAGATACGCGTGAAGACGCGAGCAGAGCACGAGCAATCTGACAAGTCCAGAGAGACTGAAAACAGCAACACAAGAAACACACACACAGACACAAGCATGGAGTAGAGGGGGCGGGGCGTGTTGTGTATACTCTGAGGAGACCATCTGTAGCTGATATCTAGTGATTATCGTGTAGATGTACACGCACTGGGGGTGACGTGACATAGGTAGAACGGATCAGGGTGGCTATGTATCTCGCTGCAAAAACTGCGTGAGAAAAGATCGCTGGGGTTTTCTCGTTGTACAGTAGCTTTTTACGCTCTGACATTTTTTTTTCGTGTTCATAGAACTTTTATTTGATCCCGACCATTTGATCCTTACCCACGACCGGACAATGGTCTAAAATAAGCGCCCTAGACCTTCCGCCACACTGTAAGAGACCCCCTTACCATTGCCAATAGGAGACAACTAAAGGCTTGAGGGCTAGTTTAGAATCCACTCACTGCCCTAACTTTGCCTTTAGTATAATATTGTCAATACAGTCCTTTGTTATTGTTAGTTCTTGGTGGAAAACAGTTCATTTTTCTGGGGATTTATTCCTAGAGATTAAAGACCTTGCGGGAATTTACTTTCGGCATCTAAAGTGAATGAGGATAAGAAATGGACGTAAACTGCATTAAAGCAGTAACTGAGAAATGAAAAAATGGATTATTAGATCGTGATCAGCTGACATCTTTATGAAAATCCACTATTTATCGGCGAGCATGCTAGCAAAGCAATTTCATATTTATCACTTCCGATATCTAATAGACACGCTACAAATAATGGGTTATCGCATAAACAAGCTACTCAGGCTTGAAGAGACCAGTCACGCCATTGGGAGGGCCAGGCTGTTGAGTGACGGGTGTAGAGATGTTATCAACACCTGTTGATCTCTAGAGCTTCTGTCGCACTTCTGCCGCTTCTCTCTTGTCCAGCACGTCGCTTCTTGTGTGCAACAAAGTGCATCAACACAGAGTTGCAATGTCCTGATGGAAAGAAGAGATGTGAATGTTGCCGTTAACTGAGGACACGTGACGATTCGTCCTTTCCTTGAAACACGCACATTTTCGTCTAAATTTATTTCACAGAAGATTAAATATACTAACGAGGTAGTCTATCGTCAAGGCACTGACGAGAGTTGAGCAACGTAGTGCAGAGATGCCTCAGGATCCCTCCTTGACACTAGTGATTCGGCAGCTTCTTACTATAAGAAGGTGTCCGGATTTCTCTGGCAGTACTAGTGAAGGAGAAAGGGCAGAAACAGGCCCGGCTACATACAAACAATGGGCTTTCCTGTAGGCCCTGACTCAAAGGCCAGTTATTTGCATTGGTTAAACAAAAAAAACAGGAATTTTGTTGGCCGAAATTCTACTAGCCAAAGATGGAAAGTTAATCACCAACTTTCTGCTCCACGAAATTTGACAAAAACGTGGACGAATCAGTGAATTTATTAATAATCATCCGCAGTTGGGCCTCGCGACTGGACGGGTTTGAATCGGGACGAGTGGTTAGTTTGCTGTGAACCCGACATCACACCGAACCAGCGAACTTGTGTGTTTGTTACCAGGATGTGCTACTAGACTACTCACAAGCCTTACGCAGCTGAGTGGTCAGCGAGGGTATACGTCTTGAAGTGCAAAAGCCAAACGAGCAAAATTCAAACCGGCAACCTCAAGCTCTGGGGTCCAAGTGGTATAGTCAGTAGTCCACCGAGACCCGGCAGTCTAGTGGTCTATATATATGTACATGTAAGCTGGCTACTTCATGTACAGATGGGGAAAGAGGCTGGAGGTGTGGGCGACCTGGGAAATACAGCAAATCCCGGTCGGCTTTTCTCCGAGGGTAGCGTGCAGAATGTCAGTATTGCGTGCGCTAGGTCACGATATAACAGAACGTTCAGCTCATACATTATTTTGTTTGAAAGGCATTGAAAAGGTCAACCGAGCTAAGAATACCTAGCGTGCGACGCTTTACGTACAACCTACCCGAACAATTACTTCCGAGAAGTTTGCCTTTCTTACCGAAAATCTCAAGAACCGAGTAAATTCTGCGCACTACTTTTGGGGCGAGATTTAACCTCGTTTACCTTTGGTCTAAGCCAGACGACAAGTAGGGCTTACACTCTTGCGTGATACAGTACACCTTAAAGTCGAAGTTACAGTTCTGAACATATATCTTAGCTTAAGAATCTGTCTTATTACTTACAGAATTTAGTTCCTCGAACAAACAGGATAATCTTTAAGTATCAATGGATTATAAGAACCGGAGCCTTGCACACGTAGTAGGCTACCTAGTTTACAACGGATTAGGGGCCAAGGTAAGATTTGCATTACGAAATAAGCTCATACAATAATGTAACCTTGGCTATAAACAGACAAAGCACAAGGTACGATCTAGAGTTCACATTTATAACTGTTTAGCATTTATTTACGGTAGGACAAACTAACCTGATTACTCTTACCATTAAATTGTCTTATAGAAGCCCAACACAAATAGTAAAGCCCTTTAAATCGTAAGGCTAAGCTCATAAATCTGTCGGCATCAATTCCAACAACCTTTGAGAATTCGGTAAATAGAAACATAGCAAACTCATAAATGGTCAGCGACGTACACTTATGATACGAGAGGCCGGAAAACTACCGAACTGAGAGACACAGAACGGTAGTATATGAATTTTCCCTTCTCGGACAGGAGTTTAAATTTTATGGAAAGCGTTGCAACACCCAAGGCATTTAAAACTAGTCTAAAATCCACGATGGTTTCAAGGGCGTTTTACAGCACAGACTAGTTTATGGTTCACTTTTGGAAACCTCACAACTGACGTACTGACTGACAGGACAAGAGTAGCATTATTCGGAATGATCGGGAATTTCAAAATAAATAACTTTATATGTTTGGATGGGATTCTTTTTGTGCATGAATGAAAAACTGTAGCTTTTTCTTCTTTTTACGATTGCTATAACATGCCTATGTCTATATACAATAAATTATTTGATTGGTTGATTGATTAGTAGTCTATTACAATGATCAGTTGTCCAAGTAGCACACCTACGACATCAATCCCGAACTACGCGAAAACTGACAGTTGGCTGCGAACAAGTCCTAGCATTCAGTTGGGTTTCTATGACGTACAAACTCAATGCTCTGATGCGAAGTAACGACGTCATCAAGCTAGACTTGTGCGGATGCAGATAGAGAGAGGTTCTCATCTACAATGACACGATGTCCAAGTGGGTTAGTCGACTCTCTAGAGTCTAGGCTGACTATTCTCGGAGAACCTTGAGGCGTGCTGCGGAATGCCGCCAGAGCGACCAGCTGATCGCGCTGTTAGATTAGATAATAGATGCATCTGTGTCTTACCATGGAATTTCACTTGTAGGGGTTCAACTTATTCGCAGGCAACTGTCAATGTTCGAGTAATTAAGGATTGATTCCTGTATAGATGCGCCACATGTTTACTTTTGAGTTTTGACAGCTGGTCGAGTGGTCGTTATAACACAAAATATGCTATCTAACAAATCTCCATAAAATTCTGGAGTTGATGTCGAGACAGACTCAGCTAAACTCAGCGAACAAGAATCTCATTTGATTTGGGCTTCTAAAAATTCTGTAAATGTAAACTCAATAGTTTACATGCACAAGAAAAGCTATAAGTAACGTTCTTTTACCATGAAATTAGTTTTAGGAGAGGTCGATCATTGCTTAATAGCTATATGATTTAATAGTCACATAGAAGTTGCTCAAGAGCCCTTGACATAGTACAATTTAAAGTCAAGTAGGGGTTTTCCTTTTTTACTATAGAGGCCAAAATTGCTCAAATTTACAACGAAAACTTTTGACGGCAAACTTTCTTTACACAGAAAACTCAAGGCTTTGTCCATTGAGCACACGCTGCTTTCAAAAATGAAATTATCAGGGTAAAATCAACAGCAATCAGATTATCAACGATTTTGTAATGTGGATAAAAAAGATAAACGCTGTTTTAGGGCCAATTTAATTTATAACGCATTGGATCTGTCATAGCATTTATTTCCAATAATTTTAATGTTTCGTGCTTGAAACATCTCCTTTATATTAAAAGTGTGGCACAAGAGTTATGAGAACTACAATGTGGCATGTGTTTGTAATGTGATGTCGGTCCATATTGTGACGTCACTGGGCTTATGGTTATGTTGTTTGTTTTGTTTGGGTTTGTTTGTCTCGAGAATGTCCACTAAATGTCACAGTAGGACGAGATTTGAGTCCCAAGAATGTAAACATCGTTGAGCTGTTCTCTCTAGAAAGTTAAAAACGGCTCAGTTCGTTTATGGGCTAACGGGGGCAACTTCAAACGTATATTTAGCCTGTTAGGCAAACAATGAATTTCAGTCTTAGGGGAGGGGGGCAGTACAGGCGTCAAAAATTACGATGGTCTGGCCAAAGTGTCTACTGGGATTAAAATGATATGTTTGCGAGCGTCAAGAATCACACAACCTTATACAAGCGTCTACATGTTGATATTCTATATTTTTTACATGGAGGTTTCAGGCTAACCATAGGTTAAATCACAACCAAACGATTTTCATGCCAGCCAAGTTAATTTCTTCTAAGCAAACTTAGGCAAACCTACCTTTATCATCAAGATCAGCATCTTCTATGGAATATGAGTACAATGACTTTAGCCTTCGTCTCCAACGTTGCATGGTGGAAGCGGCGGGAGTAGCGACCATCACAATACTACCGGGTCTCAACAAACTCACGAAAACCCCATTTTGTCAACGAACTTTTAAAAGTTGTTCAAACGTACTGTTCTGTGTGTCTCATCATGACATTTCATAGTTTATTATTTAGCTATTTCACACAGGTTTCACTTAAATTAGGCCATTCGAAGTCAAAAGCGAAAACAAATTACAGAATGTTGCGAGGAAAAACAGACATTGAAAGCTCCCAAACAGATTTTCCGAAGACTACCGACCAACTGCAAAATGAACAGCTTCAAATGGACCATATGGCAAAGATCATTTGGTCAAGGTCGCAATGAACATGGAGGGAATGTGAGATCAACTACGTAGCTTCAAGTCAGGTGCCAACTTTTACTAGTTTTGACCGTGTCAAGGAATATTAGTGGCAGAGTTCAGGTCTTTCCGTCAATTGGTTTTCAAACTTAAATACACACGACCGCGGATAAATTATAGAAATAGATGGAAACATAGAAATCAAACAATTGAAGTTGCTTTAGATGAAGAACACTACTGAGTATCCTTGCTGACGTCGATGCGAACCTGCTTCAAATTAAGCTCATCTTTTCAAATTTAATGTTGTTACAAAGGGGCGCACAGTACGGGCATCCAAAAGTGACGATGTAGTCTGAACGATGACTTTGGGGTACGGGATTAACTATAGGCTTTTGAACGACTAAAAAAGACGAAACCTCGAGTCAAATCAAAAGATCTTTTTATAAGCTTTACAAGAGTTTGCAATCCCAAAAACTCTGCCCCAATGGGTTTTAAAATTTTTATATTATGTCAAAAAATAATCTAAGGCAGATTGGAGGTACATTTCGGAGATTCCACTGTTAAACTGAGTTTTCTAAGCTTTAAAAATGCTGTATTAATTTTCACGTTTTTGGAAGTGTATTTTTCTCACAATAAAAAAGGAAAATCGGCTTTCAATCCACCCTAAATATTATATTAACCTTTCACATAACAATGTTAAATTTACAATAACACGATTTATAACAGCGGCGTTATTTAATTTGCTAACCTCTGCATAGCAGTTTTTATGCACTCGTATTGCGCAGCCTTTTAACAAGATATCTTTATTTGACAAAAATATAGGTTGTTACCTCCGTCAACAATTAAAAATTTGAAGACAATTTTTTCTAATTATATTGTTTGTCATTTCAAATCCAAAGGGGCAAAGAAAATAAATTGTGGTATTTTTATTTACCGTTAAAGCAAGTAGAACCCTAGTTCTTCTCTTTTAATTATAGCTCAACGTGGAAGACTCCTCATAAATGCCAACACAATTAAACATTGTCGACGCAACGCACAGCTGACTGCAGCGGTACAGTTGGCAGACTCGGTAGCGTATGTGCTCCGTTGCACGGCCGGCCAGCAGATTTATGTGTATGTGTATCTGCAAGCTTTATACTGCAGTTATTACGGGATATCTGGGGATAAACAGCGCATTGAATTGCCATTACGATTGGTACACACTTCCTTGCGTCATTCTATCCCTGTACATTCTACATGTCTAGTAGTTCTCCAGCGCAATCCAGCAAGCGAGTTGAAATCTCATGAAATTGCTACTTTTCATCCAACCAAGTGGCGTTTGTCACAAGGAATTAACTCGGGTTTGTGGTCATCTACAGCTTGTTGGATTGGTCGAGACCCATTATTGCTTGAGCTGGGAACTGAAACCATAAAATTGCGCGCCGCAAGCCTTGCCAACTGCTCACCGACAAACTGAGAACAATTTTAACGAGCATTGTTAAGGAATGACAACACCGATAGTTCGGTTTAGTAAACTTTACCTTAAAGAAACTTGATGAGGTGTACGATTTCTTTTTCAACAAAATAACCGTTAGTTAAAAAACACAACATTTATTTTACCCAATTTAAGTTTAAATTATATTGTAAGCACGAGAATTTAAAGTGAAAACTACAATGGGAAAGAGCTTAACTGATTTTATAGTTTTTAACAACGATGTCCCATACCTTTAGAGCAGTAAAGAAATAAATGGTTTTATACACGTTTATTTTGCAACTGACAGCCTTGCCAAGTCAAACTTAAAAATACACAAGTTTGACTAGTTCTTGCCAGATATGAAAAATCTCGAGAAAAAAACTGAAATGCGAACTAATCTCTACCCTGCCCAATTGAATTATCGAGTTCGGCCCAGGTGCTGCTCTCTAGGAAGAAAAGTTCACAGTAACACAACTTTAAGTAGCTCTCCGATTTGTCTTGGCAAGTGGTGCAGTAGAAATGCAATTCTCTAAGTAGCCCGAACTCTCTACACTCTACAGGACGTTCCAGAAGCCAGTCCCATTTCCTTAACTTTTCAACTACTGAAAACTTTCAAACGTGTCTCGTTACATGTTATAAGAGTATGGACGTCGACGGTAATTTTTCCCAACCACTAAATTTGGGTTTCGGGGCTAAGTCCAAACTTTTACATGAAATTTAAATGGTTATAAAAAGGCAAAATCAGAACTACTTAATCGATTTCTTGAATCATACAAACCGTCTGTTTTTTCCGTATCCGGTTAAGGACGATTTTTAAAATCCAAGACCCATTGAGTTGCATCTTGTTGTAAAGCTATTGGTAACCTAAATTCAAAATATAGTTTTTATCGAATATCCTTTGGAAAAATGAGATATTCATGCCGTCAGCATGGTAAGATCAAGACCATGAAATGAGCGCCGATCCTGACCCCCAGAATACGTTTTGAGAATTTTTTCAAAACTTTATAGACATATGTATTTATGTATATGTGTATTATCTCTACAGGTCAGAGACGTTGATTTAGTCTTTTTATGACCGATGATGGGTCATTGTAAATTCTCCAATACCATTTCGAACACGACCCCAAAAATATATGCCAAAGCGCGTTTCAATTTTCAAAACTTTCTGGCGTTCAAAATCATGTGGGAGGGGAGCTTTTGAAACACTTTGTTATTCTTCGATGAGTCTGAGCCACGTTTTTCCTATACACCGAACTTCTCAGTCCAGCGCGAGAAACTTGGTACCAAGCAAACACTCTGGCCAAACACACAACTTTCTACTCAAGGAGAATCTAACTGTAAAGGTCACTTGATCTTAGTCTGTTTTCTCACTTGTGTATACCATTATACTGTAACAGTAATTCGCTTCAATAACAACGATACAAAACAAAAGTGATTTAAAGTGACGTCCCATAACTATCTTAACGCTCGCCTGTACCTTCAACTAAACGTGCTTTTTGTAATATTGCTCTGAAAACTGCGGCTTTTACCTCTTGTAATGACGCGGTAAAGCTATTTATTCCCATCGAAATACAGGTTCGTTTTGATGATCTTTTGCTTCCTTGGAAACAAAATAAATTTGATGATCTTTATGTTGTAGAGACTGCATCTGTTTCAATGGGATTGTTTCATCTTAACATTGACTAACAATGCACTAATGTGACAGCTGTTTCTTCTCAACAGCACCAGGTTACTTATTTCGAGAGTATTATTTTATGATATTAATATTTATTGATATTAAATTGAAAATTATTTCTCACTATAATTGCATAGTGGCAAAAGTATCGTTTCAAATTGTTTAATATCCTCCCTCATTTAATGTTGTGGGCTGCACCTCGACTTCAGCTTGTATCAGAAAGCTTCACTTTAGAGCCTTGTAATAAAAAATTATATTTTTTAGAATACAACGTTTTTTAGAGAAACGTGTAAGACGTTGGATTATTTAACTGCGATTTAATTTTTTTGGATTAATATAACTTAAACGACTATTTACTACTAAAATACTTTAGAACCCCACAAAATGGCCAATTCCAAAATAGATGATATTCAATATTTAAAGTAGTAGTAAATTAAAAAAATAAACTGTAGACTACTAAAACTAACAACATGTTTACTGTAGTAGAGTGATTCTTAATAAACTAACACAGCATCACTTGTAACGTTAACAAAGTCGACTTGAGTAAATATTTCACAGGGAGTAAATACTCGTAGAGCAAAGAAACTAACACGAGGGAACTAATTGTTTAGCTTTGTTTATAAAACCACATCAAAGAGTTCGCGGTGAGAATAAAAACCGCAGATCTATCAAAGTCTCACGAGGATCTGCTTCGGTGTGTAGGGGATAAATAAAGTTAAACACTTTAAAACAACAAATTGAAACGGGGTTTTAGTGGAAATTGATCTTTTCATCAACACTTTAACGACTTTAACACGAGTAATTATTCTTTTGTAATCTGTGTTTCAGTGTTTCCCACGTGCCAGGACTTATTCAGATACACGCACACTAGAAGCGTAAATTTGAGCGTAAAACTAGGGGTTTAAATTCATGACTTTTCAACAGCAACTTTACTACCTTCGACCTCACAATTTAGTTTGATGAGCTTTAGTGAAATTATTTGAGTGGTTGCAGGACAGTGGAAAAGGGCAAAATGGTTGAAAACGGCATACTTTAAAAGTATAGGAACTCTTTAATATTCCCAAAGTCTTTGAGAAATCGTAGAGATTTCAAGGGAGAGCTTCAAAACGCTTGAAAAGAGTCGAGAAAACATGACAAAAGTGGCTTTAGTTGTTGTTAAAACATATTAAATATGCATAGCAAAACTGCGAATACCGCGGAATGGATGCCCAGTTTTGACAAAAATCGTACATTTACGACGATAGGAAATAAAACATACAACACCGTAAACATGACATGCTGCCAACATTGAGTTGTACCGAGGAGACAAGGGCCAAGAATTTAATAAGAGAGCCCGCGCTGTGTGGGCCTACCGGTCCGTGACTGGTGACCGAAAACTTCCGACCTACCCTACCCCATTCCCAACCTCATACTCGTACCTCACTCTCAACCTCAAAGTACTGTACCTCAATCTTAAACCTCGTATCCGTACCTCACTTTCAACCTCATATTCGTACCTAACTCTCAATTTCTCGTAGCTCGTACCTCAATTCTCAACTCATATTCGTACATAACTTCAACCTCGGCCTGTACGCCGTAACTTCAACATCATATTCATACATAACTCTCAATTTCTCCTCTTTATACTGTACCTCACTCTCAACCTCATATCCATACCTCAGTTTCGACCTCATATTCGTAGTTCTTATTGAATGCTTAGTAAACTGAGCTTGTCTCTCGAACGCACATAAATCACCCTTTATAAAGACTACTAATCATTACTAAATTTATGTTTACCAAATCAACAAAACAAAAAAAACACGACCTATAAATCAAAATATTTTACTTCGTAATAGATTCTTATGAGATCAAGATTTACCATTATTGGAATTATAATTCCATCCTCAGGACCTTCTTGCAGTTTTTAACAGCAACCATGCTGAAGATCCTGATGTTGAAATTACAATTCCATAACTAAAAATCATCGATCGTGTAAGGATTGATGACGAGATTAAATATTTCTAATACAGAATCCTGAGGCGAGCAATGAATTTAAAACCTTTTTTTTCTCTGCACTGATTCATCAAGCGCACATTTCGAAATTACATAACTGTTTTACTTCGTTGAAAATTATTCACTGTTTATTTTTAGGGTAACAGAAGGTCAACATGGCACATTAAGCTAACATTTCGACTTTAGGCACATTCCCGGAAAATGCGACCGGAAAACCTGTCGAAGCTTACGTCAAAACTCCTACACACAGAACAACACCGACTCCTTACAATGAAGTGAAAAGCCTTGACCAGGATACCTCTATCCACTTCCCGACTCCTAGAGCACAATCCTAGACACAATCCTGGAACACGGACACTACGTAGGCAGTAAACAACGCACAGTGAACATGTACTAGACCGAGGCAGAGACAACACTGGCCGTAACTTGGCAAGCGACGTGGCTTCGCACTTTACACATATACACATACACAACACAACACAGAGTATAGAGTAGGTCATCTGCATACAGACGGCGAACAGCTGGTCCACAACACAACATCCGCGAGGAGAGAACAACACTGTCAGCGGAATCAACGATTATTTTAAAATAAAATATTTAAAAGTTCAGGAAAATTGAGTGTTTGTTTATATTTTAAAAATGGATTATCTACAGAGTTTTTGTTAAAAACGTACGAAATCGCAAATTTTATATGAAGATGAAATTTAACATTTACTACTCCTCCTGAGGATTTTAAACTGGAGTCGTATGAAGAAAGGAGAGTCTGCAGTATGAAAAGTAACCACATAATACTTTTTGAAAAGAAAACCATAAAAACATTAAAGCACAGACAATAGTAATCAACGATGGCATTGATCTAATCCAGAGGCAATTATTGATGCTATTCCAAGGCAACACAATAAAAAAGTACAGACAAATATGCCACAAAGTCTTTTGTCGATGATCATTATCTACAATGCTGAAAAATCAAAACTGAAAACGTGGAGGAGAAAATCTTTTGTACAAAAGAAGATGGGCACTTCTTGTAAGCTGAGCTTACCTGAGCAACTAGAACGCGAGGGCTTCACTGGGCTCATAAGTATTAAACACAGAGTACTGTCAACATCTACTCATGGTGGCCTCTGTTGTCAAAGCTAATCTGTGGTCTCCACCTATTCGCCAAGTGAGACTTACGCTACGGACACATAAACCACTAGAGCGACACAGACGCACACAACACATAACTCAGCAGGTAAGCGATACGTTGTGAGTTGTCAGTGAGTTGAGTTGTGAGTTGTGAGCAGAGTTGTAGATCTCGCGACGAGGACAACTTTATGTCGGACACGTCAACACAACGTACTTGCTGCTGACAACTCCACTCCACCGTGAGCGTGGGCGTTGAAATGCGAGCTGACAATCCTGACCTGCAGCCAGTGGGTCATCCAGCACGTCTGGAGTGAATTAAAAATGGGTAAACTTGCTTGAGGCAGGACAGCTGCAATTCGAGATTAGTACGGTAAAATATTGATAAACAGACCGAATGATGAACCTAGCAAAAATTACTTTTAGTAGCATCTCAAAATATTTCTTTCTAGCGTTAAAGCAAAGTTATGCAAAAACAATAAATTTCAAAAACAATGTTTAATTTTAAAAAGTTGATATTATTCATCAATATACTGTACCAAAAACTATGAAGAGTTTTTCAGCAGTTTCAAAAGTTTGAGTAGTTCGATTTTAATTAAATATCAAACTATTTTTTCTTTATGATATGGATTAAACTTGCAATACAATTATTTCATGTAAATCTGAGGCCAAAGATCGAAATGAGGTTGTGAGCTTAGCGAAAAGCTTCGTAACTTCTGTAGGTATACAGTTATATAAATATTAGAATACGAAAAGCTAAGGCCAAAGCACGGGACGGTGAGTGCAGAAAATTAGAATTATACAAATTGCAAAGGAAATTCGCCTCACTCACGCCAGCGGCTTTAGCTTGTTTAGACTAAAATACCCCACTTGTATACTATGTGCAATATTTGTTGTAGGTGGAATTTAATTGTACGAAAGTGGGACTAATCCCAGCACAACAACTGCCATTATCAACAACAAACTTTCAAACTGTTTGGTCAAAACTTTCTTGTATTCCGAATAATTGTCGAGGCCAGATTCTCTCCAGTAACGTCTATCTTTTTAAACAGCTGATATTATTTGTTCTACATGTATGAGTTTTGTCGGAATTTTCCGTTATGGCTACGCAGTACGAGCGGAAAACCGTACCGATGCAGAAGGTTGTAGTTACAAAAGCGCCGTTATAGATAGTGTTACTGTGAGTTTATAACTCGTATAGAATGGTATTCTTTGAAAGCCAATTTTCTAAATTTAAATTTTTGTATGGTAAAACACTTTGAAAAATGTGCATTTTGGTACTTTTACAGTGAACCATTAAAAAGTGGAATACACAAATGTGACTTCAATCCATAGATAATCTGTTTCTAATCTTGTAAACCAGTCACCACTTAAAATTTGTAATGTGACTAATACGGTGACTCTAGGTAAAGGTTGAGTGGTAGAGAGGACTTTGTAGTCTAACTTCGCCTCGTTAAACAAGAAAAACTTTACCGTTTTTACTTTTAAACGTTATGATACATGCAGAAATTCATTGCATGAAAACGGGTTTTTGGGTTACAAACCCTTATAAAGACAGTAAAGCCTTTTGTCCAAAGTTGACGCGAGGTTTCCTAGTTTCTAGTCGCTTGAAAACGTATAATTCTTTTACACGCGTCACCTATATAAAGTCAATGGTCACAGTCACATAGCATTAGAATATTAGGAATAATATAAACATAAACGACGCCCGTTGAACTCACCCTTAACACTTAACGCACTTTTTGAACAAAAAACGTTACGATACAACTCAGAACTAGTGCATTTTTAAGGTTAAAGTGTTATTCTGCTAATTAGTTTTAAAGAGATCTTCTTAAAAGGTCGTGATAAAGTAAAACCTATTAAGACGGAAACCCTGCATAAAACCCAGAAACAGCCAACAGTGCCAAATTGCAAAATCTTGCCGGGAAGTAGCGCCGGGATGGGTTGCGTGATCGGCCTGAGTAATAGCGGGAATTGTGCGGAAATAATCTGACAAATGTATCTTATCTCGACCAGCTGTTAGTATCAACACAGCCGACCAATCAGAGGCTAGCAAATCACACAACACAGAGTACTGTACACAAAGACAGTCTGACGTCATCGGATGCTTTGTGACCGACGGCGTAAGCAACGATTAGTGGGTGAGGTCAGGGGTATGCAAGAGGGTATTAAACGTTACATAATTTATTGTAATTCACGTATACGCCCAGTCGGACTACGCGAAGTAGCCTACGTGTCTTGAAAAGTTAGCTTTTCTTTGTACCCCGGCAGGCTTCATACTTCCACGAGGAGCTCTTTCATTCATCTCGTCTCCTTTTAGAAACTTCCCTCTATAACCAAATTTCCAATCAAACACTTTTTGTCAAATGCTTTTATATTATAAAGGTAATGGTTTAGCTTAAAACCTCTTTAAGCAAGTATTGACAATACTAAATTATCTGAACATGATTTTCTAGTCCAAATATTAGGCCTAGGTACTGTAGAGTGTAGATTCTGCAAGAGTGCCTCAAAAGCCTGATTATTACACTACTACTGCGTTGTTACGAAATCAGCGTATACATATTTTGGTTGTAGGATAAAAATGTCCCTCAAAACGCCTCAAAAAGCACCATTACAAACAAGTATTCCATACCCATCAGACCCCCGGCAGTGACCTCATGATCATGCAGCACCCCTCATTTCAAAGTCCTGGCTAGCTACTGCATAGAAGGGATCCTGAGCTTAGCATGTCACATTGTTGTGGCGCTGCAATTATAAACAGCCTCTGTGTCTAATTTGGGCTGGTATCTCGGTTCCGCCGACACTGTGGACCCTGGGACCGCAGACCGCGATATATCAGTGACACCCACGCACAAGGCACAACTAGCATCTAGCTTTCTAGCCCAAACATACTACTGTACACTACTAAAAAATACATACTACATACTTAGTAGTATGATTATTTTACGGTCATATTTAAGAATGTGCCACTGTTATGAAAGAGCCGCCCCTAATTGGTAATGGTATGGGGAAGAACTTCCTTTCGATGAATGTGCAATATTAGAACAAAATATGGTTATTTTGAAGTGTTTCCAATCCTAAAGTAGAAATGTTCTAACTTGAATATTCTTGGATTTAGTCACGATTGCCTGTTTCACCTTCCCTAAATATGTGCCTAGGGAGAAATCCAACACTAGTTGATTTGAAATGCATCCTAGATGCGTCATTCATGTTAGCAATAACAACATAAAAAGCAACTCTTGTTACGTAATTCGAGTAAATGATTCTGAAAGACGTACTTTGTCTATATTCATCCTACCCACGCCTAGTTAACTTACGTGAACCAACCTAAACATAACTTATCCAGAAACACTATAGTGATACTGATACTTTCTAGAACTAAGTCTATGAATGGAGGGCGGACTGTATACAGCTTTATATCCTGTCAAATCAACAACGGACTGTAATGTTGTTAGCAACAGGCGGTGGTGAGGGGGGATTCTGTGGGGGGAAGGGGGGTGTAAATCCCACACGCCGCTGAAAGGTTGAAGGTGAGGACGCCTACCTCAAGCCGGCAACATCGACACAGCCAAGCAAACATACGTGCTGGCGCGATCCAGGCGAATAAATGGGGAGATGTCATTATAGCTCAGATTCAGATACAGTGAAACGAGATCATAACATATTTTCTTCTGGAAATTGTAACCTTCTTAAAGTTTTATTGCGTCAATTAATTAGACCCGAACGACGAGCGCCGTCGTGAAAGGTTGGGTTTCTTTGTGCCCAGACTTTCAGAATTAGCTACTTTTCTTTCATGAGTTGTCCATATTTTCCATGAGCACCACTTTGCTAGGCTAAGGTTTTTCGAAAGACAGTAAGAGCTGATTTGCTTTTATTATAGCCAGAAATAGTAAATAACTGATAATATCTTAATTGGCGAGAGCGCTATTCCAATTAAACTTATTAAGTTCTTAAAAAAAGGATAAATACTCGTACTTAAATCGAAACAAGTTTAATCACGCGTTCAACGAAGTAAAAGTGCTCGATCATATCTGAGCGGCGAATATGCCCTGTATAATGGAATGCAAATATAAAACCACGATTGTAAAATCCATAGAGTTGAACGTTTCCCAAATACAATACCAAATAGCCTTGTAATTTGAAAAGATGGAAAAGCTGGTTACCTTTTCAGTATTATTGGACGTTGACTTTTCCAACATTTGGAAACCTTTTGATGGATAGATGATTGAACTTTCTAAATACCGAAATGCCACTTTCACTAACTATAAGGTTTTGGTTAGTTTAGTGGAAAGGTATGATTTCATCCGGTTTCCCTATAAACGGGGGTAAAACCGAACTACTAGAATGAATTATACTAGTATTACATCACATTGAAAGGTGTATTTTATCGTGGTGTTTACAACAGTTCTGTTTCCACTAACCCATTCTTGCCACAGCTTTGTTGTTTAAAGAGAGCTTTGAGGGCTCAGAGGCTTGAGAATAACGAGAGCTCCGGGTCATTTTCTGCTTATCACCCACGCCACTTTACTCTAGTCTATTCCGAAACCCAAAATTAATCATCAAATGTGTTGGGTTAAGCGAAAAATACACGTCTTTGATTTGGAAAAATAATTGAACCCCAATTTAAATTATTGAGTTGAACGATATTTTTACAGTGCTCAGTACGGGCGTCAAAAATGACGATGCCGTCCAAACGATCAATGTACGAGTATAGTATACAAGTTAAAAATATGTTTGCGAGCATTTAGAAACTACGAAACTTCACGTCGACTCTGGACAAGCGCCTTATTGGTGGCTTTGCAAGGGTTTGCAATCCAACAAACGCTGATGTCATGTAATCACTTTCTGTGTGTATCGTAATTTTACATGTGTAGATTTTCGTTTTAGGGCGAATTGGAGTTCAAATTTTTCAAATTCCACATTAAAATGAGGATTTAAAATGTTTTCCAAATATATAGCCCTATTATTCGAGCTGTATTGACATCCAACGCCAAGAGCATACAACTGGGAATACCTAAATAATAAAAAGACCAAACCTCTCAAAATAACAACCACTTCTTTGTTCAAAAGGTTGGGCAATTTATCTCGTTACAAATTCTTTAAAACCTATTGATATACCGATATATCCGAGGAATATCTTTGAGATCGGATCACCTCGACAACCTTTTACGACGAGTTGCTAAATTTACTACCAGCAGACTTGTTTGATTCGTGCTGACGAACAGGCTGCTTCAGCACGGAGGTTTGGAGTGCTGAGGAACCCAGCTACCCCCTCACCTACCCTTAGAGCCTGTATATCGATCCATGCCCGGCCACTGCCAGCCTCCCC
The DNA here is from genome assembly GCA_018831715.1 of Matsumurasca onukii. NCBI lineage: Eukaryota > Metazoa > Arthropoda > Insecta > Hemiptera > Cicadellidae > Matsumurasca > Matsumurasca onukii. The sequence goes on along the minus strand of CM032063.1, from coordinate 19,797,681 downwards.
CCTCCACCACCCCCTCTGTACCACCACCACCACCACCACTCTACTCTCTGATAACCATAACCTTGCCTGTGATATCACACACGCTGTAGTACTATACAGTATACTACTATCAACCTGTAATGTGCTGCTGAAGTGGCCGACAGTTCATAGCAAAGCTTGTCCTTCCCTCGCAGATCGCATTTCAGAGGGTTGCTTTAGTCAATATTTTATTTTTTTCTTAGGAAGGAATTTGTCGACGAGGAATTAAAGCAATGAATTCTAAAACTTGTCTGTTGAATGGCCAACTAATTATATGAGCAATTATACAGACCTAGATGTCGCTATTGGGTCGCTGAGTCCGTTAGGGTTCATCTTTGAAGAGGGAAGAACTGAGATGATAGAAACTGTTTTGGACGAAATGAGATTGGAATTTATCTAGTATTATATTAAAAATTCAAAACAAGCCAATATTTTGGTTTATTCACTAGCGCTTTCGACAGTCATGCTCCCATCTTCAGGTAAAGCAAAAGTTACATAAATTAAAATTATAAACAAAAAGTTAATATTTGCACATTAAATATTAAAAAAAGTATAGTTTAAAAGCTCGGGAGAACTCCGATTTTTTACCATTCAAAAGAAAAGCCGGTAAAATGTAAAATGTTTGGAAAAGAAGCTAAGCTGAGGAGTAAAGAGAATCTGCGTTTTCATTGGCATTACTATTTTCCTGGATGACCCAACATTGGCCAACAGGGAAAAGGCCAGTTCCGGATTCAAGTTTCATACAAGCTGATTTTTCCCTCCAATCCAAAACTTTCATGAATTACAATTACGTTTCCACCAACGACGACACGAGTAATTCACCCCACAACATGTTGTACAGAATTAAATCACTCTGTACAACTGGATCGGCCATATGGACGAGTAAAAGTGTGACTCATGACACCAATAGAGGAGACATATCAGAGATGTGCCAATTGTGACTATCATTGATCGTCATTGGAGCCCACTTGGCATATGGCACACAACCACCAGTACTTGACCTACTCGTTAAACAGCACTTTATCTTTAGTCTGGCACTCTATTGGCAAAACCAATGTAACAGGGAAAGTAATGTGCGCGTCAATCAAGTATTTAGCTGTCTAGGAGTGATGAAGGCTGTCGTGCCATAGTTATGAGAGACAACAGTATTTGGTACAAGAAGAAAATGTCGAAAGTCTGATTGTAAAGGAGATTTTGGTAACGGAATAGTCAAACTTTGGCTTTGTAATATCTAAGTGAATTCCACAAACTGTAGGTCTACAATTGAGAGGATCAATGTTGATCACTTTGCCTGGTTGCAATACTCTAATTGAAGGACAAGAACTGTCTATGCAATTTAGCAATGATTCAAGTCCGTTTGACAATGTTTTCCGAAAATACCAAATAACGTAGACCATTCACAGTCATTAGGCACTTTATCAATATGCATCTTTGTTTATTGCATGTTTGTATGCGTTGAAAGAAGATTTGTTCCGATATCAAAGATGTTTTAAGGGGCTTTACTCACGTTTCCGAACTGTTGATACTGCAGAGATAGTACGTTAGTAATTTAATTCATGTTAAATGATTGGATGCACGATTTTATTCATAGAAGTTAGTTCAAAAAGATTTAACTGACCACCTCAAAACAACATACCTTTCCTTAGTACCTTGGACAAAGCAGTATCATAGGCTCCATTAAAAATCACCGAAGATGTCTTCTGACAGCGTTCATCAGTACAATATTTTAAACAGGCGTAGACCCAGTTTCAGTCAAAGATTACTTCCATTCTTATGCCTTTACCAGGCATGAATATTACAAACAAAAATGTGAAATGTACAATGTACGCTTTACGTATAAATGCACGAATTGTTCTCCATCGGCTTCCGTGCCGCCTACAGACCACGTGTTATAATTATTTTCACAACCAACTGATCATGGACTTTCAGACAGTCAGTCACTCAGGTGACGTCACAGGGTGGGTTCTAGGTCAGCTCCGGACTGGAGAGCCTGGAGATGTCATGTCCAGCACGATTGCAAATCATCACTTCCACCACTGGCCTCCAACTGTCAAACCTCTCAAATATTTATGACCACTTCCAGCGATGTTCAAGCGCACATTTATTATTCATTGTGTGATCCGGCCTTGATCACTAGCTTATGATCTACTCTCGCTCTACCAGTCCAGTGGTCGTGGGGACATAGTTGTCAGAGACAGCTGTTCTAAAGTTTTAACAGTGAATTTGCATGCTCATACGAGAGTTTTAAACTGAATTCCAGTGCATTTTGGTGATATATTAAATTTTTTAATGCAAATTCGGGGCTGAAATACACGCCAAAACGAAGAATGAGGGACTTACTTTTAGCAATAAGTAAACATTACGAATGGGCTTCGTAAAATACTCGGTGGTTAGCAAAACCGGTTATACTACACTGTAAATAATACCTGTAATAAAAGTTTTATACCAGAAAAAAGAAATAGTTTCCTTAACGAAGACAAAAATGCGATGTTTGCGAAGGAACAAAGTTAAAAAACGACAACAAAATTACGACATCAAGCTCAGGATTCCAAAGAATTTTTTAACTTTCAAGGTTTTTGCTGTCGGGTAATCCATTACTTTAGAAAATGGCAGTTTAAATACCTAAAATGTTATTTTAAACATTGGGTGGCTATACAAATAAATTATACTCTCAAGTTTGAACAAATACATTTACTTGGTAAAGAAAATGTGAAAGAAGCAAGAAGACGCTTGACCAATCAATATGACAATGGCACACTTGACCTAAAACACTGTTGTTGTTGTTGGTTGTGGCACATCAGTATTCTAGGGCTGACAGAACCCCATCGTTCTGTATAACTGTCTCGCTCAGACGTACCCACTACACAGTACACAGTCTCTAAACTCCGTTCCACTCTTAGTTAGCAGCGTGAAAACCCCATGTACCATGTTATTTTAATAAAGGTTTGGACTGTACTATATCCACTAAAAAATTCTCGACACACTTCCACCCATTTGGTCTTTCAATTTAAACTATTTTCTATTCCTTAGAATTCCTTTCTTTGAATAGCCCTCAGTTGCGAAAATCAGAACGTCAAGTTTTAAGGTTCAAAAATCTAAACAAGGTTCGAAAAAATTGATTAATGTTTCTAGTTTCTACTATACCCTATTCCAAGATGCTGTTAGATTGGTTAGCAGTAAAAGAATAAAAGGAAATATCCGCAAGGGACAAGCACCTAGTTCCGAGAACTCGTTGATCTGCTTCCAGGTTTAATTTAAGATAGAAACCATTTATTTTATCTATAATTTATCGATAAAACGTGACATGTTTACGTTGATTAGCAGGAAGGGCTCCAACTGTTAATGCTGCCAACTGAGCGTAAAACGGAGTATAGTTACAATACAAGTTAGAGCACTATCCTATGATCTATTGGACTGAGGTACAAGTTCAACAACTTTGCAAAGATAATTCCTTGTAAGGACTACAGGACCAGAAAAGGTTTGTTCCCAAAGTTTTGTGCTAAGAAATCTTGACTTTACATGCAGGAATTCATTTATTCAAATATCAGATAGCACATTGAAACAAACTTATTATATGACAGTTACGATCGTTGAAACAACCCCACAAAGTTTTGGAAAGCAAAGGAAATACGCGAGTATTTGCTCGTATATACAAATGACGAATGCTCTATCCACTAGCAATAAACCCACCAATCATAATCTGAAGTCCAAGAGACAATTTCCGCTCGGATGGGTTATGAACTTCACTGACCTCTTTTCATATCTGTTTGAAGAACATGTGCAGTTTGTTTGTAAACTAAAATACAAAGCCTTATCATTCATCCATTCTTCATTTTAAATCATGGAAACGCGATTTTAAAGGAAAATATTACTCTTATAATAAATGCACAAAGCAGAGATGTAACGGGGGGGGAAGGTTAATAAGGCCCTCGTGTGATATAATGAACCTAATGAACCACATTGTAGTTACATTAACTTTATAGATGTTTTGTACTATACGAACTGTACAAAATTTATACGCTTTCCAAAGCCAAATTCTACTAATTATACTATTATGTGATAATAAGCTGGTTAAATCTTCTAAAAGCTCGCATCACACCAATAAAATGTTCCGACGCTGTGGCGGGAATAAGTATGTATCTCTCAAGGTAGCTAACATCGAAAAGCATCATTTTGCATTAAAGTTAAGCTCGCTGTCCACCTCTTACTCCTTTTTCATCAACCCTAAAGGAAAACATAGTTAGGGGACCTTAAGGCACAACATTGTTGGCAGCTAAGTTGATGAGTTGGCTCGATAAATAAAATTCCTGACTGGTGAGGGGTAGGGGATCTTGGATAAGCGAGCAATTAAGGGTTAAATGCTAATACACTACAAGTCTTATCTGACAAGAAAATTGGCACGTGATTGGCGCTTAAGTAACACGCGATGAACAGCTCCATTCTGCCGGCAATATCGATAACTGACCTACTACAATATGCAGTGGCCGTAATACAGTAGGTCAAACCTCGATATCTCGAACTTCGATGGATCGATCTCTTTCAAATATATCGAAGATTTAGTATATTTTAGTCTTAAACATGCTCTCAAGATATAAACTTAAACGTCTTCAATACGAGGTTTACCTCTGTAAGTGCACTTTAACGCATAGTGATCGAGTATGCATAAAACCAGGTTCAAATTTTTAAATGCCTTATGATGAAAAATGCATAATAAAATCAAGGTATCTACATGAATTTTATTTTTCAACCCGTTTATAAAACCACAACACTTTCCAGACTTCGCCGTCATTTCTATAGGTCGTTCGGCTATCAATTATTGACCCAATTTGGAGAACAGTTGGCCTCGGTTTGCAACAATACTCTTCGTTCCATATTCACCTTAAAATACCTCGTAAGCGATCGTCGTATCAATTCAAGTATTAAGTACCTAAATGTGACATCGCCTCTACAAAGTGCGATCCTGGGAGAAAGTGTCATTCACTCTAATGAAACTAGAGACAGGGAGAACTACCGAACCGAGAGACGTAGAACGGTGGTTCATGAATGTTTGCCATTACAGGAATTCAGTTTGTCAACAGGCTGCCAAATCCGATCAAAGGTGCCCTACCGCTGAAGGCATTCAAAACTCGCCTGAAAATTTTCCTGAAAAAGCATTGTAAGGTCCAGACGAGTTTATGGCACGCGACTGGGAGGACATGCTAGTCGCTGACTGGCAACAGGGCTAGAGTGGCGCAAGTCGAATAAATAGCGTATGCATGAGAAGACTATATACGTTTAAATAATATATCAATGTAACAACAAATTAAAAATTAGAAAAATAACTAATTTAACGATTGTAGTATACACAATAGTTTATAATATATGTTTTGCAATAAATAATTTAAAATTCCATTTCATTTTAGCGTTGCTCGTTAGTGTTTTAACGAGCACATTATCTTACGTAAACTATTCAAGTGACATTCCTATTAACAACATACAACGTGTGATTGTGGTTTTGTTGAACTCGATGGTACTGTATATAGGTCAGCCAGCAGCGTAGTGTACACACTGTATTGGAGCATGGCAATAACTTAGTTAATTAAATCATGCACTATAACGTGCTCAGAATCATTCCGTCCTTGCTTTTCCTGCCCCACTCTGTAGCAGTACTGAACTGACTGACACGCTTTGCTAAGTCAATTGTGTCGAACCGTCAAAATTCTAATTCTTATAATTTAGAATGAAAAGTTCTATAAAATATTATTTTGCGTCACATAAAATTATTAACATTCAATTTCATATATTGTTATTATACCGTTAAGCATTAACATGTATGAAAACCAGATAGGCTTATTTGGCGGTTGTAAAATGGAAAAGAAGAGTGAGTATCGAAAAAAAGAACAGAAGAACAAATTGATACGGTGGAGCAAAAGAAGGGACACTGACAGAGGAATCAAAATAATTTCTTTATCCGTCAGTAAAGCATTTCGTAATGAAAAAAGAAACACGTAGCCCAAAGTGTAAATAAACCATGGGAAAAACTTTCAAGTGAAAATTTGCAAATGAACGATGAAGTGTAATCGACAATTTATGACACAGATTAAAAGTGAGAATTGCTAGAGGAAAGCCATAATACATAAATTATATTTAAACAATAACAAAAAAGCCGATATGTGTGATTTATTTAGGCCTTTTTATACTTATTTTAAATATAATCTACCATTTTCAAACAATCTCCGCTTCAAGAATCCATAATAGGTAACCTTATTTTCGAAAAGAGTTTACCGAAAATGTTTTGAACAAAACTATAGTTTGTGTTGTTGTATTCTGGAAATCTCTGATGTTTAGTTTCAATTCCGCGAAGAGTTATTTAGATTAAGCCATACAATTCTTCAAACAAAAGGAGCGATTAATCCGTTACAGATCGCTAGAGCAGAATTTACTGCTGTAGAGAGTTTTATTTCTTGTGTAATTCTTCGACCAGTTTCTTTCTCTCCATTCTGTTCAGCTAATGGTGAAGTTTGGGGAAGTTTTTGCACGGAACCGTATCTCCTAGTTTAACAGTTAGAGTGCTCTGCAACTGTAATGGCAACAAAAGAAACTTACATGCATTTCTGTTTGCAAACACTGTACGTGGTTTTGTTCATGGACGACTTACGAAAAATAAATTGATAAAAGTTGTATTTTGCTAATGTAGTTCAACAGTGTATCATCAGCGTATGGTTTTCATCCGGCGTTTTTTTCAATATGAAATAAAGCATAAGTAGAATAGAATGTTTACTAATATGTAGTTTTGGCTTGGTAAACGTATAGGCGTAGCGATGTGATTCTGCTTTTGTCAGTGTAAGTATTACAGCCGTAAGCCGATGGTGGCTAGTCATGTCGGATTCAAAACGCTTCCGTGTGCACCAATCTAAAGATACACAACTCTAACCTGCATTGTCCTCTTCTTTGTCTATTAGCCATTTGCGTTAACGCGTGAATGGGATTTGGTGCAAACAGTACCGAAAGTTAAGGCGACAAAGCATCGATTGTGTTGAACACAAGGACAATTCTGTAAGTATTTTCTATCTCAGGTTTAATCCAACCAAATTTTTCTTAGTTCATGGCGCCCGAAATGGGTCGGCCCATATATCAATTTCGTTTAAGTAAAACCAAATTGAAATAATAACATTTTTAACACAGTACATTTTTCATTGCCTAAAATTTATGGAAGTTCCCCATCTAAAAGGGTTATTTTGTATAATTTTCGATCACACTAATAAAAACCTGTGGAACTGTACCTAACGTGTGTAAAAAAACCCAACGAAATCCAACCATGCAGACCAAGATGGCGCTGGAAAACGATATAATACAAAACTGGTTAGAGGTAATCTTTTGTAATAAATATTAGTTATTAAATACCCAAATACAATAAACGGTCTCGATTCAAATAACACAAAGGTGCAATTAAAACGTGTCATCCGACATGCAGACAAAAAAGAAACACACTTACTGTTGTGAGTTTTCCAGTAAAAAGGCGAGAACCGCATCAACATGCCGCAGTAGAGAGTCGGGTCGACCACACAACTAAAGCTCACCACGGCACAATCACCACACAGCACAGTGATGGTGGTGATACGTCACGCGCCGAGTGGTGATAATCGGCACCTACTGTGTATGTGTACCAGTGTACAGCGGCTGAGACCGACTGACTGAAGCATTGTCCGGTGATAACAATGATAACAACACCCGCTCTTTGTCAAGGTCGCCGCGTCTCGCCACTCGCTACTTATCGACAAACATATGATCTGGCTTGAATGGATCGTAGAAAGAGAGTTAAAACTCATAAAAAAGTCTGGTGGTTATTTGAAGAAGCACACATATTGACTTAAACCTAAATGGTATCAAAAACAAATGTATTAATATCTGGTAGTCTAAGGGATAGAAAAAAGCCATAGTAATAGAGTGTAACTTCAGTGTAGTTGTTGGGCTGAGTTTAGTTGAAGCCTTCAAATTGTCTTCTGTTTAAGATTTTAGATTCATAGGGATGTGCTTCATAAGGAATAGCTTAGTTGGTAATAACGTTTAATTTCACGTTATTGGAGATGCTGTAATTCATAGGGTTTTAATTTTTGTTTCTTTTTAGCCAGTTTCCAGAAGAAATAGAGCTATTAATGTTTACCTCCATATAGTCTATAGAACGAAACGTCGTAGAAAAACACGGAAAGCAATTTTGAGCTTTCCTACACATACTTGATTCAATGGTAAAACTATAAATTATATGCTACATAATACTGTGTATTTACATATGTATAAACACTTACAAGTCGCAATTTTTCTGATTTTAATGAAATTTGGTACAATAGTTTCATATGTAAAGTTCTGGGAAGTTCGGTTACTAGCAAAATCCGTCATTTTTTTCCGTCATCCCACCAAAAACAAGGGTTTAAGCTATAAACTGTATTTTTAATCCGCAATTTCAATGAAAATCGATAAAAACGTTTGTGTTACTGTAACACAACTGGTTAACAAAAAACTGCTTAATCCGGCGACAAAAAATTTGTTCCCGTCATCTCGCTTTGGCTGATCTGGTTTTGTGGGTTTTTGGTAAGGGCATGTTAGTCATGGTATCGTAAATTTTTATTTTACGTTTCACTGAATTCTCCAAGAGTCATGGTAGCGCTAGTTAGCATTATATCATTTGTGAAAAATCTCAATCTGTCAAACACTACTACATCGCGTATTTTCGTTAGACTCAGACGTACACATACATTCTGCAAGCTACTACTGTTGTCACTTGGGGTTTACTTTGGTCCAGACAAAGGTACAAAGGGCAACACAACAACTCACGACCCACCTTTCAGTTATCCACACATTGTTGCCAACAGGTTAGAAGATGAAATATTCGCAGACATACCAACACTACAGGTGGAATAACACATGAGCAGTGCGGCCAGCAGTGGTCAGCAGAGGTGTGAATAATACACTGTGCTGAGTAGTGAGTAGGGGTGGAGAGGGCGGCAGCGGAGTGTGCAGCAGGGATAACGACTCACAATACAGAGGAAAGGTCAGCAACCAATCAGCTGACTGTCAGTCTGACAGCTGACGTATGACAACAGAAAACACCTGTTTTATTGTATTAACCTACCCTAACATAACCTGTGTAATGAGGTACCAGAACATCGTGTCGAACCAGTTCTTAATATTGTTGTAATTACGCAACTTTTGTTGCATTTTGTAGCAGAAGAAAAACGATTAAGTTTAATTTTGTTTCTTTTTCAACAGAATATTTTGATAGTTATATATAAGTTACAATGTATATTTTGTAATATTTAGCGTTTTAACAACGTGTAAAGTATCAAATAACACATTGTTTAAGTATTTTAATTGTGTTATCGTTTTTTAAATGACGTTATAATGTAATACAATGCATACACACGCCAAATGAAGAGAAAGGTTAATGTAATTAAACTGTTCGTAAAATAGTAAACTATCGAAAAAAGAACCGTTATGCTTTCACCATTCGAAAAGACTGTCCTGTAATTTATAACCTTAAGATACATTGTGATTTATTAGCTACGAAAGAACCTCCCTAATACCAATTCTTGGTAAGATTGTTATGGAACTGGTTGGATCAAAGGCGATTTGCAATTATTTGATTTTTATTACACGGGAAAATAACCCGCTCCACAGTAGTAGACGACGTTTTAAACGAACTTTCTGACATTTCAAAATAAACAGCCTATACTAACACGTTGCAGGGTCACAGCAACATATGTTTTTATTAAGGGTACAGTACTATTAATTACCTATATCATTAAAAATAAAAAATAAACTTGTATACATTTGAATAGAAAAGCTGTATCGACGAACGAAGACAGAAATAGAAGTTTGAAAGGAAAGGGAGCAGTAACATAAGGCCTGTTGTTCGGCACAATAACGCCCTCACAATCAAGCTTTTGTATCAGACAGAAGAGAATGAGAGGGCTAAAGATGGAAGGCATCTACCAAAGTTTGTGAATCTTACATGAAATTCCACAAACCTTCTGATTGCTAGCAACCTTTACGCTACCATTTCACCTTGTAGCATGGACGTCCGAGGGAACCCAGGGGAAATGGAATAATTAAACTTGTTAAGGTTTTAGATAGCAGAATGTGTCAAAATTAAGGCTGTGTCAACGACTTAAAATTAAACGGTTTAAGCGATTTCACCCATTTACGAACTCGACCGAGATATTGTGTCAAATAACATTCGTACAAAATTTGATTAAAATCGGTTCATGCGTTCGGTTTGCTACAGAACTAACACACACACACACACACAAACGAACATTTTTTCCCGCTATCCCAAGTAAGATAATGACCATCTATTAATTTACATTGGACAAGCGAATTGTACAGTTGTATTTCAAATCATAATCCCAATTCTTTTCTGAAGAACATATTGTAATTTGCATCACCTCTATATTTTTTGCTGTAATAAATAAGTACACTCATGAACAAAATTACGGAACTAAATGATTTTCTTCCATTTCATCGTCCCTTTTTCGTTTAAAATTTGAATTTTCTTTATCAAAGTGTACGTTTTATTAAAACCAACTAAACGATTACAAAACATTTAACATTTTACAGGGCGTTAAACGGAAAAGGTGCGATGAAATGAAAGAAAACCATTTGGTTCCAATAATCATGAGTGTATTATGTTATTACCTGATCTTTTCTTGAATAAATTTAAAACAGGTTGAGTGTAATTCTGACCAAAATTTAAAACCACATGTTTAATTCCCCATATAAAAACATGAGTTATATTGTGTTCTTTTAAAAGAAAATTTCAAAATCTTTTCCGGGGTAGGGCCCTGGACCCCTCTATAGCTGCCAGGTATTCCAAACCCCCCAGACCCCTGGAAAGTCTTTCCACATAGCTGTTTGCTCTCCCCCCTGGAAAGATTTCCTGCGGGCGCCCATGCCTTGTAGTTTCCGTTGATTAGAACACGGTGTGTTCAATAAATTCATTTACTAAATAATGTTGATCTATAAAGCAAGCAGGACGAACTAAGCAAGACTAAACATAGTTTCACACTAGTATTTCGTTGTTCAGAGAAGTTTAAGAATAAATTCTTCTTCATCATATGTCTTGGCAATGCAGATATTTGGCTGCTCTCAACAATATTATGAAACGATTGAAATACTATGAAGGACCACAACAATAAAACGTAAATAAGAGTGCTTAAATTGTGCTTCACAGTTGTAATAACTTATTCAAACTCTAATTCAAGCTCGAAATATACAATGCAGCATTGTAAGCTTGGAGGTTGTTTAGTTGCAAGGTTTAGTCGGACTGGAATGATCTGAGACTGCCATGTTATGGGCCATTCAGCATACAAACCGCCTCATTAGTTGTCTTCGTGCGCGTTTTAAAACACATTGCATCGTCTCCTCGAGATTATGTCTTTTAGTAATTACATTTCTGGTAATTACTGCGCATTTTCTACAGTTGAGTTATATTGAACGCCCAGGCGATTGTTCCTGTGTGTTCAACGATGGAAAACACTTTAACGTGGTGCGATCGCCAGTTGGTGCCAAACTGTCCCGCTAGGTCTGCGCCACTTGTAGAGTATGACTTCCAAAAGTGGCCAAGCCAACTTTCAAAAAAAAATTTGTATGGTACTACTGAGGCTCGTATTTCTAGTGCAGGGAAAGGCAAAGATCGTATGTTTAATGATAGGCGGTGCAGCTGTAATCATCTGCATAGGTTTGGTTGGTATAAACGTTCTCAGCGTAGTTTAAAGGTTCCATAGTCCAACCACAGTTCAGGATCTGTCATCCCTCTCAGATGACAAGAACCATTCATTCTTCAGACACATCCCCAGCTGTTGTCCTGCAAGCCACTACTGTACTGAAGGCAAGTCTACTCACCGAGTTCGTGGTCAGCGTTGCGGCGGTTGGGCGAGGTGGACGAGGTCTTGAGGCAGCCAGGGGGCGGCTGCTTGAGGACGGCCAGGGGTACCAACCCCTCAGGAGGCGAGTCTACTGCACTGCCCGAGGTGGGCATACGCACCAGGCACCACTCGGGGTCCCCAGGCCGGATCTCCACCACCTCCACCTGCTGCCCCTTGGACACAGAGAGCTCTGCCGCCCCCGCCGCCACGTGGTCCGCTATCACCCACGTCATCTCCACCCCTCCAGTCTGAAACAGACAAACAACACATGTTAGTCAAGTGTCTAGAAACACATCTTGGAGCACGAGTTCTAAACACAGACAATAGAAACTCTCTATGAAGTGCACACTCCCACTCCTTCCGGCGGGCCAGCCTGCAAGCAGCATGATATAGCTACTGGACTAGGTGAATGGTGGTGGATTATATAACTAAACTTCGCAACACTTTTCGTATCCTATTGATCTCTGTAGGTTTTTTGTGCTCTAATGCACGAGGGCTGTTTGATAAAAGTCTGTGTTTACATCAAGTGTACACCTTAAATTTATTTTCATATTGTTCGCAGTTAAAACAATTATGTAAGGACAACCTTGCGAGATGAAAGTTACAGAATGGCGATGTCAATGTATCTTCACACGAGAGAATCGGTTACAGGATTATAAACACACAGAGTTAAGCTATGGTTTCCCAACAAGCAGTGACTTTCTTAGGAGCCTAGAGAGTTTTTATATGAATGCACTAAGAGCAAAAATTCACCGTAATATATTAACGCCGCAAACCCTTCACCGCTCGTGCAGAAAACCATATAGATTTACCCCGCCCAGTTGGCTAATTGTATACAAGAAACAACATCTGCTAAGGTCGCATAGAGTTGTCACGTACAAAGTAAGCACTTAGCTGTATCAACATACTAAAGTGATTTAATCCTCATTGCGTCACTACGCCTAAAATACCCGCCGCAAATTCGGCCATATGACGTCGGCCAGAGATTGTGATAACATGATAACTCGTGGATACGGACAGGGACACCTGGCGAGCACAGATAACAGTAATGCACTGTGGAATCAACAATCCGGGTGAAGTAAACCGGCCACAATGATGTGTTTTGTAAACTGACGCCGGAGCGTAAAAATTACGTTGTAGTTAAATCAAAAATAATAATAATAAAAAATTAAAATAAATTGACCGATGACTTGGTCTACGGGCGTAAAACCAACACGTTGCTAGTAACTACGCGTTAACTTTGTACACGCGGCTGTAAGTGGATTTACAATTAAAACCTGCTCTCATGTAATGACTTTCTGTACGTATCATATTTTTACATGATGTCAAAAAGGTTGTCAAAGGGCGGATTAAAGCCATATTTCTTATATTCCACTTTTAAATAGGACTTTCAGAGCTGTAAAGTATGTTTTTTTTTTTCTTAAAACAATAATACAATTCGGAAAATCGGCTTCCAAGTCGCTTAAAAGATTAGATTGACCTTACATTTAAAAGTTCTAAACTGACAATAGTGCAATTTAGAACTTCGGCGATTTTTTTGGACTGCGACCCTCTACACAGTCGTTTATGCCTCCGATGAAGGATGTTTAGTGAGATTTAAAAAATGTTTCAATCACATACGCGTCAACGTCTAAAAGTTATTACTGGTCGATTTTCATCGATGATCCTCGTATTTTGGCAATTAGTTAAAATATCAAACTTGATTAAAACACGTAGTAATATTGTTATTCCCAGTCTTAATTTTTATGTTAGGATAAAACTGTTAGTTTGTAACTAAACAATTAAGTAACTGTTCGTCGTTAACCTAAATTGACAGTTAACTCAGCTTTTTATTCAGTACGATTAAAAACCATAGAACCACTGGTCTGAAATTAGAAAACGCTCTTCAATAAGTTTCAGGCTTCCATTGAATTGAGCCTTTAAAGATGTTTGAAATCAAAGTTATATCTTCACTGAGGAGTTGAAGGGCGATAAATCGAGACGAGGCGAAGATAAATAAAAGCTTATGAATGATGGAAGAGCGCAAGCAACAGTTCCAGATAACAAATCATCATTACACACGAGTTTCTGCTTCCGAATTCACTCTAGTCCTATTTTCCAGACCATCCATACATCAGTGCTTCTGAGTGAAATATATCATACATGTATGATTCTGTCAAAAGTGTGGCTCGGCGGAAACTGCAAGTGTCAAGAAAGTTGGTGCCATTCATTCTTTTAAGGTGGATTGCACTCAAATAAAGATACACGTTTGTAAGCAATTACTTCATCATTTCAAAACTTGTTCAACAATTAGATTTGTATTTGTAATTTAAATTTTTAACGCAAAATTAAAGCTCGAACTTTGGAAACCGTTGCGCATACACAATTACACAAGTATTGGCTAGGTAAATACCAAGGATATTTAGCCTTATTGTTAAACACCTATAGATACATCTCGATCTGCCAGTACAGAGAGCAAGAGATGTTGATCGAACCGATAGATTTACTATTTATATGATAACAACAAACCCTAACTTTTACATTAACGACTGAGTGTGTAGTAAAACTAACAGTGGATAGATGCGTACAGGCTGTACAAGACAGGTGTTGGCACAGTTTCCAGGCGCACTGCAGCTGATTGTGGTGTAGGTATACTTGATACACAGAGCATGCGCAGTGGAGTGACACAGTAATGACTGCGCAGACGCGGCTGTCAATGGTCAGCTGACCAGTTGAATCACAATCAACATGGAGCGCACAGATTAGGAATAAATGGTAACATTGAATCTAATACGAATGGGAGGTGACGCAGATTTGAAGGGACAGTGGTGCTTAAACGAATTATAAAACCCCTGTCTGAGGACGCCTACGACCTATGATTTACAATTTTTACTAAAAGAACTAAAATCAGCATAATTGAAAGTTTTGTTTTCTGTATTCGCTCTTAGAAAATCACGTGAAAAGTCCAAGATCCCGCATAGGTATGTCTGACCTTATCTTTGTTTGAATACGAGTCAGTTGTTTTTATTAAAGCTTAGACAAAGAATTACTGAAAAAGAAAACATAAGTTGCCAAGTCAAAACCAGTCCACGGTATATTAAAATCGTTAAAACCCGTCATCAAATCAGCTCAAGCATTCCTTATGGGCGCAGAAGTGCAACTTATTGTCAGAACTCATGAACTTATTCATACAATCGTATGTATAAGAGTATGTTTGTTAAGAGTACATGTAAATGATAATAAATGGCAATTCAGTGCCTTGAAAGACAAAAACGAGAAATTATTAATGAGGTAATTAATAATTATTATTATTTACAAATTATTATTATTAATTCTACCTCAACATCAGAATGAAAGTGAACACAATCAAAGGCAATGAAGAGTGGGGATCGCCTCGACATAAACAATGCAGTCGATTTGTCTTGCGGTTGTTTTAATTTGGATAATAGACGCGTGCAATTAGCGCGAAGGGGTTGTTTGGTAGGGGATGTTGGGGGGAGGAGGTCAATTACTTAAACGAGTGTCCACTGCCCGGGCGCCCGCCGCAAGTCCCAGCAGCCTACACACTACACAGCACTTGTACTGATAACAGCTTTTTGTCAACAATTTACCCAAAGTGTTCTTGGATGGAAAGTAGAAAAACACAATTTCAGTAACAATTGCTATGTAGAAATGCAATTTTATAGCGTTGAAAAGATTGACCGTGATACATTTGCTCTGTAGATAGTTGCACTGGAAAACTGGTCAACAAGGACATCAAGATAGGGTAGTTTCATTTCTTGTTCAACTTCCATGAAGTAAACTGATTTTAGTAATTGAGTTTAAAAGTGACTGAGAAAGATATTTAACGAATTTAGATCATGCTTCCAAATCACAAAACAGTCATCGACATATCTCTTAAAAAGAACTTAGGTTGAAAATTACAGTTTAAAAACGCTTTTTGTTCGAAGTTCTCCATAAAGTTGTTGCTAAAATGGACTCAAGCAACTTCCATAAATTAGACCATCCAACTATTTTAGTAAGATTTTCATATAAATAGTTGTCTTCAACACACACAGTTAGCATTTCTAATATTGTTGCCGGGGGCATTTATGTTTGAATTTGGCTCTTAAATCTTTAACAATCAAAAGGTTCTTTCATGGTATGCTAGGGTACATGTTTATGATCTAGGCTAACTAATATGTCATTTGACCGATCGTAACATTCTTTAGACTGTCGTGGAAATGTTTAGTATTTTTCAATGTGGTGTTATTATTCAAGAGGATTTAAGTAACATTTTGAGAAACTTTAAAAGTTAGCAATATGGAGATCAATTGTCTAATGAAGTTATTCTTGGGGTTACAGATTTATGAATTTTCGGTTGCCCTCATTATGAGTAAAGTGGATTCATAACGTGTTAAGTGGTTTCATCTTTTTATCTGTATTTTTCATTCTTTTTAAAATCATGTAAATTTTAACCTCAATTTGTTTGTAGGGTCTTTATTTAATCGGTATGGTCCTTCTGAAATATAGAATGCTTTGAGTTTTCGATTTATAATTGGTTTAAAACCGTTGAAATCAAAGTTATCATCTTGTACTATTTTATTAGGTCGTCCGATCTTAAGATCGTAAAAGCTTTTGAATGATTTGAGGTTCAAATTAGATAACAAATCATTTTATTTTTGTCCAGACATTCTTTAATTCATGTCTCAGAATTGAACATTCATCAAGTACTTTAGTTGAATTCAATAGATGATATAATGTCAAAAGTGGGAACTTTGTTTGGTGCAACAGAAAAATATACCCTTTGTAAGCAAGAACTTCAGAATCATTTAATTTTTTATTTGTATTTGTAATTTAAATTTTAACGCAAAATTAAAGCTCGAACTTTGGAAACCGTTGCACATACACAATTACAAGTATTGGCTAGGTAAATACCAAGGATATTTAGCCTTAGTGTTAAACACCTATAGATACATCTCGATCTGCCAGTACAGAGAGCAAGAGATGTTGATCGAACCGATAGATTTACTATTTATATGATAACAACAAACCCTAACTTTTACATTAACGACTGAGTGTGTAGTAAAACTAACAGTGATAGATGCGTACAGGCTGTACAAGACAGGTGTTGGCACAGTTTCCAGGCGCACTGCAGCTGATTGTAGTGTAGGTATACTTGATACACAGAGCATGCGCAGTGGAGTGACACAGTAATGACTGCGCAGACGCGGCTGTCAATGGTCAGCTGACCAGTTGAATCACAATCAACATGGAGCGCACAGATTAGGAATAAATGGTAACATTGAATCTAATACGAATGAGGTGACGCAGATTTGAAGGGACAGTGGTGCTTAAACGAATTATAAAACCCCTGTCTGAAGACGCCTACGACCGATGATTCACAATTTTACTAAAAGAACTAAAATCAGCATAATTGAAAGTTTTATTTTCTGTATTCGCTCTTAGAAAATCACGTGAAAAGTCCAAGATACCGCATAGGTATGTATTTTGTTTGAATACGAGTCATTGTTTTATTATAAGCTTAGACAAGAACCTGAAAAACATATATTGCCGAGTCAAATCGTAGGGTATATTTAAATCGTTAAAAATCGTCATCAAATCAGTTCAAGCATTCCTTATGGACGCAGAAGTGCAACTTATTGTCAGAACTCATGAACTTATTCATACAATCGTATGTATAAGAGTATGTTTGTTAAGAGTACATGTAAATGATAATAAATGGCAATTCAGTGCCTTGAAAGACAAAAACGAAATTATTAATGAGGTTATTAATAATAATTATTATTATCAACTATTTTCGACAGATTTGAAACAGCAAATAACCTAGATTGAAACTGTTACATCAGGGCAAAAGTATGAATTTAAACCTAATGTCTCTAGAAATATTGAAAAATAAGAACAAGATTTTGCAATTTTGTACATGTCACTATTACAATTATTTGAACATAACTTTTATCTTTTAAAATCTAAGTGAAATGGCAACACTACTCGTAGAAAGTCATAAACTCTGCCAAAATTCTGCCCAGATTTATTTTTCCTCCAAAGACAAAACACTTTTTAACACAACGTCGGCTTACTGTTACACTAACAGCCCTTTTAAATAAAATATCATTCAACAGAAGCTTATATAAAAAATTCACGACTTCCTTCAACGACCCGAACCCTGTAAATAAAAGTTTAAATATGCCCAATGTATACGTTATAGCATGATGTACGTCTAAAACTTCGATATAATTGTCTCAATGCTTCTACAGGTTTAAACATATTCCATAATTGTGCCCAACCCTGTATAAGTTGAATAGCAACTGAGTTGCCGCTCGAGTAAACAGTACGGGGATGAAAGGCGAGTGATTATCAACATAATCGATTGGTTGACGAGATATACAGTAGGCTACACTGGATCCGTCTAATCAACTATATCCGTCCTCTTTGTTGTTGGTTGAAGCGGTCAGTAATCAGCTGTTCAATCTATTGACACTGACGCAGCCCTTTACTCACAAGACCGTCTCTGTCTGTCTGTCTGTCTCTGGTGTTTGCCTACTCCTATTCGGCATTTTACTAAAAAAGGAATTATAATAAAACAAATAGATGCTTTTCTAAACTCTTGTTTATGACAACTAAAAAATGTAAGCAACCAAATATAACAGCTGCTATTTTAAATTATTGAAACATAATCCACACATCTCGATAGGTCCGTTAGGTTTTCACTAGCATTTTTCTAGTCCTGTCGATAACTCCTTCGTTTGCATCTTTTGAAAGGCTATGTCTCCTCGGCATCATCACCATGGGTGTACAGAAGTGTGTTTACCTGGAATTCTTCAGAGGTCTCATTCAAATTAGTTACAATTCGGTACCTTTCCCAACGTCTGATCCAAGCCTCCCAGTTTGGATTTTCCCAATCAATTTATCAGGGGCTGGTACTGTTGAGGTCGAAACTGAACATAATCCAAACATCTGGTATCGTAATGTAAATGATAATAATCATTCATAGTTCCTTCTACAACTGTGCGTAGTTGGCTCAAGCGGTTATAAAATAATTTTGGAACCCTTTCCCACAATCACTTCTGGTGTAGTTTAAACCCCCTTTTTAGTAGATTCGCAATGATTCGCTGGAGCGCTTGTGGCTGCGCGTCGGCTATGTTTGTTGTTGATTTTAAAGCAGTTAGTAATCGATTGATTCATGATAATTCCCAGTTCCACATCTCTTTGTTGTTGATTGAAACAGTAATAATCAATTGGTTCGTGACCTAACCTAATAGTTCCACAATATATATTATAGAAATAGTTCGTATCGTAGAAATGGCTTCGTATAGAAATAGTTATTGCCTCACTTTGAAAGGATGAAGCTAGTCTGGAGACAAAGTAAAGCCAAATTTTCAAGATAGCTTTACTTTGTGCGACGGGTCTAATGTCCATACTCGAATAATAATAATTTGTCATAAGGACTATTATATTTGATTTTCAAACTACCTAAGGGTTTTTTGCCGTTATCACTTTATTCCCAGTAGATAAATAAATGATAATCCTCGTAACAATTCGAAAGCGTCGAAAACACTTCATAACCAGTTAAAAGTGTACAATTAGAAATAGTAAATCGGCACACAAATATCAGGCCCCAACCAATCAAACGCAGGTTGATTGAAGAAGTTAAGCTCAAAGAGTCCAATTAAAGACAGTTAACGGCTCCTAACTTAGCTAAACTTGAATGTTTATGCAAACTTTATGCGGTCTTCAAAGTAATGAAAAGTGAAGATTAAGATCTTGAGGAATTGAAACAACCAAATGTTATTTTTGGGAATTTTTGAACGCCAATTTATTTGTTTTGGGAATTTTTGAACCCACTTTATTTATTAAGAAGAAATCACGCCACTAATAGTTTTTAATAAACTAGAATTCCAACCCTATGAATAATTTTAAGCATCGAAAAGAAAATATCGTACAAAACGTTACCTTTTACATTTTGGCTTACTTTTATCAACTATTTTCGACAGATTTGAAACAGCAAATAACCTAGATTGAAACTGTTACATCAGGGCAAAAGTATGAATTTAAACCTAATGTCTCTAGAAATATTGAAAAATAAGAACAAGATTTTGCAATTTTGTGTACATGCCACTATTACAATTATTTGAACATAACTTTTATCTTTTAAAATCTAAGTGAAATGGCAACACTACTCGTAGAAAGTCATAAGCTCTGCCAAAATTCTGCCCAGATTTATTTTTCCCTCCAAAGACAAAACCCTTTTTTTAACACAACGTCGGCTTACTGTTACACTAACAGCCCTTTTAAATAAAATATCATTCAACAGAAGCTTACATTAAAAAATTCACGACTTCCTTCAACGACCCGAACCCTGGAAATAAAAGTTTAAATATGCCCAATGTATACGTTATAGCATGATGTACGTCTAAAACTTCGATATAATTGTCTCAATGCTTCTACAGGTTTAAACATATTCCATAATTGTGCCCAACCCTGTATAAGTTGAATAGCAACTGAGTTGCCGCTCGAGTAAACAGTACGGGGGATGAAAGGCGAGTGATTATCAACATAATCGATTGGTTGACGAGATATACAGTAGGCTACACTGGATCCGTCTAATCAACTATATCCGTCCTCTTTGTTGTTGGTTGAAGCGGTCAGTAATCAGCTGTTCAATCTATTGACACTGACGCAGCCCTTTACTCACAAGACCTCTGTCTCTGTCTGTCTGTCTCTGGTGTTTGCCTACTCCTATTCGACATTTTACTAAAAAAGGAATTATAATAAAACAAATAGATGCTTTTCAAAACTCTTGATTATGACAACTAAAAAAATGTAAGCAACCAGAATATAACAGCTGCTATTTTAAATTATTGAAACATAATCCACACATCTCGATAGGTCCGTTAGGTTTTCACTAGCATTTTTCTAGTCCTGTCGATAACTCCTTCGTTTGCATCTCTTGAAAGGCTATGTCTCCTCGGCATCATCACCATGGGTGTACAGAAGTGTGTTTACCTGGAATTCTTCAGAGGTCTCATTCAAATTAGTTACAATTCGGTACCTTTCCCAACGTCTGATCCAAGCCTCCCAGTTTGGATTTTCCCAATCCAATTTATCAGGGGCTGGTACTGTTGGAGGTCGAAACTGAACATAATCCACACATCTGGTATCGTAATGTAAATGATAATAATCATTCATAGTTCCTTCTACAACTGTGCGTAGTTGGCTCAAGCGGTTATAAAATAATTTTGGAACCCCTTTCCCACAATCACTTCTGGTGTAGTCTAAACCCCCTTTTTAGGAGATTCGCAATGATTCGCGTTAGCGCTTGTGGCTGCGCGTCGGCTATGTTTGTTGTTGATTTTAAAGCAGTTAGTAATCGATTGATTCATGATAATTCCCAGTTCCACATCTCTTTGTTGTTGGTTGAAACAGTAATAATCAATTGGTTCGTGACCTAACCTAATAGTTCCACAATATATATTATAGAAATAGTTCGTATCGTAGAAATGGCTTCGTATAGAAATAGTTATTGCCTCACTTTGAAAGGATGAAGCTAGTCTGGAGACAAAGTAAAGCCAAATTTTCAAGATGGCTTTACTTTGTGCGACGGGTCCAATGTCCATACTCGAATAATAATAATTTGTCATAAGGACTATTATATTTGATTTTCAAACTACCTAAGGGTTTTTTGCCGTAATTAGTTTACCTTTTGTGTAATAAATAACTGAGATAAGCTTACAGTTGTTAATGTTTACAAATCTAACCAAGGCTAAAACAATCATCGACAAAAATCTGAAATTAAAAGAAAATATTTCGAAAAACGTATTAACACTGTGTGAAAGGTTCAGAAGATTTGGTTCAGTACTTATTTTATGACAACACTTTAAACACAGAAAAATTAAAACCTAGCCAAGATATTTCTTGTAGTTACTTTTGAACACCATTTTGAAAACCATCATTCCTATTATCAAAAACGTACATTTTCTTTAATCTGCCGTTTATTTTTATCTAATTTCAATGCCCTTTTTCGATCTTCTCAAACTGAAGTTATATACATTCCGCACCGACAGTGGTTCCATATCGCTTTGTTGTTGGATGAAGCAGTCGGCAATCAATTGATGAGTCGATTGACTATGACGCGTCCTTCACCACAAGTCCGTCTCTGTCTGTCTGTCTGTCTGTCTAGTGTCTGCATGTCTGTCCAACTCTGTGGCGTACTAGTACACTTGTTCAAGTACATCAGCCCTCTTGTATTGTGCGTTAGAAATGCTTAGTTACAAATAAATTGTACGCAGGCTTTATAGCGGATAAAACTGACGATGTAGAGGGTTGGAGTCGAACCAACCTCGCAGTAGAAATGTGTCATTACTACCACTCATCACACTCATCTTCGCCACATAAATACCCTCATGAGAGTGGTCGGCATCTCAAATAGTGATTTAGTGTAACTGTGAGTTTTAAATTTTTAATGAATATATTCAATATATTCTTTAAGGCGGATTGGAAGCCGATTTTCTAGATTTTATTCAAGGAAATCTCCTCTTTGAAACATGTAAAATACAGTACTTTTAGAGCTCTGAAAATCTATTGAAAAGTGGAGTTTCAAAAACGTGGCTCCGATTCGTCCTAGATAATTTGTGTTTAATATCATGTAAAACTACGATACATACAGAAAGCCATCACGTGAGAACGGTTGCTGGATTGCAAACCCTATGCAAACCACTATAAGGCGCTCGTTCAAAGTTGACGCTAGGTAAAATATACCTACATACATATCATGTTTTCCGCCCGCAGACTACAGTCATCGGTCAGACTACATTACCATTTTGATGCCTGCACCGAGCATCCTTAACAAATTAGAGTTGAAAAAGTAAAATAAATTCGAGGCAGGATTGCTTTACAAAAATACTATAAAGTATACAGACATTATAGCCTGACCGTTTAGAGAAAGGTACATAAATTATTTAACTACTACGGTATCTGTAATGAGTGTAATTTATTGTGTCCGTGTGACACAGGGCTGGGACAACGAGCAACGGTGACACGGCATCGATTTAGTGTCACAGTCCGACTCTCACTGTCGCTCTTTCTATATATTGGACAGTTAATTAAATATCCGATAATGTTGTATGATATCATTGCCATTGAAAACCCATTTAGATTGGTTTAACAGACGAAATGATATGTCTGAATTCTGTACGAAGCCTGAAACGTAAGTTATCATTTGCAAATATAATTAAGGGTAATATTGATTGACTTTTCAGATTATCGCAGATTCATTTTAGATTAATTTCTCCGGCTATTAAGTAAAAACCACACCAGTTTAGAAAATATAAAAGAGGAGTTAGCTAAAAACGTTCTCTCTACGTCCAGCAGTCTAGATAAAGACCACAAAGTATTCGGTGCCTACAACGTGAGTTTGCCCTGGACGAAAACAAACATTCCAGGGTTATGCAGAATAAAAGCCCCACCCATTAAAATTTCATCGACATGCAACCAGTAGTGCCTTTTAAGTGAGCGTGTATCCTCCAACGTTAGATTAGTGAACCAAATTACAAGCCATAAAATTAAAACAAGGTTAAAATAAAACATAATGGCCTAAGTTTAACTTTGGTAAAGAATTATATAAAAAATTATAAGCTATAATGTGTCACAGTTTTACAGCGTTATTTTAAGGTCCACAAATTTAAAGGCAATTTGTAAAAATGTAGAGTCGTTCAAAAGTTAAGGAGTGGAAGGGGGTACCCGGTATAACCAAGCCCGTGAACCAGTGAAGGGGCCGAAGATATGAGTTTTGGTTTGTGAATATTGCCACTTTCATAACCCTTGCCTCGCTGTGGGATCAGCTGCTTTGTAAAGCCGCTCTCTGAGCACAGTTGCCCTCTCATCATCCGGCATTGCGCGATAATACACTGTAATGAACTGAAACTGAAACCTATGCTTCATCTCACCAGCTTTTCAAACAATTGCTCATTCACAGTACCGAAACTGCTTGATATCTTTTCTTGTGTACATAATAAGCTATACCATTACAAACAAAAATTCACTTCTTAATAGGGCAGTAACCAGATGGCACTCTTAAAAGGAACGGACCCGAAGGAGCCCGAAGGAAATCTTCAATGTGCGCTAAGCTTAAGTAACATGGCACATAAAAAGAAAGCCTACAATGCTGCAAAGTCCATCTCAGGATAACTCTATCCAAAATGGTGGCGGTTTAAAGATCGCCAGCTTGAAACTGAATAAGGCTGCCATTCGTTTTAAACCTACTGAGGTGAATTTGTGGCATTGTACTTCCATAATAACAAGCTTTCCTTGATGTGTCACATAACCTAGCTGTCATTATAGATTTTCTTCTTACTCCGTGTGAAATTGTTCCCTTTGGGTGACATCAGAAAACTATTTAAAAAATATTTCACATTTCTTTAATAATCATATAACAAGATTTATATTTCTATAGTTTACCGTTAAAAACTACGAAGATGTTCTAAGACTTTTTAAAATAAGAAGCAACAAGACGAAGTCTCTGGAGAAACGGGACGGGACCTAGCCCACAAACTTGCACAATTCCAAACTTTGCCCGCGCTCGTGACTTTACGAACAACCCTCCCCCCTAACCTCTCAGTACCTGCCACTAAACAAATCAGTCGGTTTTGTCGGACCCAACACAAACGTTTTGAATACTTGTATGTTTCCGGGCAGTGACAGAGTGCAACTAAACGAGTCTTGTAGAACTAGACGATTTTAACAGATCAGATAAAAAATATCAAAAGAACAAAATCTGAACAAACAACATTTAGTTTTAAATTTCCGACGACCCCTGTAAAATGTTGACGTAGTGAAATGTCTTCTAATATATTTCTAATAAAACTAGTAAGTGGCACATTAATTATCTGCTAACTATAAACTGCAGATTTCCTCCTGATCAAAATGTTAGCTAAAAAAAGGATACCTTATGTATTAAAACAAAGAGAGTCTGCGTGTTTGATTATCATAGTAGTTATTATCATCGTTGAAATAAATCCCAACCCCCAAGACACTAACGCATTAAAAAAATCTCAATTCATGCAACGAAAGAGACGTTTATTCTTTAATAACTCTAGCTTATCTTCGGAGGAAAATGGAAGGGAAGAGTTCGTTAGGAAGTAAGAAGAGTATTTGTTCGCAACATCTGTCGAAGAGAAAAATATAATTTCTAACGAGGAGTCTCGACGCCGGAATATAAAGGAGGAGAACCGGCGGTATTTATTGACACGGAATGATTAACTTTACAGCCCGGAGATCCCAATCCAATCACTGGTTATTCCAGCTTTTCAATCATTTACTACTCTGGTTTGTTTCCTGAGCTTTGTCAATGATGTTTAACTTGAACCCGAGAACCTTTGTCTCGTAAGAGGTGTACTGTACTTGTGATGTAAGCGCTGTACGTGGAACAAAGTTAGGGCTGCAATCCCACAAAACCACCTTTAAAAATAGTGTTATTTTGAGGTAACAATTTTAATTGAAATATCAATATACTCTTTAGGGCGGGCTGGAAGCCAATTTTCCAAATTTTATTTTTGTTTCGAGAAAAAGGTATTCCGTAAAAATACAATACTCTGAAACCCCTATTGAAAATTGGAATTTTAAAAGTGTGGCTCCAATCTTCTTAAGACTTTCTGTTTGAAATTATGGCTAAAATTACGATACATACAAAAAGCAATCACACGAGGGCAGCGTTTGTTGTATTGGAAACCTTTGCAAAGTACAAGGATTTGTAAAAGGCGCGTGTACAAAGTTGACGCGAGGTTTCTTAGTTTCTAGCCGCTCGCAAACATATCGTGTTCACGACTACATTAATCGATCAGACTACAATACATCATCATTTCTGACGCCCGTACTGCACAGCCTTAATCTTAAAATAAATGAGTTAATTGTTCTTTTACTCGTAGCTTTTATATTGGGTGAAAGATTTTGTTTCGAAGCACATTTGTATGTGGTGTACGAAGAGGAGGAATCGTACATGATAAATAAACTTAGTTAAGAACAACCGATGTTCCTTGTACGTAATTTATCGATGTTGCAATTCAATATAATCAAGTAGACGGTTGACATTTGTCGGATAAACATGAAGCAGAGTCGGACAACAGTGCTTTGTATTAAATAACTGAGAACATTATAATGTCAAGTCTGCAAGAAAACGTATACATCTCTTTAAATTTCAGTAAAATTAGCTGTTGTTGACGGAGTTGAATATTATTTTGAAAGATTATAAAGTGACAAAAGTACTAAAATGTGCTACATTAAAATCCTAAATTCACAAACAAGAATAACCTTTGGTTTGTTTTAAAAGCTACACATAAGCTAATAAAACTTAACATTTTGATTGGAACACGAGGTTGTTTATGCAATTTTCAATTCGTAATGGGAGAAATTAACCAAGCACGCCACGCATAATGACGTAACGTATTGTTAAAGGGCGGAATAAAGTAACGATGTACATAGTTGCAGTTCAAAAACGCCCCGGTTATAAATAGTGTTACTATGACTTATGAGTAACTTGTATTAGAAATAGCATGATCTATAGGACGAATTAGAAGCCGATTTTTCGAGCTTTATTTTTATTTCGAGAAAACTTGTATTTGAAAAACGTGGAAAACCTGTACATTTTCAGCGTTTTTAGTCCACATTTTATCAGAAATGTGGGTCTAATCTATCCCAGTTAAACGTGTTTGACATCATGTTAAAATTATGGTACATACAGAAAATCATCACAAGAGAACAGCGTTGCTTTGGATTGCAAACCCCTTGTAAAGCCAGTAAAAGACGGGTGTCTAAATTTGACGCTAGGTTTTGAAGTTCCAAGCTGCTCGATGAAATACAATTTTTTACTACTGTCACCGGTCAGACTACACGTAATTTTTGACTACTGTACCACGCACCCTAAACATTCCAGAAATGCTATTATGAATCTCACGAACCTTAAACAATAACCTCAAAAATAATCCGAAGTATTGAAAACTAAACTAAACCCCAGATGAACGAACTGGAACGCAGATGAGATGAACACAGATTAGGAGCAGTGCTGGGCAGGGCGGGCGAGGAGAAGGAGCGTGCATACGTGCAACATGCGAGCACAGAGAAGCACACCTGCTGGTGCGAGACATGGCGCTGGAACCAGCTGCCGGGGGTGTCTATGGTGTGCTGGCGGGTCAGCTGAGGTGTCGACCCTTGGCGGAACCATGGCAGGGAGATCTTGCGCCTAGCCATCCGGCCAGGCTCACGGCACCGACTGAACCCACCCCGCGCCACCGACTGATAACGCCACCCACATCACCCCCTCGCCACACATCGATACTAACAGTCGACAACCGGTCGGTTGAATAAGTCTTTCAAAGTATCGGCCAGAAAAGGTTTTCGGCCGCATGTTTACTAAATTTTCCACCTGCTGCTATCGACAATCATCCTTTAAAATATTACGTATTTGTTTTAACATAACAGGTTGCCATTTTAAAGATATTTGACTTTTAAGATGGCAGTCCTAAATTGTTAACTGTTATTGTATGCACGATAATTTTTGGTGTTTCGTAGCACTGCAGACTAATGTTTATAGCAAACCCCTATCTTCACCGTATGACGCGCATGCGCCAAAGCCGGCTTTACGCTTGAGTTACAATGAGCTCTTATTGTCAAAACTCATAGTGCATTTAGACCGCTTCTTCATTATAATTTGATTCCTTGCAATTGTGGCTGAGAAGTGTGTACCGATTCTACATAACCGTTGAAAGAACTACGTACATCACCTGCCTTGTAAAAAATCTCGAAACAACCTAGTAGTCGACACCTCGATGTATCGACTGTTCGACCACCCCACTGCACCCGCAGCATCAATGTTGTCCTAACCACCATCACGGTTCTTCATCTCCACTTCACCTTCAGCTTCAACCCTGGCTCATTATCTGATACAGATTGAATTTCCTTCTCGCGGCAGCTGCGATTGATTTTTGGTCATCAACACTGATTGTTATTCAACTGAGCCTGTTCGCTTTGTCGGGCTTGAACAAACTGCAGTAGATATTTAAAGAACATTTATTCAATAAATGTACACCTTCTTATTACATAAATAAGCTGCACAAGTGCAAAGGATGCTGGTATAGAATTGTATTCATCGTGAGATTCTTCCCCTGAACATGTCTAGTCAAATATTTTATGTCATTTTATCTGACCATGTTCCATTTTAGCAGGGTCGTAGCTGCGATTTTCGGCATCTCGCTTAGTAAGTGCTTGGAGTTTTAGGCGTAGCCAGGACAGTAGTATTAAGGGGGGGAGGACTTATCTTATTTACCAGTTGTGTGACGAGATTAGACAACCTCAGGTAAACAACATCAGGAAGAGCGTGGGTCAAGAGGTCTACAAAAGATTTTGAAATACAATAGGTGCTTAAAATCCCGGCAATCATAACATTTTTTTATAAATGAAGCTCGACGCAAGAAAGGTTTTTGGAAGAAAGGTGCACCTAAACACCCACTTGTGTTTTGTGCAAATGAGGGATCTCGCAGTGACAAACATTCACGACAAAGCGACGCGTTGTGAAGTGTTTCACAAGGTGAAATAAAGAGTTTTAACCCGCTCGCTCTAATGAGGTGGTTTTCAATTCTTCCCGGGCCCCAGCACTCGCCCGTAACACTACCAACTCCATGTGTCTATGTGTTATACAGAGCCTTCTGTTTGTGTTCTTCGTCAGCTGTGGTTTTAAGGCCTTATCTTGATATTGACTTTCATTTTTCAATTTTTTTAAATCATAGACATAGGTCTCAATACAGCTAGAATATTGTTAAATACTACATTGTGTCAAATCTCGAACAACTTCTTTCTATCACTTCAGCCTTTTGCATACCACACCACTTCATTTTGCCAATTAAATCCAAGAGGAATGTTATTTTCATGGATTCAAGTTATGACTCCTTCATGCCAAATTAATTTACTATCCATCCTTTAAAACCAACAAAAGCCAAGCCAAGTAACAATTTACGCTGCAGTTATAGCCTTTATAGTATAACTAAAACACATCTTGAAAATTGTTGGGGAAACGCACCGAAATCAAATTTCTGGACACAAGAAACCTCATGGCAGAATTTAACCCTTTGAATGAGTTTTTGGGGAAACCGGCTTTAAGTTACCAAGCGTAAAACCCAATTTTAAGGGAAAACAGAAAATTTCAAATCCATGTAAATACAAACTGCTGAATGTTATATTGAATCCTGACTATAGCTATTTCACGGCCACTGTTCAAACTAGTACTGTATGACCTGACAACTGAACAACATTGTAGAGCTGTGCACAACCACAGTATAACAACGTAGTGGAGTGAAATCAGCACAAATTAACCACCACAGAGACTGTAAACCGAGAGTAAAAGGAGGATCGTTTTGTTGGCTATAAAATGCGGACTCAGACGAGCTGGTGGGGGGATGGGATGGGACGGAGCGCATGTATCAGAGGCTAAACACTCTTTTGGGTCTATGATACGAAAAGAATCCTCGTAAAATAATGTTTAGAGATTAGGGATCTAAACTGATTTCGGATGCCAACTATCCCTGGATTAATAGGGTAAAATCCGGGATTTTTGGGATAACTAGTGCAAAACTCGTACTTTTGCCGAGAAAAATGGAGTTTTCAGTAGAGGATTCTTTGAACACTTTATTTTGTAGGCAATTAACTTCTAGGTTAGCGATGCAAAAGGTACGAAAATTGGCCAGTTTAGACTTACTCAACTGGTATTGGAACTCACTAATCTGTATATTAATTATCTTTTCAGATTCAAGTAAAACCGTGACAAAGTCCAATCTTTGCAAAGTTTGCGACACCTGAAACTATATCTGGTAACTACCAATCAACGTTACTTTCCTAACTGTAAAATGTAATGCCCTCCTCATGTTGCCTGTGAAACTTTAGATTAACACGATTTTATGTTCAAATCCTTGAACAATTTGGGATTTTGTTTAAAATACACAACAAGTTATGCTTTAAGTATGGCAAAGATACTAGCTGGCAAAATCAGGAGGTTGGTTTGTAATACGAGTATTAAAACGTATCTAAAACAATCTTCAACAAACTCCTTTTTTTCTGAATGCAATCAAAATTTAAACCTTATCCTCGAGTTGAATATTGATGCCTAAGAAAACTATAATATTAAACAACGTATAGATTTAATGGAACTGTCTTGGTTTTATCAACTGTAACTTTATCGAATGTCTTGAAAGTATTGCATCTAACAGCCGGTTCTATAAGCATAACATGTGATTGAGCATTAGGTGCGTGGATTGTGCAACATTGGCTCGCCATATGGCCAGCTCTCAGCGTTGCAAATCAAGTCTCACTGGTTGATGATCTCTGGGGTCGAGGTCGTGCCGATTCCTTTCCAAACTGTCAAAAGGCACAGATGGAGGTGTAAGCTATACAACTGTTATATCACCATAGGGGTTCCCGTGTAAGTTTTTCCATGTCTGAACGACATGTAAGGGTAGATGTAAAAACTTTGAATTTGGCACGAAAACAGTCCTTAGCACCTTTAAACAAAAATATTTAAATTGTTCGTTCGTTTTATTTATGACTGGCCCAAAAGCATTGCATAAAGAGATTATTTGAGACAAACTAAGTCTAACTAACATTTGAATGTGTTTAATATTTTAAAGTGTAGTTACTATAATCGAGTAGATGATCTTAAATCTGCTAAAATCTCCAGAGTAAACTTAAACGTTTTACATCTTTTGTATTTGGCACATTTTCTATATCCAATAGAAACTTTGTAGGATTACAATTTTAATTAAATACAACTTATTACTTATTTTTTACATGAACAACAAGACATTTAAGGTTTGCTCGGAGTGGTGGTCATGCCTCCCTCAAGCCGCCAATGAGGAATGACTATTCAAGTTGTTACAAAATTGAAACCCTTGCCGAAATCGAGTTCGGTAGTCAGTTTCAGAAACACTTCGTGCGCGTACATATCGGTAGTTTCCGACAAAGACGAGGCCGAGGGGCTGAAAAGCCGAAACATCAGTTTGTCGGGTTTGTTGATTGTTTGCAGTCGGACCTGCAAGTTTGTCGGTGCGCCGACATACATATTCATACAC
Source organism: Matsumurasca onukii (assembly GCA_018831715.1). Lineage (NCBI taxonomy): Eukaryota > Metazoa > Arthropoda > Insecta > Hemiptera > Cicadellidae > Matsumurasca > Matsumurasca onukii. The sequence continues at coordinate 19,766,678 of CM032063.1, read as the reverse complement.
AAGAGTTGACGACAGTACACAGTGTGTGAGAGGGAATGTTACCCCTACCTTTACCCTGCCCGACACTATGGGTGGTGGTGACGGAACTTTGTTTGCCTTGGCTTCCTAATGTTATTCCCAACGCGTTCGCCCCGGCTATTGAGTATTCGAAGGAGAAATGTAGTTCAGATATTGGATTTCGTAGATGTGCTCTTTATTAGTTTTGTGCAGGAGTGTAGACAGTGTGTACGGCGAAGGGATGTTTTGAAATAAAGTCAACCCTACGACTTTTGGCATATTTTTCCGATAAGGGCCTTTCGACACCCCTCCCGTACATGTTAACCCCTATACCCCTTCGGAACAAAATATGCATCTACGCCACTGATCTTGTACCAAGTTTATAACCATTCGAGTGAGACATAACCGTTGACGACACGGATTTGTTTGCAGAAGTCATAACTAAGTACGTTTATTATTTTCATACATTTATATACTGTATAAATTTGTCTTTTTTCGTCTCTTCTGTGGCGTAATCTCCTACAATAGGCACGCGTCTATGTTGCGATTTCGGCAACCTGTTGACAAAATAAACTCCTGCCTGTTCGTGAGCTACCGTTTTATGTCGCCCAGTTTGGTAGTTTCCTGCCTCTTGTCTCATAAAATCAAAGTCGCTTTCTTTTATGTTATCACACTTTGATTTAAAAAAGGACGTGGTGGTTTCAAAATATTGTTCATAAATTCTATGTTTAAATTATTGAATGCTGGTTTGCGCGGCCCTCTTCTACGCACGTTCGCGATAGTCTGATTGCTTTTCCTTATAATGAAAATTCTGGAAACTTTGGCGTTTGAGCAACCTAACAACGTAGCCAATCCAAGGGACATGTGTTGATAGATTACTCACAAATACGCCGTCATTCGTCATAAACATTCATACATCATTATTAGTCGTAATCATATACACGTCCTAAAACTGGAATCGATACGTCTCACGGTTTCTATGGCAAGAAGCCAATGGGGAGGTATAGCTCCAACAGTTATTACTGGGTTTCACCACACAATGTTTCTCCTGCTAGAATGTTTTATCCAGTTGTAGAGCTGGAAGAGAAGGTCTGAGTGTTGAAAACTGGAACCTACTTGGATATGCAGCGGGTGTTTTCAGCGTGAAAAGCTTTTGCCGCAATTCTCCAGTTAAGTTGAGCCCCGCTCCGTCTCCTAATATACAGTATTCTCCAAGCATTACGAGCGCTTGGTTTCAAACCTTTGCCACGGCTTCATTAAAACATCATTTCATTTATGGACAGTTAAATTTTGGGTCTGAATCTACTTAATTGGCCTAAATTAAACAACTTTAATTTGTTTTAAATGGTTTATAAAATAAAGTGGGTTGATAATATTTAAAAAAAAAAAATAGTTACTTCACTTTAAAACAATTAAACTTCCACTCGTATAAGGAGCACAATCGAAAGAAGTCCGGCAGTTCCATAAGTACATACATAGTAGTTTTTGTTTAATATGTAACGATTGTTTAACAGTAAATTTCTTGCAATGGATAACGGAAAATTTGTTTAGTACAAGAGATTAAGTTTGGCGAAATATTGTCTTGTAGAATTTATACTCGTATTTTAATAAATAAAGAAGCCAAGATGGCTCAAGACCGATGTAGATATGTCGAAAATTCCCGGATAAAAAGTGCTACAAAAAGCTACGGTGTAGTCAACTTTGATAAACTTGGACTGACAGTAAGTATTAACTATCGGGTTTTCGCCGACAACGGTACAGTTAGGCAATTCCACATCAGTTATACAGGGTGAGTTTTATGTGTCCCCAAACCTTAACTTTTGAAAAAGGAAACATTTTGAAAAACCTTTTGGTGAATGTTTTTATAGGGTCCTGAAGTTCCTTTAACGTACTTTTCGTTACCCACTACCCACGGTTTTTGGGTGGGGGTGGGTGACGAAAAGTACGTTAAAAGAAACTTCAGGACCCAATAAAAATATCCCCCAAAAGGGGTTTAAAATTTTTTCTCTTTCAAAAGTTAAGGTGGGGGACATATAAAACTCACCCTGTATACATCCAAACACAGTATGAGTGGTATTATATGCACTCTACAACTGGATTGCGGATTTAGCACACGGCGCAACACTAGCTGAATAATTAAACTCTGTGGTCTTCTAAAAGCGACGCCGCCATTTTTACTCATAACGTATGCACCGTGTTGTGCGGTGCTGGTGTCAAACCAGTGCAACTGCATGTGCAATCAGTGATAATTTAATCATGCTGGTATATGAACCAGTAACCGATAAACTATTGAATTGTGGTAAGTTTATGCTTAGTCGTTGTTCAGTCGTAGTTTAAAATAAAAGTCAATATATTATTAAAGACAGATTTAAAGCCCATTTCCGAATTTTGTTTATATTACGAGACACCCACTTTAAAAAACAAGGAAATGCAGTACTTTTAGAGCTCTGAAAACAACAATGGGGCTAAATCTGCCCCATTTTACAACCCATCTGGGGACAGTCTGCTCTAGATCATCTGTTTGACATTTAAAAATCATGATACAAACAGAAATTCATCACATGGGAACAGCATTTGCCGGACTGCAAACCCTTTGCAAGGTCACTAAAGGGTGTCTGTTCAAAGTTGACGCGACGTTTCTAGTATCTAGCCACTCGCAAACTTATAATTGTTTTACTCCCGTAGACTTCAATCATGGGCCCATCGTCATTTTTGACACTCTAAGTTATAAGATTCAATTTAAAAATGTTTTAAACAAGTTAAAAATCTCTTTCAATCAGCATTTATAACCACGGCACAGAACAATAACGCCAGGTGTCGGTTACGAGGCTGTTGTGGCGAGTAGAGCTGTGTTTGTGTGTGTGTAGGTGTTTGTTGGTTGTTAAGGTAGCCGCTGTAACTCCTCAGTTATTAGCCAATCAGAGTAATCAGACTCCATAAACCTCACACATAAACCAGACCATCAACCGGCCAGGGTGGGCGGAGACCTCCCCTTGTACAAGCTTAACCCAGAGTTGTTTGTACACTCAAGCACAAAGTAATAAAACACCACAAATATTATAGTTAAACTTGTACTTAGGTACCGGTAAAATGTTATTTTGTGTTAAGTTGTTCAATACTGAGGCGTACATTTACTCAACTGCTTCATTAGCGATTCTCCATAGAAAATATTAATCATTTCTGACACCACAGAGAAGAAAACGTCGCAGAAAAAAAATTTAAGCAGTTTTGAGCTTTCTACACTTCCTGAGTAAAACAGTAACGTACATAGATTAAGTTATCTTACTTTACCTACAGGTCGCATGTGTTGCTCAATCATACACGAAATTTAGTACAGAATCTTGGTGCGCACATTAATGCCATTGTACTCAATATGTGTATCAAAAACCTACGAAATTCGTTCAATTAGACAAAAGTGGCGGCGGAAAATGATTTTTTCGCGGCCTCATTGGTGTGGCGTATTGGATTTTATTAACTTTTGGCACACATCTTAGGTCCAGTGACATAAGTGTGCATACCAAGTTGCAGAAACGATTCACCTTTGCGCTTATGGTTACGCGTCGGCTGTATTTTAGTTGTATAATGTGCTTAGGCTATTGCATCTTGCAAATAAAATAGCCACAAACAGGATTCACAGATTGCATGCAGCAAGCCTTGCATGGGTAGATTGCAAAGCTGACCTCACCTAACGTAATCAGCTGTACAAGTACAATACTACTCTGCGGTGTGGAGGAACAGTTGTTCCCGCCAAAAAAGGAACAATCAGCTGGCGCGCCAGCACAGCTGATAAAATGGCAAATGTAGAGAGTAGACAGTGACCTCTGAATTTAATAATCTAAACCATAAAAAGCGTAATTTCTCTCCTGAGGCTTACATATTAATATTAGGCTGACTAATATTAATTTTGAGGAATTTATTCAAAGACACCATCAATTTACTGCTAGATGAGATGTGATTTATGAAGAAATATTATCATAATGACATGTTTTGGAAAAGACAATTTAATGATGGATAAAATATTATATTACGATTTTATTGTCAGATAAATTAATTTTTTAATTTGTCTCGAGGAACTATCGCCACTAGGACGACTAAAATTTTATGCGTAACTGAAGCTTGATAATTTTACCGGAGGCACGTTTTATATTCGAATATTACCGTACTTATACCTTTTTAATCAATTACATTATTTTGAATGGAACAGCTGATTTACAGTACAGTATTGGTAATATTTAATTATGAAATATGCACAGTAGTTAAAATGTAATTTAACCTAACCTAAATTTGGATGGTTTCAACTATATGTATTGTCTCAAAAACATAAACTACTCACACTTTAATTAAATGTAGCTAAATGAAAATAAAACCTATATTGTTGGAAGTTGTGGTCTTTGTTTTGAATGTTTATAAATTTTAGCAACAAAACCCCATTATTATTCCATAGTTAATATTATGTATACATTTTTTGAGAACTCTGTATATATAATAAACTACGATAATTATTAAACAATTCACTGCCTAAAAACGTATCTTACACCTATTAAATGCAATTAAGGTGATTAATCCACCAGTATTTGAAACAAGGTCGGGATTAAACAACAACAGTGAAGTTTTTCTCAGCCAATAACTCAAGCCGAGGATTGATGGAGTGTGTGCGAAGAATAGCTAATACAGTAAGTACAGTAGACTAGGTTGACTTGACCGGTTTAGGTGAAGCGAGTTAATGAATCTAGTCATACCTTCCTCGGCTCAAAGCAAAGCGGCTTATCTAAAGAATACAGAGGTACGTGTATGCCATGCTCACTGCACACTGCGCACGCTCATTGTGCTGCCATGAACCGGTTCCTCAACACGAACCAGTCTTGCTCTAAATGTGTAATTCTGAGTAAATAGTGTAATGGTAAAAATGATTTTGACGTTAAACGGATTTGCAGCTTGAACTGTTGTAGCTATTATGATGGGGAGTATTACAAAGTCGGGCAAGAATTTTTGAATTGGTTTGTTTCATTTTGAAAAGCTAGAACACTTTTTACTAAACTTTCACAACCTTTAGTATATGTCACATAGTTCTTTCCTTATTTTTGACACTAAATTAAAAATATTTGTTGTCAAAAGAACCTCACTTTAATTATAATTGATTGAAAAGGTCTCAATCTCGAGAAGATTGCCAAAAGTCACCGAACAAATTGTAAACGGTCTCCTAAAATTAATAATGTTTTACTAAGTTGAGCTTAGGTACTAAAACGTTGAGAATCGTTATGACCTCTATATCGCACAGTTTCATGGGTTTGAACTCTATAATTCGAATTATTGTTCATTGTCTAGGCGATTCACAATGTTTGAAAACATAGCAGGTGACAAACAACCAGATCCCAAGAGGATTTGGAAAGATTCATCTATCGAGAAACTCGAGTTATCAAGAGTCAAGTAATGGAAACTCTAATGCATTGCACAATTTTCAAACGGCCGAAAACATGTGTGTTGCTTTGCAAACAGAAGAGATTTAGTTCAAATAAACGTCTGTACCCTGAGTCATTGAATTACCTTGTAGAAGCCCAACTTAAATAGGACTCTTAGATTTAAGAAATAGGGCACTAGTCCAGGAAATGCTATCAAAAAGGATAGAAAGGAGAGCAGGCTCACCTGGATAAAGTATAAACACATAGAAGAACACAGACTGTCAAACTTTCAGCCCTACTAGGGCCTTTGTAAAAGAAAAAGAGCAAGAGACAAGATTTGATCTCTCTGTCTTGACAAAGGTCCTAGTAGGGCTGAAAATTTGACAATCTGTGCTCTTCTATGTGTTTCTACTTTATTCAGGTGAGCATGCTCTCCTTTCTATTCCTTTTAAATAGGACTCTTGTTCACTGAGTTTAAAAGAACACAATGCTTTTCAAAACTAATCCCAGAAGCTTTTAACAATTTGGTAAAAAGAAAACATATTCTATTATATGATCAGCTGTCAAGAGTAAACAAGTGACCCACCAACAGGCATTAATCCCAAACTATGCAAAACTGAGATCTTTTTAAAATCATGGCCAGATTTCGGTTGTTCTGGTAGTTGCCTCTCAGCCATGCAGCTAAAATGACAGTTGGCTGCAAAATTTATTAGTATTCACTGAGTAAATTTATAAGTAAATTCAATGGTATCATGTTCCATACGTGGAAAAGGACAAAATAAACTTTTTTTGTGTTAATCAATGTATGATTGTGTTGACTTTTTGGTGGGGGAACAAGGGGTAGGTGGGAGAAGTTTCAACGTCTCCTACCGAAGTTTCCGTTAAACATATTAGACAAAACATCCCACCTAAGCTTCTTGGCTTCTATTGGCAACATTGGCTGCTGGGGAAAGGCCAAAGGTCATGTGATGAACAGTCAGATCATGATAGAGAGCAAGATGAGGAGGTAAGGGAGGGTACAAAGGGAGCTCAGAGGGATGGTGGGAGGGGGAGAGGATACAAAAGCCATGTTTGAAAGGCGGCCATTGTAATTAGCCATGTTTATCACAACCTCTGTCACAGACACTGTCATCATCATCATCGGCAGTAATCATTACCACGGCCAGATTTGATGATGTACGTTGTGCTATTTTAAAGGTTTAAAAATCATTTGTGTGTAGATATTTCCTAACAAGATTGCAGTATGAAGGTATCAAATCTATCTAAGATATGTTCTACAACCATATATTAATGTTCATATATAGATCTGAATGTACAAAAAACACTTGCTGAGAAGTCCTTTGCATATTTATTATTGATTTACATACTAAATTGAGGTATTCAATTTCTTTCAAAGTAGAATTACAATTAAATATGTTTTAAACTAGAGACCACTAAAAATAATTTATCTCACAGATAATTTGCCTCAAAACAATTCTCTTCTGTGCAATAATTTGTTTCATAAAAACCAAGAACAGTTTGCCGTGTCGTATCATTTAGACATTCATTAAAAACACCAAAGTATCATAGTGTTTAAAATATTTTAAAATATCTGAGGAATAATAACAACGTGTACAAATTTGTAATGTCTCTTTTACTAATAAAAAGTCAAAATTAAAACTGTCCTTTAACTTTGGAGTCAACATTCCTACAAAAAAGCTGTTTTAAAAATTCTCCACTGGATCAATAGAATTTAAAATGTTCAAACTTCAAACTACCATTAAATAAATAAAGTATAGTGTTGTGGAACTATACTGCAGTTATAAAAGCCAAATAAACTCACACAAACGACAAACCACTGCGATATTGATTCAAGCTGGATCAGAATTAGCCTGAATTGTGGATAAATGTGTCAACGGAACTATTAATATTTAAAGCCGACATTAGCGACTGAGTTGGCCAAGCAGATTTCAATTACGATATGTCCACAGGTTGCAAGTTTATAATTACCACTCTGGAGATTGTACTGCAGTCCGGTCCCGCGCTAATAGTTGTCCACAGCAGCGCAATCTGCCCACATCACACTTTTTTGTCACAGACGCTTTCCATATCTATTGAGTGTTAATTGGGCTTTCTTACTTAGTGACCCTTTACTCATTGAATACACCGTTTATAGTGGTATTTCAATACACTGGATAGTTTGACATTTCAATACTTCGACACCCCTTCGGATTACAGATTGTAGAACTATCAAGTTTCTACTGTATTAGCAGGAAAGATTTAAGTCGCGTTTGCAATGTTTACTAATTTGGTTTAAATTAGTTTTTTGAAGAATACTTATTGAAAATAGCAAGCATTTTTTTGTTACACTTAACAAGTTAATTAATAAATACTGTCAATCTATTTAAAACTCTCTGATGTCAAAGCGAGTAAAAAACTTTTAATTACTATTGGTTAAGCATATTTTACTGCACAGCTGAGTGATTAATAAATAAAATGGACCTGTTCATTGGTATTTTAATGGCCAGATGTCAAAACTTAACAAGTAGGGCACCTACAGCCATCCATCCCAAAACTATGCAAAATATATTAGATGTCTGCTAACAAGTATAAGTATCCGCTTGGGCTTCTATAATAAATTCACTGATAAAACTAGCAAAACACATCGACACGCTACTTGCTTATAATCACACTAACCGCCGTTCTAGCCTGCAAGTACAATGAATCCGAGTTAAATTTAACTTTCCCAAGGGTAGAAAATTAAAGGGCGTTGGGATGGAACTTCATCAGTCACTCTATAATCATCCCTCGTGGCCCGTTCATTACTTCGGTGCCCCACACTTCACACCGCTTAGTTCAAAGGTTAACCGGTCAACCTTTTGCCAACACTGGGGAAAACTCATTACACCGCACAGTGTTAAGTTGTCAATGGATCTTGACAGTTTTTTTACTAAAAGTTGCAGACAGTTGAATTTTTAAGTTTATTATGTTCACCAAAAGAGTTGTACAATAAGAAGAGGTAGGAAGCCTCAGAAGATCATCAGTCTAAGTCTTAGAACTCTGAAGGAAGCGTATTAATGAGATAAAAAATAATATTAAGTAGTGTCAACTTTGGGTTAATCAACGGCTATGAAGTCAATTATCTTTGGTTTTGGCTTGCAGTTAAGAATGAATTGAATACAGCTTGGATTTTAAGAGTTAACTTTTACAAAGTGTTATGTATTGGCTAAAATTATATGTAGGGTAGAATAAAATTTGATTAAATTGTCAAATCTCTAAATATTTACTAAATCTGATTTTACTCATGCTTCATGGCTTTCAACATAAAATATCTTAAGCTTGAACTGTTTGGTTTTGAAGTGTTTTGCTTATGGGTTGTCTGCATAGATATGTGACAACTAAAACACACAGTAATTCACCAGATATATTGACAACTATTCTTAACACTAGGGTTGTAAATTTTCTTTTAAGGAACACTTGAGCAGGAGCAGGACACTAAGCGCTGAGCGTATAATTGCTGACAGCTAAAGGTGCAGACTCGGTAGGAATGTAAATGTTCACTGGAGGCAAGAAGCGCAACACGACAATGACAGGTTAAGAATGATTAATCAGAAAGGCGTGGAAATGTCAGCGGTCGCCCCTCACACCCCTCGCCACCCCCCACCACCTCTGTAGTAACTACAAAGCACCCCATTACCTCGTTCTTCTTCTCAGAGTTGTGAAAAATGCGACTCTGGCATTCTATACGCTATGGATTGTTTTCCAGCAGAGCGTTTGAAAGTGGAGTTCGACTTTTTATACGAGCTTATTCACTTTCATTCTTTTTGTTTATTTGCACTTGCAAGAACATTTTGAGTTTCTAATAGAAGAGATTTATCTGTTCCTAATTTTATATTGATAAGGTTTATAAAAACTATGTTTGTCTTCTATTCTTACCTATTATTTACATTAAAAACTATGAACTAAAACTTGTAACAAGCATTGTTACAGAAACAAAATTCAAGGTTTAGCATTATTTACAGCCATTTTAAGACAAATGAACACCTTCCATGCATTGGAATCAAACAAACAAACTTTGGGACACAATTAAATATAACAAGAAGAAATAAATTGTGGTAAAAACTGTAACAAGCAAGTCATTAAATAAATTTGCATTTTTACAGATCTTTATAGTACATGTTTTCCAAAAATAAATCAGTGGGGGATGAAAGTAGAGCAGGTCAGACGAGTGTTTGTGAAGTGAGACCGTTGTGTTTGTGTCAGTTAAAGGGACATGAATCAGCGAGTAATCACAGGCGCCATCTCGTTCCTGTCAATCACTACACAAACATAGACGAGAGAGCCACACGGCCGAGCCCATGACCACTGGGTGCTGTGAGAAATAGCTCAGATGCAATTGAGAAGAAAATCTGATGAAAGAACTCAAATCAACATTTTTAAGTGTTTTTGTAATAAGTGGACAATTTATTTTTTTAAATATTTTTAGTTCCTTGCTTGTGCAACAGAATCTTAAGATTACCGTATTCCTCACATAGTATTCCCTTTCTTAGAGAGAGGGAGGTGGGAATGAGCTGGAAGTAAACGTACTGTAGCGTGCTGCGTATGTAAGTCAGCTAGTGTTGTGTATTTATTTGTTAATCCCCATCTTTGAAGTATTTAATACAGATTTAAATATATCAGTGTAAATGGTTATCCGTTAATGTAAATAAACATAAAATAATTTGTCAAGTGTCAGTAATAGACACATTAGGCCAGATTAAAGGAAACAAAATTTCTAAGCCTAAAATAAATTCCCAGATTTGTTTGCTGATCAAGTGTAAGATTGAGACAGCGACGAAGACTGTTGTCAGCTGCGTGGGACACGTGGTATTACGCTCACTCTGAATGGAGACCGACACGCTAACTTGCTATTCTCGGAGAGGACATCTGGTGTCACAGAAATACTCCCTCTGTCACCTTCTACTCTTTGCTTGACATAGTCATCACTGTTTGTTTACTTTACAGTTTCCTCTTTGTCTACACAACTTGTAAACAGACCTTTCAGCTGAATTCATTGCTGGTACAGGAATATATTTTGGTCTTGGTTTATATTTTTGGTCCTAGTGTCACTACACCAGTAAAGAAATTCAGTTGACTTTATTAATCAGAAATTGCTATTTTAAAATAAAACATTTTTAGTCTACCGGATAGTTTTTTTTCAGTTTTATTTGAATGCAGCATTTTACCTAAATTATATATTCGAGGAAATAAATATATAGTTTCCTAAACCTAAACAAGTTTAAAATTACAACATGAGTTTTTTACGTCAAAAGCGCTTGTACAATAAAAATGTAACCTATTTTGGCCTTATTTGTTAGAGTAAAATTAACTTTCTTATCTGCCAATATCGCCTTTAGAAGATTATGAATTTCTTTGTCAAAAAATTTGTTAAAAATTCAAGCTACTGTAGTTTTGTGTGTGTTTTTGTTGGCATTGAGTATGCTTAAATATCCCCTTTCTGCAGTAATATCATGGTAAATTATCTTCTCTTAACTCTTAACAAACACATTCTATTTCAAAGATCCGATTTCATAAGAAAAACAGATCTGTTAAATTAAGAATGTATTTAGGTTGTTAATGTTCCAAAATTGAACAAATACGTTATAAACTGAGGTAATGTTTCTTTAACAATTTAAATTCATTTTTATCTTTGCATTTCCTAAGGTTGAGGGGGGCTAAGAGGAAGGACAGATGCCCCAAAACCTCACCCCCTTGTTATGTTGTTTTTTTTTTATGAATGACCATGTTTTTTAGTAAAGGTTGTATAGCAAGAGGCACCTATATTTTTGGCTGACCTAAATAATTGATCGTTCTGTTCGAACGTAATCTCTATTCTCCCATTCTGTTGCTTCTCTGAAATTAAAGATTTTAATTTTTCACCTGATATTGGAGTATTTAACATTGAGGAAAATACATAAAATTTTCTAATACGGTTATTGTCTATTACATGACTGATTAATTTTACTCAATCTACTTTGAAAAGAAACTTTAAATATGTAAATGGTTATCCGTTAATGTAAATAAGTAAATAAACATAAAATAATTTGTCAAGTGTCAGTAATAGACAAATTAGGCCAGATTAAAGGAAACAAAATTTCTAAGCTCCCTAAATAAATTTCCAGATTTGTTTGCTGATCGTGTAAGATTAAGACAGTTGTCAGCTGTGTGGGACACGTGGTATTACGCTCACTCTGAATGGAGACCAACACGCTTAACTTGCTATTCTCGGAGAGGACATCTGGTGTCACAGAAATACCTCCTTGTCACCCCTACTCTTAGGCTTGACATAGTCATCACTGTTTGTTTATTTACAGTTTCTTTGTCTACACAACTTGTAAACAGACCTTTCAGCTGAATTCATTGCTGGTACAGGAATATTGAGTCTTGGTTTATATTTTTGGTCCTAGTGTCACTACACCAGTAAAGAAATTGAGTTGACTTTATTAATCAGAAATTGCTATTTTAAAATAAAACATTTTTAGTCTACTACATGGTTTTACTTGTTTGTAGTTTTATTTGAATGCAGCATTATACCTAAATTAAATATTAGAGGAAATAAAATATAGTTTCCTAAACCTAAACAAGTTTAAAATTACAACATGAGTTTTTTACCAAAGCTTGTACAATAAAAAAATTTAACCTGTTTTGGCCTTATTTGTTAAAGTAACATTATCTTTCATAATTATCTGCAAATATTGCTTTTAGAAGATTATGAATTTCATTGTCAAAAATGTGTTAAAATTCAAATACTGTAGTTTTGTGTGTTTTGTTGGCATTGAGTGTGCTTAAATATTCCCTTTCTGCTGTAATATTTCATGGTAAATTAATACTTCTCTTAACTCTTTTAACAAACACATTCTATTTCAAAGATCCGATTTCATAAAAAACAGATCTGTTAAATTAAGAATGTATTTAGGTTGTTAATGTTTTCTTTAACAATTCTGGGAATTCATATTTATCTTTGCATTTCCCAAGGTTGAGGGGGCTAAGAGGACAGATGCCTAGAGCTTCACTCCCTTGTTATGTTTGTTTTATGAATGACCATGTTTTTAGTAAGGTTGTATAGCAAGAGTACCTATATTTTTGGCTGACCTAAATAATTGATCGTTCTGTTCGAACGTAATCTCTATTCTCCCATTCTGTTGCTTCTTTGAAATTAAATATTTTAATTTTTCACCTGATATTAGGTATTATTTAACATTGAGGAAAATACATAAAATTGCTCTAATACGGTTATTGTCTATTACATGACTGATTAATTTTACTCAATCTACTTTGAAAAGAAACTGTAAATAAATAAAATTTAGTTTTTCTTATTTTTTGTTATAACAAACAGTTATTTAGTTTTTAAAACTTAATCCTCTTTAGAAGCCTTAAAGGGTTTCCTACGTAAAAAACTACAAAGAAGATGTGATTTTATTCGTATTGAATTGTACAATAATCTGGCAGTTGATCTCTACGCACGGATTGGCCGTGACGGGTGTTGTGTTATATTAGCAGTTGAGGATCTTCTATTGGCATCGACTCTGACACTAATTGCTGCCCCTTCTCCTGTTTTCTTTGGCACGTCTTTCCCACTTTGTTGTTTTTTCCACACAAAAATAAACAATATTTATTCCCGAGACAAGCCAAGAAGTAAATCTCACCTTGTTAATGCATATTATTGTCGACATAAATATTATTCTGTCAAAAGAGTTTTAGGATGACGTGCCTGTAGGTTCCCTTGACACTTGGATTTGTCTCATTAGTGATTGTTTAAGAGGGGAAACTGAGGATAAATTTCCATGTTTGATGGGTTACTCTTTTGATCAAACCTGAATTTTCTTAAGTAACTGATTAAGCAAAGAAAGCTAGTATAGTAGCTTAAGCAAAATGTCGTTAGTCATGTCAAGACATGTTTAAAAATACGACATAACCTAGTACGAGGGTCCTTCGGAAAGTAGTACTCGTTTTAATCTCTGTGTTGTCTATGTGTTGACAGACGATTGAATCAAAGTCAGCTGGTTTTAGCATCTCATTGGTCAGCTGTTTACTGAATTTCGTTTCAATACAACTCTTATTACTGTGATTGTAAACATACAAAATGGAGAAGAAAATCAATAACGCTGCCAGCTGTGAATTGAGATCAGTTATTCGATTTCTGAATGCAAAAACATCGCCTCCTGAAACCAAATGCCAGTCTATGGAATGGCATCATGTAATCTCCTATTAAGCCAAAAGTTCAAAACAACAATCTACTCGTAAGCTCATGGCTTCAGTTTTTGGGATCGCTGTGGTGTATTGCTTGTTGAGTTCATGCCAAGAGGAACCAGCAAAATTCGGATGCTTACTGTGAGACCCTTAAGAAACTAAGGCGTGCAATCAGAATCGAGAAGGCGTGGAATGTTATCGCTGGTGTTGTCTTTTTGCATGACAATGCGACCTCATGCAGCTGAAAAAGGCAAGTAGTTACTCAACCACTTCTGATGAGATGTTCTCGACCATCCTCCGTACAGCCCAGACCTAGCCTAGTGACTATCATTTGTTCACAAATCTTAAAGAGTGTTTGGGTGGGAAACAATTTGAGGATGACGACGAAGTCAAACAAACGGTACTGACTTATTTCAATGGATTGGCGGCAGAAGACTACGACATAGGTATTCAAAAGCTTGTAACAAGGTACAATAAGTGCTTGGATTTGCAAGGAAATTGTGTAGAAATGTAGGTTAAGATATAAAAATGTAAAATACAAAGTTTCGTTACAAAATTTTGGTTTTTCTTCGTATTATTGGAAAACGGGTATTACTTTCCGAACAACCCTCTTATGTATATTTATGAAACAATTATGATAAACAATTACATTCAATTAACCAATTAAATAAACAATTATTTATGAAAAAAGTAAATCTCTTATGGTACCTAAAGTAAAATTGAAGCACCTACATTTGAAGTAAAGAAGGAAACATTTGGTAGTATAGTATATCATACTAACATGTATAAAAGTCTTCGAACACTGAAGGGGGTTTCTATGACTCTCTAAAGTTGCAATAAAAACTTCCCGTCCTGAAAATTCCAAGCAAATTTTCCTTAAAATCCTGAACACTTTTCAATACTTGCCCACTTCTAAATATTTAAAAAAAATGGATATTAAGATAAAAAAATTAATTTCAGCATATCAAAGGAACAACTGAGTGAAAAAGAACTGTTTAAGGGATTCATAAAACTGTGTTGAACATAAAATTTAAAAACATTGTATTCCATTGTGGAGAACAAAAACGGTCGAGTAATACTCTGAAAATAAACACTAATCTAAATATATCAGATGGTTTAGAGTAAGAAGAGTCTTACCTTGTCTGAGTCTGTTGTGTTTCCGGAGCCGAAGGAAGCCAGAGATCCTCGGTCTAGGTTCTCCACGCTCTCGTCCAGCGAGGCTGAGTCCTCCAGGTCCCTGTTGACAGACACAAGAGTTGAAACTCATCGCGAGAGAAAGCTTAAATGTATATCATTGGCAAACCTGCTTGACAGCCAGTATAATAACATGCCAATTAGCTGATTTCAAGCCCAATAAACTGAAATCTGTCAATGTTTCATGCCTACTTTAGAATTGATTCAACCTTTGGCTTTTGCTTGTTAGCAGAGTGATTCAGAGGAAGTTTGTCTTGTTATTCACATATTCCAGAATTCACAAGGAAGTTGTCTTAAACCGATTACAGGAAAACCAGTGTGCATAGAAGAGGAAACAAACAGTTGCAGAAAACATAATTTCAAGTATCTTTATAGTTACAGTGTACATAGTGTACCAAAACAACACAAGACAGAAGACACACAGAAAATGTTATGTGAAAAGTGACTAGAGGTGTCCGAGCAGGTTTTAAGGTTAAGACGATATCAAGGAGAATCAGCCGAGATCTCGAGAACTGTTATGTGTGTTTCAGGTGGATGAAATACAACTTGAATAACTAAAAATAAGTAAATCAACAGGCTGAGCTTATGTGTTTTCCCAAACTTTATCGTGAGGTTAGGTTCTGAACATAATAACAAATGAGCATTCTCCCGTTTTATGATCAAAAATTTGTTTGGTTAAAATTTTAAACTTGTTTTATAACCATTTCTTTATTGTAATTATAAAATCTCGATCAATTACATCATATTTGATGATTTTGTTGCACGACAAGTGACAAAGTACTGTTAATTTGACAGACAACGCAATATGAATGGCATCACGTGATCAGATAGTAATGTTTGCGATAGATTGAAAGTTAAAATTCTCGAACTTAACCGTTGTTCCTATTACTGCAATATAGGAGACAGTGAAAAATATCGCAACCATCGAAACTAACCGACTAGTCATGTATGTTGTTATTTGCGGCCAGTTGGTGAGTTGTTTACTACGTAATACCTATTGCATCAGCATCGATCTCGTCAGTTCTCAGTCGCTACTGGACATCGACGTTACCTAGTACATTATGAACGTTACGTTTGGGTAAAAAATTGTGTTTATAATGCATTTCTGGTTAATTTATTTTGTATTTTTTCTTTTGCTTTCTCGTTTAATACTTTTGAGAATAAAAATGTTTGTTGAGAAAAAGTCTTGTCTCAATCTCAAAATCTTGCAAACCTCCACAAATGACCTACCTTCATACACAAAAACCAAAATTGAACCAGTTGGCAGATGCTTGAAATTTTTTATTGTAATCCTCATGTGTGGTTTGCCACATTAATTGCCACTTGTAAGATGAGATTGATTAACAAGGGTTGTAAATATGTAAAGAGCACAATGTGTTGATTGATGTATTTCCATGCTGTAATTTTTACAGGGGAAGGTTTGTCAAATGTTAGATAGAACCAAATTAGTTACTTTTTTAGCCAAATATTTTAAAACATTGGCTTCCAAACAACTCTGCAGAACAAATATCTTTTGTCATTAACCAGTATCGGTGACTTATAGTTGCAAAATTTCTAACTGAAGCGTTCGACAGATTGCAACCCTTAGCATTGTCACATTTTTACGGTTATACTGCACACCCTATATAGTATATAGTAAAGTTGACACAGTTTGGTTGCACATTTAGATGAGTAGCCATCAAACTACACTAGCTTACATTGCTTTCAGGCAGCCTGTAATGTATGTTTAAGAAAACATTGACATGGATTAATGTTCACAAACCTGCTGGATCTCTGACTGCTACCCTTCAGCTTGGCTGGGCTCTTGGGTAAGCTGAGAGGAAGGGCGGAACTGAAGTACGTCTCTTGAATCACCTCTCTCAGCTTCTTCACCCAGTGCTGTTTGCTGTCCAGCGACGAGGCCTAGAACAGACGTAAAGATTAGTTGGAATACAAGAGAGGCAATAAGAAAAAGAATCTTAGTTGAGAATAACTTTGCAAATGCTAAAATGAATTATTTTAATACATATTTAATTTTATTAAGTTACAAGAAAATTACTTTTATTTTCTATGACTATCAACAAGACATAATTAGCTCAGTTATTTTCACACTTTCAATGTTACATTCCTCTATCCGCACTCGACGCTACTGCACCCAATAAATTAGCAGCGCTAAGTCTGTACACTCTTTTATCCTAATTATTTCAAATTATACACTGTTCTATCTTTTAATTGTAATCTAACAGGAACTTAAAAACCACCTTTTCTGGCCAATGATGAGGGAATACTGGTTGTTAAAATCTCTCAAAACAATAAGTAAACAGTTTTGAAGAGTTATCAGGAAGGAAACTAAAAGAAAACCCATCAAGAAGCAGTACTGACATAGATTTTAAATTAAATATACATTAATATAAAGGTATTTTGTAAGTAAAGAGTCAAAAAGTCGATAGTAGAAACTAGATGGAAGGCTGAAGTAAAAGACTCTCAGTGGGAGAAATTTAGATTAGTGAACCAGACGAAAAGGTTAAAGAAAAACTTTAAGGTAGCAGCAGTCACTGAGCAATGTACAGGAGAGGGATAAACCCCGTCAAATATGATGTGCAAGATATTTTCACTTGGCTGTTTTACTTATCAAATGACTCTTTCCTAACCTTGAGAACTATCCTGAAGTCAGAGATAGGGGCTCTCCCCGTCCAGACGGCAAACTTGCACTCATCTCCCTCTATGTGCTCAGTCACACCAAGCTCAGAAGTCTGCAACAACAACAAAAAGTATTAAACACATTTAGGTACCGTACACTAGGTTAATTTGACAAAACCAAAATATGAAATTAGAAATACCATATAATTATTATTAATACAAAAGCTAAAAAAACGGTAAAGTTTGTCTTGTTTAACGAGGAAAAGTTCAAACTACAAAGTCCTTTCTACCACTCAACTTCAACTTTTCCAATTTAGTCTTTTGTTAACCAATACGACCACTAATCAAGCCGTGACTTTGGTAAACTCCTGCTAGCTTTCATGATTGCTACTTGTCCCCATGCGCCATAACCGTCTCGGTCAACCGATTGGCTCCTGGCGTTGTTAACCGCTAATCAGTTCTTTTACTAACAGCTTTTGAAAGCAAAAATAATTGTGAAAGATAATAGGCTTAATTGTGGACCTCTGTTAACGTGATCGTCTTCTACTAACAATCACCTCTTTAATTGTTCCCAATCGTTTAACCAGGAAGAGTAAGTATAACTCCAATGAGGCAGCTAACTTGAAAATAACACTGTTTTAACTTGATATCAAATTCAAAGTACTCAAATTTTTCTCCTGGCATTCAGTATTGTTTAAGAATAATGCTATTCTTTTCATATATCACTCATTGTTATTTCCATCTGAGTGATCTCTTATCTTTGAGCAAACCATGGTAATTAAGTTACCAGGTAAAACCGCTTACTTTTACAAAACCCATAGCAAAATCTACTCACCATCAGCTTGTTTTTATAAATGTACTTGGCTTTGCCGCTCGAGTCTTTGACTTCTTTGCTAAACACGAGGTACAGCTCAAAGAGGAAGCAGTGACGCTCTCTACCCTTGCGGATGAGTTGCTTGGGTTCCCACACGTGCAGAGTGTCTTGCAGAATCACCTCGCCCAGCTCGTCTAAACTAACATCACAGCCTTCCAGCAGAGAGAGGTGCAGAGCATCGTTCGCCTTCTTTGGTACATTCAGCATCACTTCCAGACCATCCTGTAACACAAGTAATTGTGTAGGAAAACATTATGGTGAGGGTTAGTAATAATTAATTGTTAAAAGGCTAATGTGTTTTAAAACCTTCAAATGTTTGGAAATATGAAAACTATTTCCTTTCTTCAAAGAATGTTTTCTATTACTATAGTGCAATAAAGTGCTAAAGTTGCATTTTGCAAAATTTGTTTTAGTGATATTTTGATGACAATGCAAGCCAATAAGTGATGTCAACAATAACAACTCAGCCAACATTTGCTCAAACTTTTTTAGAATAAAACGCACCAAAACTAATTACACACTTTGCAATTTCTTAGTGTCAGGAGAAAAGATGGTTGCAAATGCTGGAAGACGCATAGATCGGTAATCCTGGACAATAATGGGAGCAGATGATGGGAGTATGTCGTTGATTGCCGGAGAAAACAGGAGTATACTGGTGGTTGCGAGTAAAAGTGGTCGTTGATCGGTAGCTTTGGGGGAAAACAGGGACGGAATTAGCTGTAAAGAATATTTGCTAATTCTAACAGAGGTTGGTAACACCTAAGTTGGGAAACTAAAAATTGGGAAAACTAAAAAGAAATTCTTACAGCTTCTAACTTTCCTTACTGTTTGTATGTTGATTTAAGAAACCTTCAGTACAGTGAAGGTCTACAAAATTCAGTGTAAATAATGCAATTTCTTTGCTCATGTACAGAAAGCATGTAACTATACAACCTAACTGAAATCAAATAATTTTAAGCAACTGAGTAAGAGAGGTTACTTTTTAAAGCCATTTGAACTCTTTTATTTCCATCTTCCGTAATGATTTTATATCTTGTATACAGCCAAAGAGAAGCTGTTATATTTGGAATCAAAACATACCACAGAGGTCTGATGCTTGTACATGGGCCAAGTAACGCGTTTGGTGGGTGATTTCGCCGCTTTTTTCTTCTTCCACATTGTGACAGAACACAGAGTACAGACACAACACACAGTCCGTAAGACACTGTGGTGAGTAATGTTCAGAGCAAACACACACCTTGAGTGGGCTGTCCACTCCCACTCCACACTTTCCTTCACCTCTTATCAGTGATAGATAACACACACACATACACTATCAGTTATCAGCTTTAAATGTCTGTATTAACGTAGTGATAATTAGTTCCGTACAGTACTGCACCGGTGAAGAAATTAGGTTAGCGCTGATAGCATTACTGATATTTGCACAACTTAGTATTTTACAGGTGTTAATGTATGATTTACTTTTTAAGACTATTTCTGTTAAATAAAACCTAGTTAAATATAATTTAAAAACTTTAAAGCCAATATTACATTTTATTTTAGGTTAACTTTATCTTTCAAAATCTAAGCTTACTTCATCATCATAGGTACTTGTTGCAATATAAACAAGTAATATAAACAAAAAACTGTAAATAAAAAATATGCATATGTTTTTAAACTGCTGAAAAAGCATCAAGCTGCAGAAACCAACCAAATTATCAATCATATTCAAAGTAAAAAACTAAGCCGCCTCTTCTTGAATTCTTACACCTTTTTGTTAATCTGCACCAACAAAAAGCCCTCTCAATGAGAACAGGTATCTTCAGTTAGATCAAGAACTTACAGTTCTTCACTACTTTAAGTATCATTATTTAGGAAAACTGATAAAATTTCAATTAAAACTGAGTTGACCACTATGACACTGTGAAATTCTAATTCCCTAAACCTTAAATTCCATGAAACTTATGGAACTTTACGCCAATGTGGGGCCTCTAAGTTGGGGCTTGACTCCCTCAGCCCATCTTGAGAGTCTACAGGCACAAGCAACAATTGATCAAGCAATTCTTACCTTGTACTTATACACACACAAATATTGTCAAAACTAAAGTAAAGTACACGTTTGTACAATCTAAACTATATTTTACAATCGTACTACGCTTTATATTTAGTTTAACTAAAAATCTACTTGCTAAAAGCTTTATAAATCATTTTGTATTAATCATATTCACTTTAAAATATTCTTAATTTGAATGGCCACTTTTGTGAAATAAATGGTTTAACTACATTTCTAAAAGATTTATTTCATATTACTTTTTATATCTCAGGTCAAATAATTTAAAACTTAATTCCCATGACCCTTTTTAGTGCAAAAACAAAGATTACGATGAAGTACTTCAAAAGGTTCCTATTGCTGTTGGATAGGTATCACTGTGCAAGCTAAAAATAGCCAAACTAACCAATCTAATATGGTCACAGACAGTTAAAATAGCTAATTTGAAAAACAATGTTTTAGCAATGTGTGGAATTCTAGGTTCAATATAAATTTTATTTCTGATTTGATTTTTTTGAAGAATTAGAGAGAGTGCTGTCTAAAAGGTAAAGTCTAACTTTACCACATTGTCCCAAAGTCATTCCGTTACCGCATAGTCACTCAGCAAATTGTTATTGGTGAATTGCGGGGATCGAAGCCGTGCTACCAACTCGCCACGGGTCCGTCTAGGTTTTTCTTAAAGATCCTCCATAAATCTTGTACCTTTATTTCGCCTTGCCCCTCATCACAGCAGGACTGGAGGTCCTTCAGCAGCAGCTGGTACTTTGTTATCCTCTGGACGGGTTTGATCAGGTACGCAGCTATCGGGTGTTCCACGTGGTGCTTCTTCTGTAGCTCCTCGAAGAACGTGCCACCGTGTTGGACTAGAAGTGAGTTGGACTCTGGTTTGTTCTTACAATACTTTACATACATGTCGAACTTGAGTGCCTGGAATAAAAGTATAAATGTGAAAACTTGTACTTCACAAGAACAACAAAAACAAAGATTTGTGGTTTGTTCTTTTTCTTTGTTGTTTATTTGATTGTAAAATACAACGTGTTTTAACAACTAAAGTAGTCTTGGTAAAAATAATAGATCATTGATTTTGTACATACATATGAAGGTGTAGCCTAACCGCAACCTTACTTCAAAAGAAAACTCAACAAGCAGCTTTTTTGCAATAAATAATTTGCTGTAGATTAGAACCCACTTTAAGTGTTTAACACTGCATCGAGTGCAAATGAGCACTTGGAAATGTTCATGAAAACAGTGAGATTTTAATTAATTAACAAGTCGACTTCAGCAAAGTTTTAACTGTTAGGTCAGAATAAAAATATAACAAGATTTCTCACCCAGGTAACAAAGCAATGGCCCACATCCTCGGGCATTGTTTCATATTTCTCTAGTTCCTTTAGGAAGACATCTCTGTGAAAATTTCTTATATCTTCAATGTTGCCAAAAATTATGGCTTCCTTCCCTTGCACTCCTGGTGGAATACTATTATGGTACCTCATTTCTTCTAAAAATACTTTTATACAAATTTCTAAATCTTTAACATAAGTTCGTTCAGTCTGTAGCAGTTCTGCCATTATAAATCTGAAACAAAAATTCAATGAATCGATCAAACGGTCTGTCCTCTAAAGTTACAATGAAATCTGGAATCATTCATAAAATAGATATTATAAAACTGTGGCCTGATTTAAATGCATTAAGTCACAGTGCTTTAACAACTGAAAACTTTATAACATTGATGGTTAAAGGTGCTCAGTCTTATTGGAAATTATGTAGTTTTAAATAAACTGCACATATTCAATAATACATTTGTATTTGCCTGAGGCCTTTTAACACAACGTGTTTAACCTTCCAGAGGGTGCATGGGTTTTCACAACGAGAGGGCGCATCTGGGGTTACTTCCAGGTGGGTTAAAACCTTAGTGAAAATGGCAAAACATCGTTGTTCTTACAGTTTGGCATTTGTATAACCATTTTACCAGAATTAAATGCAATTGGTGAGGTGAAACACGGAAACAATAAAACTAAAGAAAATGATGCGATGAAATCACCTGCTGCAAGCAGGGTCGCACAAGGAGGTTAACTCGGTTGCCCTGTAAGACGAGGAGGCGCACCACGGAAGTTACTTCCGGCTCTAATATAAACAGAACTAACTAAATCGAAGTAGTAGGTGGCTAAATTATATTTTATAGTGTTGAAGAAAGAAGAGGAGAAAGGTACCGCAGTTCACAGATACACCTGAAGGTAACCTCCGTGATGACCTCTGGAAGGTTTAATCTGACGTGCCTCTAAAGATAAACATGTTGTGTTAGAAAGGCATCAGGTAAATACAAATTTAATATTGGAATATGTGCAGTTTATTTCAAATTATATTATATTTGTTACATTGACTGAAGAAAAAAATCAATTGATATTATTTTGTTGAAAAAATACATTGTAAGCAACTTTTAATTATTACACTTGAGCTCAACGTAAATTACACTCACTGAAAGAAATCTATATAAATAAAATAAGACTTTTGTCTGTTCATTGAAATGAATCCATCGGTTTTAGTTATTAAACTTTCTTATACTTTGGTCTTTGAAACTGACTTATTTTTTACAAATTTTGTTTTTTTTGAAGATCTGATAATTATGGGAATTAGAAATTGGAGACAAGTGGCCAACAACAGAGATGAATGGAGAGGAGTTTAGGTAAATATATTCACAAAAATCAAATATTTAAATCTTGTAGCGTAGCGCGGGTACGGTCAGCTATACATATAACAACAAAACTTACTCTTTTCTTCTTGCCGATCTTCTCTTCTCTTCGTTTAACTCTTTGAGATCTTTGGTGGTATCTTTGACTTTAGTGTCAAGGGAAGGGTCGGAGTTGCGGTCTATCGACAGCTCTTGTCTGGTCTCCGCTTCGGTTTGGATGCCCAGAGTCCCTTCAAGCTGGGATCTGAAACATGCACTGTGCATTCAGCTGCTTGCAAATACCCTTGTTATACTGTATGTAAGTTAGCTGGCAAAGAGATCAGAATCATACTTCAAAGAATCACAGAGTGGTTCAGCAGTTTTATTTCATCATTTCTAGAATTTAAATGTGCCTGGTCTAATGTTAATTCCTATAAAAAGGGAACCTTTGAAGGAACAAAGGGTCAACAGGCATTAAATTCACTTACACCATTAATAAAATAATTTATTTGCCATTGAAAACCTTTTAAGGTTAGCCCAATTAAGTTAGATTCAATTTTTTCATTAAATTGATAAAGATATTTAATATTTTCCTTAACTGTAATAAACATACCAAAGTATCCAAATGAAATAACGAGGGGTCTTGAAAATATTACGGTTGTAAAGCTGATTCCGTTTGTCAAATGAAATGAACAGAGTAGACCCATATATGAGGGAGAATGTAAGGAGCCCCAACCCAATACTCCCAAATCAAAAAAAAATTCTCTATTAGGCTCCAACATGCACTGTTTCACATCAAAACTTTCCGATTTTCTATGGAGAAAACTATTGGGCCTCAGCTAACATTGGATCCCTCCCCAACAACATCCTGTTTATTCCTTTGGGCCTGAGTATTGTCTGCCTGGGACCCAAAATCCTGACTATGGCTCCGTTTCTACACCTAACAACATGCCCAATAGTGCTGGCATGACAGGAAGGCCAAATAGGAGCAGAACAATTATAACCTGCAGTTAGTCTTCTCTTAACGGATGGTTTATACTTTATATTATTGCTCTGACCTGTACTTGTCCATGCGACAGCTGAAGTCCTTGTACCGGTTGTCTACGGCGGCTACCCACTGCTTGATAGACGCCGCATGCGCGTGTCCCTTCTCCATCAACCCATCGGCCAGCTGTATCAGCAGCTTCACCCGTTCTCTCGTCTCTTTCGCGGTCGCTTTGAATTCGTTATGTTCGGCCAGCAGCGATTCCGTCTCATCCTGTAACATAATGGAAAAAATGGGCTTTAAACAGGGTTAATTAAAAAAGAAATGGAAAAGAAAGGTGACTATTGCTTTAAATTTAACACTGGTATTCAATAGACCTTTCCTTTTTGTTGTGTAAACATGCTTTTCTTTTGCCACCTTTCAAGTGTTCTCTTTTTCTTGAAAAACTGTCTGTTGTTTCCTCTTGCATGTTTCTACTTTATCCAAGTGAGCCTGCTCTCCTTTCTATTCCTTTTGATAGTTTAAAACTAATCTTGTTATTAATTTATTTATTTTGAATTTTGGAGCAAATAACTTAAAAGTGGTTTATAAACATGACTTGGAGGGTGAGCCAACAATTATTATTTTAATTTATCAATGCAAGTTTCTGACATACAGCAAAAGCTAATTATTAACTCTGTCTATAAAAACCTAAATATTGAATAAACAACAACATACAAAATTACACACATTGTAATTGTATGCTACTGTAAAACCTATTATACAAAGATTTAAAATAAAAGTATGTAAGAAAGTAAGAAACAAAAGTACAAAAAAGTGTTTAGCTACATCTTTTTAATTTCTTAAATTTATTTCTAGTGGTAGAGAACAAACTACCAAACAATTGATTCCTCTGGACTTTATAAACCTTTATTTAATTTATTAGCAATAATTTTTAAAAAAACTATTACATCATCAACACAAGCCTGACATGCCTTTGCAAATTTCCTTCTACACAAAACCACTTTCCGATTTACCTTATAATCATTCAATAAAAACCACTTGTTATAAACAAACTTGACAGGGGCAGTGATAAAGTTGCCCATAGTGACAACTATTGATTACAATCAATGACACCAGATGCAGTGTGAACACGGACTGTTAGAATCCGAGATCGTACTGAGAGGTGAAGTAATAGCTAATGTATTCGAGCCCACTCCTTACACTACAACGCACTTGCTCAATGCCTCTCCTCACCTCACCTGTGTCCCTGCCTCCAGCAATCAGCTGGGCACCTACACGACCTACGCGGCTGCTATTTACGGAACAATATCTCAGTAGCTCTTATATGGGTATCTTAGAAAGTGCATAAGCTTTAGTTTTAGCACTCTATTTTCAATATAGAACAACAATTTAAAATTGAAAATATATATACTGTATTGTTACAAGTTTAAAACCTAATTGAACACCTCATATTAGTAACAAAAGTAGACGGTTTAACAAAAGAAATACTTAAAACATCAGTTTATAAGGACTTCTGACTTTTTAAGATGTGAATAAATTTACAATTTACTTTTGTCAGCTAAAACTGAATGTAAAATAACTTGCTTTTTAGACTTTTGCAAAACAAAAACAAAATGGGGAAATTCGAACATTTCTGTTATATGGTTTAGTTTTAATTGTTTTTGTTGTTCTCTGATCCTAAAGGAATACTCTGTGTTCTTTGTCATACAGTGTAGACTGCACTGTACTACCTCAAATACCCTCAAAGAAAACGGTTTTTTCCAAATCATTTTCGCTCAGTGTTTTGGACAACTGTGTCCACTGGCAGCAACAAATTCGAGATTTATGTACATTATTTTTTAAATTAGTGTAAAAACTAATTAGGATAAAAACTTAATGACATTAAAAATTACACCGTACATGATCAACCTGGGAAAGGTCACCGCTGGAAATGTCGTACCAGATGGAGGCAGTCTTCCCCATTTCCGTTTCCGATGTTTTCCTTCACTAAACACTACACAATCACGTCCACGCCACTACTGGGTGTATTTACTCAGAGAGATAATGCCTGGCATTCGACCACCGCTATAAATACATCACACCTCACTCTCGATGTTTTCGTGCAGTTTTGCACTCTAATTTGCAATCACTGCCAAAAGTGCAACCTATTAAATTGCTGGGTCACTGTTATTATTTTCTAGAAAATTTCTAAGACAGTAAAATGTGGGTGGTGGAATGAAATATAACGTTCAATTTAGGGCTGGGTAGGATTGGATTTTTCCCTTAGGGCAAGACAAATTTTTCTTGCTTGATATGATGATATCAGAAAATTTTTGGGCGGAATTAAAAGCTTATTTCAGTCATTACAAATTATAAAGAAAAGGTCGACAAATAGAAAAAGGTTTATTACAGCAAAGAAAACCTATATTTACCCTACAAATCCTAATATTGTGTTCCATTTGTGAATTTTAAAAGAAATGTGTATGGTACTGCATGATTGTCCTTTGATTTGATCTTATATTATTGATCGTATTAGTGATATTACCATATAATTAAACTTTGTAATTATTACAGGGAATTGTAAACATTAAAATGTCAAAATAAGAACTCCTTAAAAAGAAAACATTTAAACATAACTTTAAAATTTTCATTTGGATTAGTTTAGTAATTGGGGAATTTTTAATAGGAATTCACCTAGAAAACTGATATCAATCAGAATAAATTTATCAAAAAATAAGATTGTCTAGAAATATTCTCAAATGATAAGATCTGCCAAAATTCCTTTAAACTCCCACCATCCAAAACATTCCCCAAAAATCCCTCCCGTCAAAATTTTCCAAAAATCCCTTCTGCCCAAAAATTTCTATATTACCTTGCTATGGCTTGTACTAAAACATATGGCTTCTTTTTAAAATAAATGTTTTAAAATGGAAAGTTAAGCTTGATTTCAGATCTCTCTCAGATCAGGCTCTTGGGGTCTGGCGGTTCTAAGCCTAGAAATGCTTAGACCAGCAACCGTGCAAGACAACAAGCTCCGACTAAAGACGTAAATAAACAAAAATTATTCATGAAAATTGAAAATATGAAGATATTTTGACATTCCAGCAGTAGTTTTTCAAAATATCTTTTACCCCTCACAGACTTTCAAAAGAAGTGGTTAGGGGAACCGAAGGGAATCTCTTAACAAAAATTAAAATACCAAAAATCGGGTGGGAATTCTCCATAATGTGGGACCTTTTCTGGCGGAGGACAATTTTTAACCAATTGGGTTATTTTATCAAGTTCTTGGCATATTTGGTAATTTCTGGGATGAACCAGTAGCATTATTAATAAGTTTTTCAAATCAAGTATTTCAGTACTCAACTCAACTTGATTTTGAAGAGAAACTCATAATTTTCAAGTCTTATCCGTTTAGCGATATTGAACGATCAATACCATCTATTCCATCGTTCCATCTATTTTTAGAACTATCGATTATCAACATTTGCTACTATTGATGTGCAGGTAATTGATCTTCCACAATATTGTTGATCAAAACTTGATAATCATTGCTCAATATAGCAAAATAGTAAACACTTTTTGATAATTTTGACCTTTGTTTAAGACCTTTGCACCCATTTTGATTTACCTGGTTACTCCCGACGCTGGTATGGGTTGACAGGTACTGTTCTCCGGTCTCTTGGATCCACTTGATGGCTTGCCTGGCCGACTGTTCGAACAGCACAAACTGCTGACACTGGTCCAATCGCTTCTTACGGTCACTCCAGTGCTCCAGCACCTTGTTCTCCTGGCTTAGCAGCTTGTCTGTGATAACTGCAAGACAACAAAATTATGTAATATAATTTTGATTTGTATCTTCAATCTTGTTATAAATTCAAGTTTCAACCATAACTAAAACTAAAAACCACTATTCACACATTCTTATATAATGACTCCAAGTTAATGGCCTAATTGATTGCATTTTAATGTGTCAATGTTAATTTTAATAGTGTTGAGTGACCTAATTTCAAAAAGTATCTTGATAAAAACTACTTTCCTAAATAGATAGTTTGCTTTAAACCAAAACTAATTTTGAAAACAAGAACGGAGCTTAAACTACAAGACAAAAGTAGCAGGCTACTTTCGAGCTAATTTCAAAATGGCTTTTTGAACTAGTGTCAGATAGTACCCTCAAACTTGGGGAGTTTTGTCAACTTAAGCGCTAGGCTACAACCCTGCTACACTTGTCGCCCCGTGATGTATATTTGGTATTTCCCGCCAAGGTGTATTTCATACTGTATAAGCAGCATTTTGTTTTAATTTTGACTATTTTGACACCAAAAGTAGTGGAAATAGTTGGCATGATTCACACTAGACCATAGGTATGATTGTAACATACTAACGCTAAAACTAATAGCTACAAGAAATAGGGCCGCCGCTACTTCCTAACCTATAAAACAGTAGCGTGCTACTTTCCAACACAGATTTCATCCTACCTTTGACCCTAGTCTCAGCTCCTGCCTCTGAGCCTGAGTAGTTGTAGTACTGCAGGCTGCGGCTGGTGTACTTGAGGCGTCTCAGGCGGTGTGGCGCGCCAGAGTGCACGCTTTGAGGAACGCCTCCTTCTGCTCCTGGTGCTTGTTGATCAGTTGCACCAGGTTTGCACCACTGGACACACCTCCTCCACACCAGTCCTCATCCCGCTTGTACTCTCTCTCCAGACTGTCTAGTACACTGCACACCTGCAAAACAAGGTCAGAAATCATTTAATCAACTATAGAAGCAGCTGTACATTGAACTCCAAACTATTTACTTGTTTAACAATGGCTGTAACATTGAAGGGTTTTACTGGAGTTAGAAATATTAACTTTTAAACTGCACAACAGCCCCTAAAAACAGTGAATTTTACAAAATAATTTTTAACTCACAAGGAAAACTATTTATGTTCTATGTTAATCTTATCGGTATTATTCAAAACACTTTCTAATCAATCTCAGAGCCAGGTAGGTTTCTAGAGTAAAAATTAATCAGTTTAGTTGGAACCTAAAATGTAGTGTATTTTTGTATCTAATCTGTTCTAAAAATATTTATTTTGATAAAAAATAGACAGAGAACCAGGATGTTGGTATGACTTTAGGTGAACATAGCTTACTAATGTGTAATTAGCATCCTTGAAAAAAAAATTGAGCTACAAGCAACAATAAAATATAATATAATTTATATAGAGATTGTTGATTAACTATTCTGTCATTTCAAAGGTTTTTGAGAACAAAAATGTGATAAATTTCATTTTCACTGTATCAAGGCAGGGTAACTGTTGTAACTCACCACTTTTCTTTTGTTCCTTGCAACATTTTCTCCCTTTCACCCACTAGTAATTTTAAATAAAACCTAACACCAAGGGACTCTACCGTTGTATATGTATTCAACGTGTTCATATGGATATGGGTTGGGTTGGTTTGTATTATTGTTTAATGATATGTGCTACATAAGTGACAGTTGTAAATGACCGAGTTCCAATGTAAAGTACACCACGAGATCTGAAAAGAACCCTATCCTCTCTATTCCTTACAAATACAAAATACAAATTCTGTCAACTATGCCTGTTGTTGTACACACCTGCTCAGCTGTTTTGTAGAAGTTAAGACTGGCTGTGACAAGCTTGTGCCTCTCCTCTGCGCTCAAGTGACGAGCTGCTGCCATCTCTTGGTCACTTCCTCGCTGATGTCTCGGATACCTTGCGGGTCGTAGTGGTTCGCACTCACCAGAGCATCGGCCCTGTGCTTCACCTGTACTGCCGACGTGTGAGTTTTCTGCAACAACATCATCAATGAGTATTAGAAGAAAGAGTTTGGACTTCATTCTTTTGTTTCAAGACTCATCAGGTTTTGAGGATGATATAGGTCTAAGCGGCTCAGATAGTCTCAGTGATCATCTGATGATACCCGCATCAACTCCTACCATCGTTTAGACATATCAGACCATCACCTGCGTGGTTGGAATCACGTTAAGCCGTTGGTCCTTGTATTTCCATTGGTCATTGGGCTATTAATTAATGACCCATTCTAAGGAAGAGTCGGCCTTAGTTTGTAACAAGACTACACCTCATAACTCATTACTACCACTTATCACACTCATCCTTCACAACATATTTGCCTTAAAATACCCTCATGAGAGTGGTCGGCATCTCAAATAGTGATTTAGTGAAGTTTTAACTACAGACCTTTTTTAGTTCACTATTGATTTGTTCTTTTTTACTATAAAACTCTTTTTTATTGTCAGTCGAATTCAAAATACAACTGTGTGCAAAATCAAGAGATAAATATTTAAACTCCCATTGGTGTCTTCTTTGTTTAATTGAACATTGTGTAGGGTATGTTAAGCTGACACACACATTTCAAGACTATCTGAGTAAAATAAGAATAGCTCTATTTTCAAAGAAAGTTTGCTAATAATTAACATTGGAGTAAATCACATTTTTTGAGATACAGTAATGTTATTTCCATAAATAAAAATGCTATAATAATAGAAATTTTGGCCAAAAATAAGTTAGTTGTGAAAAGAAAAGGGAAATTGTGTACAAATTTCATTTCTTACGCTTAATCCTATTAAATTGTCCTATGGCTGGAACCGTTATAGCTTGCAAACTAATGGTTATTTCCAAAGAAAGAAGGTAAAACTTTCAAAAAAATCCAAACTATGCCGTTTGTTTAAAGTATTAATACCTCAATGGCCACTTGAAACTGTTCATGTTCCTTCTTCAACTGCTCAGCTTCCTGCAGACTGTTTGGTATCGTGTAAAACTGGCCATCAACATGGCTTCTCCATTCCGGATCCAGCTCACCACCTGCAACATTCACAACACTCTGGTTATCAAAATTACTCTAAGTAAAAAGGACAATTTTGAAAACTTTCAAAGTTTTGTTACTACTTCTATTACTAGTTTCAACTGCACCCTTTTGACAATTTGAGATGGCGGCAAAAAATAGCTTGCACCAATTCTGGCTGATTTTGTTAATTTTTGGTGCACATGTAATTGTAAGATACGGTGACATTAATATTTATACCAAGTTTAATTGAAGTCAGACCTTAAATACAGTTTATTCAGCATAAAGGTCCACTTTCTGGAGGAAACAGAAAAAGTGCTCTTCCAATGTAAATAATAACTTGTTACAGGAAAATTGCTAAGATTCACAGTAATGCGTTTCTGGCTATGTTTTGGCTAAGTTTGACATTTTTCTAAAAGAGGGACACAGTCTTCTTGGATCCAACCTTGACTGAAAACGCTCAAAACCACTACTTATACTTATGTTCCTTCTACCTGCAACAATCTGTTATCAATAAAAATTAATTAATATTAAGTTGCTGTCTAATTATTATCAGTGACTTTAGGTTTTTACTTCTTGAAAATAATTTTTTAGCTTGTTTACAAATAAATTGTTATAGATCTGTGCGTACCTGGTTGGCGTCTGCTCGGAACTGACACAGTTGCACACACTGCTCCAGCTTCACTCTCTTCATCTCCGCAAGATCCTCCAGGTCCATCTCTTGCTCGTGTAGGAACTCCAGCAGCACTTGTACCCGGGTCTGAGCACTGTACTGACTGTCCGCCATCAATGACACGCCAGACGTTTCAAACACCTAACAACAGATGTGATTCAATTTTGTGATATCAAGACACCAATAAATTCAGACTCCTCATTATTAAAAGTACATTATTAAGAGCTGAAATTGTCTATATCAAAGCTAAAATGGCTTTTTTAATTTCAAAAGGGTTTTCTTATGTTTTGGAACATCTAGAGTCATGTAGAACATCTAAAGTAGATTTTGATGAAAGCTGCACTTCAGCTAGATAAAGAATATTTTCCAAATGACTGTCAATTATGTTTTCAAACACAAGACAATTTTTATTTGTGCGTTTGCTCAAAAAGAGAACTATTGTCAACGTGATATCCATTGTGAAATATCAAGAGGGACTTTCCTCTTTATATTTATTGATTCAGAGTGAATTAACATTTGCACAGATTAGAACACAGTACACAAGCCCATCAAAACCAGTTGGCTCAGCTACGCATGCAATATACTTTTGACATCAAGTGGCTTTTATTACTAGTTCCTCCTGATGTATTTTATTACTTGGAGGAAATGTGGTGACAAAGGCAACGACCATTATGAGGGCATTCACACTAATACCGACATCCTGATTAAGAATTTGTACCCTACACATCATCTTTCCTAGTTCACATGGTCCTAATCAGAGCCAATGTGAAGCAATAAAACTTTTCAGACAAAATAAACTAAACATTGGAGGTATCTGGTAACAGGTTTGTACCTGGGCGAGCTCCTGTCCCTGCTGCAGTACTTGGAAGGTGGTGTTCTGCATGTGAGCGACACTCTCGTTGTGCAGCCTCAGCAGTGACTCTGCCTCCTGCATGTCGTTGCTGAGCTCACTGTGCTCCAACTCTCCGGCCCACAACTCCAGCCGAGAGGACACCTGCCAGAATAGAACAGTTAGTGAGGACATATCACCTCAGTATGCATTGTTTCAGTGTTAAAATAAAAGATAAGCGTTCCTTAAATTATAACAATCACACCGCTTCGAGAAGTGAAGAGTTCCCCAAACATCGCGGCACAGGACACCGAGCATGGTTCGGCCCTAACCAAGCTTGAAAATTAGCAAAACACCTTGCCAACTCACTACGACTCTAAAATAGTCCAAAATTATGTAAAAACCATTGCAATTTTCAAGTTTATCTTTAAGCTCACTATGTTTTTCAAAATTAGTTTAGTTGGGCCAGCTGACTTTAAAGACAGGTAGTTTTAATTTTAGCGAACTATGTTTTGAACTTAGTGTACACAACATTGGCTAAGCCACTTCACTATGTTTATGTTCTAAGTTAGAAAGAAACAACAGAAATCCCTTTGACAAAGTCGCCAAAAGACCATATTATGATGATTCCCTTTTAATCAAATACACCAGTAGAAATTATGAACTTCAAAAGGTCTAGTAATTAAGCAAAGACTTTGAGATAAATTAGTTACAACACAAATGCAATTACTAGTACTATTCATTCAACAGTAAATAAAAAACCATCCATTGCACTTGAACAATGCAAACTGACAAATCCAAACCTTTAAAGTAATAATGACCTACAGAAATACTTAGCAGTACATACATTGTAACTATATGAAGCATGAGCGACCGTGCATCCACAATACAAACTTGTGTTGTGAGTTACGGATCAAGTATGAGTGTATTACATGAACCAGTTTGTGTGAGGGAGCGGACCGGGGCCACTTCATTAACTCATAGAGGACAAACACATCAACTATCTTGATTAATTATAGTGGGAAGCAAACATACATGACCATTCCACATGTAAACCTTTTGGAATTACAGTACTGGTATCTAACAAAGAAAATGTTTCTTACAGTGAAAACATCTGTAATTTTATGGTATGGTAGCTATTACTATGTTTTGGTGTTTGGCTAGTTCATTTTCAATCTTGGACAAACTACCTTACTCAATGTATTTCTAAACCTAGCCATAAACAATGGACAGCTTTATTTCATTCAAACTTTTATTTCTACTTTAAACTTTAGTTGACAAACTAAGTTAATTTTCACAAGTACCTGGATTTAGTTAAAATTGTTGTCTTAGTATAAATTTGAATTGGTTTGACAGTTAATGGATGTTACTGTATAAACATAAACTTTCGTGAAAACAATCTATTTCTTTTTATGCTATTTTGTTTATTTCTTCAGTGTTGCCTTTGACTGTTTTTTACCATGATTTATTCATGGTTTAAATTTCTCATGATTTACAAAGAAGACTCCCGAGTTGAATGTTGTTCACATACCTCCAGAGCATCTCTCTCGAAGAGCCGGAGTCGCAGGCAGAGGTCGAGCCGTAGCTTGCGAGTGGCCCACAGTTCCTCCAGTTCTTCGCGTTGTTTGTTCAGTCGGTCTAGAGCTGACTCCACGGCAGCCACTGAGCCTGTAGAGTCCATCTCCTGGGTCAGACCCACGCTCCTAGAACAAACGTGAGTGTGTTGTTAGTCAAAACTGACATGTGACTCTCTTTATAACATCCAGTTTATAGCATATTCCCATTAATTCAGCATTTTTGGTTTTCTAGTAATGTCTACAAATTCTTTGGTATTTAAAACAACAGGGATCCCTGGGATCCTCCTCAGGAAACATTTGAACATTTAACCCTTGAAAAGTGCAGTTTCAGCACAATTTTGACCCACAAAACCATCTTTTGTAGCCAACTACTATTACGCAGATAACAAACACTACGTACTATTATGCACATAGCATAAGGTTTTTCTTAAATTAAAATGGACCCGCTACTCCCATGGAATAGAGAACGGATTTTTGAGGCAGGTTACATGCCAACCATAGAGATACTAAGTGAAGTAAAGAGGTAAGAAGGGTGACAAAAATAACCAGTCACAAATGCTGTAGCTGTAAACAATTCAATACCAGATTAACAAAACTAAACCTATTTTTAATTGTATGAGAAGGAACGTAAAACTATACTGAATTTGGTTCAAGGATTGAGGGAGGCGCGTTAAGGTGTCCACAGTCGAAGATCAGTAGCAATACAACACCGGCCAAAGGTGATGCCCGATGGGGTACTGAAGAACGTACAACTAGACTTACTCAATTTTGGAAACAAATCTATTCCATTGTTAAATAACCAACTAAAATAGACCGGTTTAAAACTTAACTTAAACATTTAACTACACAAACTTACAAGTTCCATCTCCATCTTCTTGGGACTGAGCTCAAAGGTCGGATTTTTATTCTTCCATCTCGATATAGTTTATGCATGATTTAATTTGCTTTTCCAAAGTTAAATTGTTAGCAAGTCCTGTATTACAAATTAAAGTAATATAACTTCACTAACTAGACAAGTTTCCTAATCTAACAGTTATAAGAAAACAAAACTAATAATTATTTGCATATTTTATTGGTGAGATAAATTTTGATGTTGTATTTAAGAGATCTTTTTATTTCTGTTTGTAAAAATGATGGCAAAAG
Source organism: Matsumurasca onukii (assembly GCA_018831715.1). NCBI lineage: Eukaryota > Metazoa > Arthropoda > Insecta > Hemiptera > Cicadellidae > Matsumurasca > Matsumurasca onukii. Next base: position 19,731,695 of record CM032063.1, on the reverse strand, counting down.
GTAGTTATTGCTTATAATTTAGAAATAGAATCAAAACAGTACTTTGAAGCGTGTTTGTAAGTAGAAAAAATGTTGTACACAAAAATCTTCTCTAAGAAATGGCCACTACAAAGAAGAGTTTGCTGACTTGCATGAAACATGCACAGAGTCTAAGAGGACACAGTTTCAAAAGACTGTTGAAATATTCAGGGAGTAATATCGCCACTGGCTGCTCTAGCAGTGCATTCAGAACAATCGTCGGACAATACGACCTTTCAAATGTCTATTCAAGCTTCGGCTTACTGCGTTCATAGAAGATTTCAACTTTATAAGAAATCATTAGTGCTTTTCTTTATAATTTAGAATAATTAAACTTGTAACTTCTTCTCATGTTATGAAGACGATAGTCCACTGATTGCAATCCAATAAGGAAGCAGTGGCAATTAATCACGCAATATTTAGAATAAAAGAACGAGCAAGATAATTATCGTCACTACTCTATGCCGCTTAGTTGTCACATCCTGGTACTTGACAATGGTCTCTCTGTTGGAACCATAGCTAACAAGCCAGAGCCAGGGTCAAGGTCAGCTTTGATGAACAAATCTTTCATTATCATCTGTAACTCGCTTCAAGAATTCGGCACTAGTCAAAACATTTCTTGGTAAACTCTTCGTTTAAAAAAACACAGAGAGAGGATTTTTTGTTTAATTTGTATAAATAATTGTCAGAGAGGAATTCGTATGATTTCAGCACTTGGCATATAGGGTTATGTTTTTCAATGGGTGGTAGAGTTAGTTTTAAAAATTTACTATTTACTGAAGGATATGTGCAGTTTAATTTCCTAATATATTTTAAAAACAAAGGAAGGTTCACGTCATTTTTGATCAAGAAAATGAGCTAAAATGTCCCCAAGCACGGGTCAATTAGTCAATCAAAAGTTAGCCCAATTTATTATCAGAGTGTGAATAATTTTATATCATACATGTCAGCCAGAGTGAGCGCTCACTCTACCCCACGCATCACTCTACCTAGAGGCATATGTTACTTGAGTTTTATAAAATCTCCCACATACATGGTTAAAACAATGTTCAGCAAATAATTTCGTTCGATCTCTAGCTTCAACACGTTTAAACCAAACTACTAAACCAGTGTCGGTACGGGTTTTGAAACCCCATGCATCTCCCTCGCATGACGGACCGCCCTGACCCCCTCGCGTGTCACTGACAGAGGTTACAGGATGAATAGTCCGGGAGTGTTACACAAGTGTAGGTGAGTGATTAATTGTGTCGTCAGGTGCCAGTTGTGACACTCTGTGGGCCAGAATATTCTGTTCGGCTTTGATCAGAACAAACACAAATATAATACACTGTGAATATGTTTTGTAAATGTTTTCAAAAACTACTTGAAAAAAAAGGTTGTAGGTAATTTTTAATTTATTATGTATTTTGATTTCTCTCACTAAAAGTGTTAGTTTCAATTATTTTCAAATTTAGCGCTAATGTACAATTATTTACTGCAAGTAGGCCAAGACAAATTTCTTAAGTTAAAAAAACAACATATTAAAAAATAAATCAGAAAATATTTATATTTACTAAAGAAAAAAGGTATTGACTGAATTTTTGTTCGAAATTCAAACTCTTATGTTTTATGAGTAACGGAGGTTGAATACGATCCTTGTACATCTGATACGGGTGGGAAGGCCTCCTCACCACATAACAAACGCCGCGACCCTCCTCCCCACCGACATGACACCACGAGACCATATCGCCGTAGAACACATCGAGCAGTCGAGCACATGTTCGCAAACATTCAGCAACAGTTCGTTCGAGTGATTCGCTTATGTAAAACCAAGCCGTTTGCACGAAGTAATCAACTCAGTCTGTCACTACAAAATAAACGTTTTTAAGTTGGTTTAATATTTTCATCTATAGTGTTTGTAATCTGTTGATTCCTGATGTGCTATAGAAAATGTAGAACGCCACCAACACCCCGGTCTCTGGGGATAAACAGTAAAACTCGTATTTTGAGGTCACCACGTCCATTTCGATGATCCGCCTCAGTGCATACGACGACGATGCTAGATCCAATTATTTGCAAAAGTCCTAAATACTTTCACTTTAAAAGTAAGCATTTAGTTTCACTCGTCTTAGAGCCAAAAAAATTATGTACACGCTTATAGAGATCGAAACGTTACCTATACAAACAACCATCTTGAGTTAAAATCACGGAAAGTGTGCTGTTTGTAAAATAGACTTTTAGAAGTAGCTTAACATTTTTCGAAACTCGAGCTCGTATATTCAAGGACTTTTTTTATAATTTTAAAACCATTAAAATTTGTTAATTTAAAGATTATTTTAATAGGTGAAAAACGTACCAGCAAAAGCCTGGAACGCGATTTGACAGTTAGGCCGCAATCGTTAAACGCTTTGTTGTTAGCCAGGTGCCGGTGTCGTGTGTTCCTTGTGCGCGAACTTAGGCTGTACCTAAGTATCCACTAAGGAGACCCTTGCTTATTTGTCATACATATTTCATATATTTTCAAATGCCTGTTTTGTTACTTTTTGAAATTATGCGTCCAAAAGAACGAATTTTCAAATATTTCGATATGGAAAAGCGAGGACTGAACAGTGAACAGCTGCAGCGTGGAAGAAGATGTAAACTGCAGTCGTGACTGGGAATAACGAAGTGCAGGATCATCTGCATAAATACACAACCAGCCTCAACCTCAACCTCCGGCCTCGCAGCTTTCAGGTCAAGAACAATCTGCTGTGTAAACTTGGCAATGCTGTGTTAACTTACGCACGCCATCATCAGCTTACGCATCATGTGTAGCTAGCCAGCTACTGACCAGTATAGCCTGTTGAAATACAGTAAAAAAGGTAAAGTTGGTCCTGTTTAACGAGGCGAAGTTAGGACTACAAAGTCCTCTCTATCACTCAACCTCGACCTTTACCTAGCGTCACCGTATAGTCACATTAGAAATTGTAACTGGTGACTGCGGGGATCGAACCCGCGCCACCGGAGTGATTAGCTCCGGAGATGCGCGCGATACCAATCCGCCACGGATTCGTTACAGCGAATCAGTGTAACGGTTGAAATCTACAAAGCGTTATTAAGGTTTACAGAACATTGCGAATTGCACGCAGATTGAAATTATGTTGTTTCATGTTTTTTCATCATTCTACACTTTAAACCGTAACTTTCCAAAAATACACAAAACAGCTGATTGTGAGTCAAGTGTACGGTAGGTGGGAACGTGTTCGGAAAAGGGAACACATGTGCAGATATAGAGCCTAAATGTGCACCGCAAAGGAAAAACATAATTTTGTACGATGCAGTTATGGGTTTTGCCACTGTTAGCGCTAATGTTTAGCTACATTTCCGTAGCTAACTAAACAAATTATGTTTGTTATAACTTTGAAGAGGACGTTTACAAAGTACATTTCTATTAAATAATGGGATGTTCTTCATACAATCATTTATATAAAAAACGTAATTTTGCGTAAATTTCTAATGTTTAAAACATATTTTTGATATTTACATTTTAGATAACCAAATTTTGGAGAAGCATACGAAACTTACGTCTGATTTAATTGTATAATTTTGTAGTATGAGGAAAATTATTGTTCATAGTTCGTACCAAAAGTGTCATTTCCATGCTCGGCTTCACCTCACAATTGACAGGTGAAAAACATACCTCTTGTGAGCTAGAATAGACAAATAAAGTTGAAAGTATAGAAGTACATAATTCCCACAACTCGCGTTCGCAATGTTAGCGACCAACGATAAAGCTGCGTAGGCGGCGAATGCTTTCTACTACAGTACTATAACGATAAACCAGTCCACAGTCAATGGCAGTAAATTGACAAAGGCTGGACGTAACTGCAGTTCACAGTAATAAGGCCAGCGACCCGTACTCCGATATAGTGGCCAATAATTATTCAATATCGATGTATTGCTACTGCAAACTATATATACCTGCGTTTGAAGTCCAGGCAAACACATTGAAGTTATTTGGTTCAGTAAACAAGTATTGTTGGCCGTTTGATACAATTCTGTCAAATCCATTAAAACGTGTCAAACTATTTCGTCGTCATCATATATGTTTGTTTGAGTTCGTTGGCTAATATTGCAAATCTATAATACCATTGAAACTCCTAAATGTAAGCCAATATTGAACATTTTAGGAAATGTTTAAAAACCAGTTGAGGCAAGGCGCCCATTATTCCATGAGGGTCTGGTGCAATGGAATACATAGAAAAATGTATGCCATGAAACACGTTTATGCATTCTAGAAGAATCATTGACCGTACTTAGAGGCAACAATTTTCAATAATTTGTAAAATTAGTTCAAAACTAAGGATAATTAATACAAGAGCCAAGCGCCTTTTGAATCACCCTGTATAACACGTCAACACTACCACTTGCTCTCTCTCAACCATTTCCATTCCAACAACAATTTAAAAAAAGTGTACATATAATTGAATTTCCATATAACCAAGAATTACATTGTAACATCTTGTTCCAAAACAAAGCTTTTATGAGACTGTTGCTTGATTGGGAACTATTTAAAACAAATTTTCCTAAAGCTGGGGGAGGAAGGAAAATCCACCTAAAAGATCGAAAACAATATGATTGTTAAGAAATTATTTTGATTATTCTTTAGACAACCTGTTTAAGCTTGCTCATATTACTCATAGTACGCAATATGCATTAGATGTAAAAAGTTACTGGACAAATTGAAATCAATAAGTTTCTTAAGGCGTCATTTCTAAATCATATCTAAACCTTATTTAACACTTTATATCCTAAATGTGATAAATAAAACCGTAAGACTTTGTGTATTTTTCACTACAAATCACTCAAATCACTACAATAAATCACATCACTAAGCACAAAGACACACTTGCACTGAAGGACCGCTCGGCACAGCGCGGCGCGGCGAACTGAGGGACGTTATACACAGCACGTCCGCGATATTAGCGACATGAACAATGGCTGCATGGCAAACGCGACCCGAGGAAGTAGTGACCAGTACGCCTCCGGAAGTCGTCCAAGTGCAGGCCAGGAGGTTGGTAACATAGTGTGGTCTACTTAAGGGTCCGCCTCAGTGGTCACCTCAGAGAAAGGCTGAGTTCGTCCGCCCAAGGAACACACGCCAAGTGCACCTAACAACTGGCTAAACAACGAGCCTTCTTTCAACTGATGCGGTTTCTCTTAACCCCCCCCCCCAGGTCTCTAATTTTGTTACAAAAGGCAAAACATAAGTCAAGAAAATATACGTAACTGTAACATTCTGAACTTTCGTCCCCTTCTTATAGGTTAAATGTAAGATTATCTTTTCGTGATGTATATGTCTCTAGGTGTGGCAAGGAGGTCCTTAGTGGATATTTAGGGTACTTAGAAAGTAATAAAACTCTTCACAAAATGTAATTCCTTACCTAAGCAAAATGAAGTTGCACTAAAAACAAAACTGTTGGAACTATTTTGCACAAAACACTTTGCTAAAACCACTGGACTAGAAATGCCAACAACAATCAACAAAGTATTGACTACACTTCAGAACTGATCCAAACAAGAAACTGAGGTCTGAGAGTGAAGTTGAGTTGATGAATGAATCAGTTTCGTGGGAAAGTGTTGTCGAGTACAAACAACTGATTCCGTTCTGAAGCTTAAACTTTAAAGAATCAACATTTACTCTTCTTTCGGCTAGACGTCAGATAATTGTAATAGGGAGATTGTGGTTATTACATTAAATGAAAGCTCAGTGTGTCTAAAAGAAGTTATTTCATACAAAATTCGTTCTAGAGTGATTTATTACTAATCTCCAATCAAAATTGTTTAAATGTTTGCGCAGTGAGGGCGTCAAAAATGATTTAGTCGAAATGATTACTGCAGTCTAAGAGCTAGAAACTACGAACCCTCACGTCAACTTTGAACAAGTGATCTTTCAGTGGTTTAAGCAAGGGCTCACAATACAACAAAGGCTGCTCTAATGTGATGACTTTCTGTATGTATCATAACTTTTACACGATAATCTCGGATTAGACGCAAATTTTAAAAATAGAATTAGAGGCACAAACTGCACTTTAAAATGGAATTTTCAAAGCCCTAGGTACTGTACTTTTACGTTATTCAAAATAGATTTGTCTCAAAATAAGATAGACTGAGGAAAACCGCCTTCCAATCCGCCCTAAATAACATTTTGACTTGTTTGACTGCGTGGCCACTTTTTCTGGCCGTATTGCGGAGATGCTCTGTGTATTTTTTAAATATGGGGTTCATATTGAACTTATCAACTCATTATTATACACATTCTTCCGACGAACGTACTTTAATTGAATTAGTGTAAATTAATTTTTAATGGGCTTATGTAAATTCATTTTTGAATTTTGATGGGCTTATGTAAATAATAGTCACGTGTAGCCAAGCGTATTCTTAACACTTCCATGTAGGGATCAAACCTGCAATACACTTGGGAGGTCCGGAAAGTAAAAGATATTCCCAAAACACTTTACGGAAGGACTGCCATGGGATTTGTTTACCGTTCTTTACATTATTATTTACAACACCTTTGAAAAGGGTTTTCTTATCTTTTAATTTTAAATTTGTTTAACAGCCCTCCGTTACACTATACGCCTCATAATCGACAAATACTCTAAAGGTTTACTCTAATTTAAAAATATGTTCAGAAATTGGCGGGATTTTGAAAATATTTAATTTAATTAGCCTTCAGAGTTAAATTCGAAGCCATAGATTTCATATAGTGTAGTGTAGTAGCGAGTTGTTGACCTCACCCAGCACTATCAGTATTGAGGTGTTTGATCTCAGATGTGTTTCTATCTTGTGTTTAGTCTGTCAACTGTCAACACACTTCCTAGTCAGTAGTCACAGTATGTCCAAGCTACTGATAACACGGTCACTCTCCTAGTGACGTCACTGTAAACCAGCTGATGATAAGAAACAACTGTGACCTTTGGTCAAATGCATTGGACTAATGTGATTGCTCATCTTAAAGGCCTGCAAATCGTATTTAAAAATATATGTTGTAACGGTCCGAAATTCAGCTAGAACTATTGACAAAATAAAGAAAAGTTCTACGAATTAATTACCAACAAAAGTTTAGTATCTGCGGAGACCGCCTATAAAATTACCAATTTTGCAGCACCAATACAGTTTGAGTGCATTTCGTTCAAAGTCAGTTTTCAAAGAGTGCACTTTCGTTTAGTAATGTATGTTCACTTACTTATTTTTGTTGCCATGAGCGTAACGAAGGCCCTCTTGACCGAGAGCATCACCGTGAGCAAAGCAAATTATTATAAAAATACCGCTAAAATAAAATTAACGAGCAAAATTCTAAAGAGAAGCTGTCCATTAAGTGTGAATTAAGCATGCAAAGAGAGACAAGGGACAATGATGCACGTTTCTAATATGGCTTATCAGGAGGGTTTGGCTGTCCTGGCTTACCGCGGACAGGCTAATGGGTTAGGTGACACATGGCTACAAACCGCAGTCTACAGTGAAACACTACACTACCCACCGGGGCCTGGTTCTTGGCGAATTTCTCATCTGTAATGTCTCTAACGATTTTGATCAGGAAAATAAATCCTGGTAAATCATGATAATCTTAAATCTTAAAGTTAGCTTTAACACTAAACAACAGAAAACCATACCGATACATGATCAGGAGACGAGATTTTCAAAGTAAATCCAATGCTAAATATACAAATAAGTACAACAAATAGAAAACAAATAAAGCTATATTGGTAAGTTAATGAGTTAGAACTATTTATTTTGGTAAATAAATTATACTTAATTTAAAAATAAGTAAACACAATCTTTAAGGATAGGTTGATTAAAAATGGGCATTGATCATTAAATGATTTCAACTGCATAAATTTCAAAGACTTTGTTCACTACTTTGTATGTTCAATTAGTAGCTTCGTGCATTTAAATAGATCGAAATGTTATAATTACACAAGTACGTTTAAACATTCAATGACAATAAATTCACGATCGATATAAGTTGCTTCCAGCCAGATACTGTATGATAAAGGATCGAGAAATTTAAAACTGGTAACTATAACATAGCCGACAGTACCTAGTATTTATAAACAGTTTAGGAACTTGTAATAGAGAACCATTTAACAAAATCCTAAAAACCCGACATACATTATCGTTAGATTAGCAGTTTAAAGATGCCCACAAAACAAAGTGAAATGTAGAACAAAGAGGTGCGGTTTCGCGAAAGTGTCATTACGTTGATAATGTCTAGGGGAAACTTGCAGGGCATAGAAAATGGATCGGAAGAGCGGCTATTAAGGTGAAGGATGAGTTTTCAGCGACAAAATTAACTTCAGTTTATCTTCCAGCTTCATTCCTCTCTCAGCGCTGTGGAAACACGTTCATGAACTCTTTGCTTACTTTAGATTATACATTCTAGTTCATAACCACCAGTTAAGGGAACTTGTGCATAAAGAACAACACTACACTCTTTGGATTCTATTAAAGTTAACAAAGCCGTCTTAGAAAACGTGTTTATCATTAATTTTATAAGCATTATAGAGCTCTATTGAACTGAACTTTTTGTAGTATAGACGCATTTTTAATGCATGAAAGGGATTGCTAGACATGAAGAAACATTGTGTGATAAAGAGACCTTTCGTAAACATGAATATCGTCTGAAGGCAACACAGCCTACAAACTTTGTTTAGGCTCAGTACATTATTTACATGCTGTGCTCAAAAACACCAAAGTTATAAATAGCATAACTGTACGTGAGTTTAAAAACTATTGTAAACAAAATTCAATATGTTCCTTAAAACGGATTAGAAGCCAATTTTCTGATTTTTAATTTGAGAGCCCCTACGTTGATCGTGAAAGTACAGTACTTTTAGAGCTCTGCAAAACTAACACTATTTGTTAACATTGGCTTTACTTCAGTAAATTAGTTTTTGTTGCTGTTGTTTTTGTTAACAGTTTTGTTGTTTTGTCAACGCAAATAATTTTACAATAAAAATTTTTAATGTTAAATTTAACAGTGAAATATCAAACATGTGGCACCATTTACCATAATCTGCAGATACACTTCATCTGATACAGAAAACATAATACACTTCAAAAATGAAGAAGGCCACCGAGAAAAAGTGAAATTTCGCTCTTTAAGCGTTGAAACCCAGTCACTCTCATTAAAGAGTGGCTCGATTTTCACTCTTTGGGAGTGGCTTTCACTGTTCATATTTAGAGTGTAAAAGTAAGTATGTTGCAGGCAGAAAGCCATCACGTCAGAACAGCGTTTGTTGGATTGCAGAATCATTAAAGGCGCTTCTTCAAAGTTAACACGAGGTTTTGTAGTTTCCAGCCGCTCGCAAACATGACTACTGTCATCGGTCACACTATGCATCGCCATTTTTGACGTCCGTACTGCGCAAGAATAGACTAAGTATTACAGTCCCGTTTGAAACAAAATAAACATCCAGCGTTCAGTGAGTTAAAACTCCGCCGGATTAAGAACCCCGCTGCCAAATCTCACAGACTAAATGTCGCCCGGTTAACTTTAATGTGGAGGGTAAACTCTTATCAGCCCCGCCACGCCCGGGGTGAGAGAGAGAGAGTGAAGATAACTTCACGTGGAGTTACATACAGTACAGTACCAGTGTAGAGTAATGTGGCTCATTAAATCAACAGAGCAAGCTTATACAGCTGGCAGCAACCCAGATGCAGTGCCACAGGGGATAATCCGGCTTTGTTAGCTGCAACCCACAGAGTATATTTACTACGTTTATCTTTATAATTTGTCATGGTTTACGGAGAAAACGCAGATATATGCCGATACAATACAACAGAGGAAGTACGTGTACGCTTATTCAATATATTATCGAGAAGATCTTAAAAATCAAAAGTTACAAAAAAATACCCTGTTTGTTAAAAAAAAAATTTTTATTTTCTGTTAAATGACTTAATCCGGCCCGTTAAACCAAGGGTGCAATCTCCCCAACGCACATATCCCCAGTTTGTTTGAAGGCATAATCCAGCTTGCGGCACTCGGTGGTTTGTTTGCAGTATTAGCGCGGTCTACTGAATTAATATTCCGGATTTCATAAAGCTCATGGCAGATTGTTTAATTCTAGCAATGTTTTGTGCGACTGGTTGATGCTGACATTGTGTTGATAGCATGTCATTTGCGTATTAGTAGAGGAATATTCCGTGCCGTGCATAGCTGACGTTGATAAAACATACTGTTGGGCTGAAGGACTTTGGGAAACTCAAATATAGCAATTTCTAAAAACCGAGAGTCCAATTACATTTGTACTTAAAACGAGCAATCGTCACTCTCGGCATCAAATACTTTCTAACGAAATTCCTGATTAGGATTAGGGCCTATTGTTGACGTTTTTCTTGGAATACGAAACATAAAACAGAAGAAATCGCTGTTTGAATCCATTGTTTTATTAATTGAAATTGAGGCAAAATTAAAACTGTAAGGCAATATTTAGATAATGTTGGGGTCATAAAAAGGGATTGACCTAACCAAGTCGGATTTGAAAGAGGAAGGGATTGCAGTTCAATAGTCAAAAGACCGAAGGCATACAGACATGTACTCAATAAGATTTGAACACTGCTTGGGAAATCATAATTGATAAAACACGGTTAAAATGGCGTTTTCCTAGAGGTTTCAACGTAACTGGCGAGTCCTTTGCAACATAGCCCGGAGCGGAGACCGTTCCGACTTGGAGAAGTAGGACGCCATCAAAACCACTTAAATCCAAAGTTATCAGAGAGATCTAACATTTAAATTTAAAATGGGAAAAGTAAAACTCACCTTAACTCCTGCAGGAGAGTCTCGCCGTGGCCGATGGTAGAGACACAGGCGTCCAAGCAGGAGTCCCTCTGGCGTGCGCACTCCTCTAACTGCCTCTCGGCAGCTTCCAGAGTTTCAGGCGCCTCATCACAGTTCTCCTGACGTAGCTCTTCTAGCCAACCTTCGAGCTGAAACACAAACCAGTAGGTAAGTTATACAAGCTACCTTTAGTGATTATTTCTAGTACACAGTGAAATAGTGATGACCCACGCATCGTTGGTGTAGACGAGAAATAGTAAAGGGCAAACAAAGAGCTTGGGAATTTCGGAGAATCGCCTTTTGAATTATTATCCAGATAAATATTATGTTTGAATGGGATCTTCATATAGTGGATGAATACAAAATGTTAGCTTTTTCTTCTTTTTAATGAATTACAAAACATGTTTATGTTTCTACGCAATAAATTATTTGATTTGGGTCTTTCGGCGAACAAATTCCCACTTAAGTCATTAACAGCGTACATTTTACCAGCACGAGGGTTTTCATATTTTCACGAAGACGAACTTAAAAATATTATGTGCTAGAAGATCTTTTGGGAGTTCTTCATTGGAAATCTGTGGGAAAAGAAGACCACATCAATGCTGCAATTATGCCCAAGTCATTCAGCAAAGCCGCTTATTATCGGAGAAACTCAATCGGCAGTATCCGATATCACATTCCCGCCATCGAGATATCATTAACACAATCAACCTCCCGTGCCAACTGATATCTTGATGAGGGCAACGATCAGACACAAAGTTGGAACGGATTCTAAAGTTTGATGGATAAACCTCCGCCGCTATCCAAGCCAATGAAGAGAAACCGGCGAGCTAGTGACAGAGAAAAGTAGTAGTGATATTCTAGAGCAGGTTGGCCATAACAGAGCAGATATGCTAATGAGATGGAGTCGAAGCATGTTAACCACGGTGCAGTGAGAGTCTACACCAGACACCTAGGTCAAGAACTTCCCTTGCGAGTCCGGAGAGAGTTTAGTCAGCGGTCGCGAGAGAGTATCAAACAATCAACTCTTAGGTTTAATCAATCCTTGGCGAAGGAAATAACAGGTATTTCGCGATAATGCTGAAGAGGTTTGAAAGCATCGTATATAGGTTCTTTCAGTTCAGGATTTATACTTTGCTAGCAATTGGTAGAATGGAAATGAATGAAGGCTATTACTACATCATCGACAAAAGAATTTTCCTGTCCGTAGATTTTCGAAACGAATGTAATTCGGATAGCATTTAGTAGTATTCATTTTATTTTGTGTATAATTGTTATGATTGAGAATGAAAACGTGGTACCCTAAATCGATGAATTTGGTTACAACAGTTTCCACATGATGTCGTCTTTTCAACTAACGTTTCTTTTATATTTGACTGAAAATCGTCTACTTATATACCCAAAACATTGCTTGACCGTTCATCAAATACCATAATATTATGGTATTTATAGTCTAAGGATTTGTTAAGTATTTGTTACTACATTATATAACAGTGTGATAATTATTAGCAGGCTATTTATTTATAAGTTAAATTAAATTTATTGTTTGTTCATATTATTTATTTATTTACAATCTTATTACTGTATGTTACAATGTTAATGCGTTGATATTAATTAAATCACATGAATATGTTCGAATATGTTCTTTTGAATATGTTTGATATATAAAAGAAAAATATTGTTTCATGCATTTAACTTGGTTTGTTTCATTAAAAAAAATAAAACGTTATTTAGTATTTAAACACGTGTACCACCAACCTAAAGACTAGTAAACATAAGTAAATTCTACTGTGTAACAATATTGTACATGATATAGCCCTATGGGCCAAATTTATAAAGTTTGAGTTTGAATGTGTTCATCAAATAAAAACTTTATTGTTATACCCACATTTAAAGAACTAATTAATTTTCTGATTCCAATTTAGGTTCAATAACTACCTTAATGTTTGAATTCGTACATAAGTGTAAGTATAAATTATAATAGCTAACTTAGCCTTTGAAAATCATCTCACTATAACGGTGCTTTAATAAGAGAACTTGGTCTTCGTTTTTTCTCCTCTCATTGTCACCCACATAATTAATCAATACATTTCCATTAAATATTAATTATTTAGTACACTATGGTTTGTGTAGCCTACATAATACGCCTCTTGTAAAACGACCGCGTCCGTCATGCAGTGTAATTTACACGGACATTGTCTCTTCAACGATCGACCTTGCTCGAAGTGCTTGGTGCGTGACGCATCCTTCGCGAATCTTTTCAATTTGTTATTACAAAGATCTTTCCAATAAAAACCTTGTGTAATTAAATCTATCGACCCTAATCCACCTAATGGCCAAGTTGGTCACAGAAGTTTGTGTGCTCTGTGGTCTGGGCTGACGTCAGCACGCGGCAGCAGCACATGCGCTCTTTGCTGACGCCCAGATGGTTGCTAGGCAACCGTACACACCGGGAGTCCGCTACACTGACGTCACAATCTGTGTAAACAACCACAACAGTCTCTTCCGTTAATCATTCGTTCATTGTCAGCTTCAGTGGTACATGTTACTGACGACTGTTAAAAAGCAACGATCTGTTCTGTAACTGTTTGTTTGTATTGAAAACTACTAACACTTTAAATACCGTATTGCCTGTAGATCCTAGATATGTTGAGATTTTCACACGATGCATTTCGGGCAAAAGTTGCCCATTTTCACTTGATCAAATCCTAAAGAGGGACCTTAAAGTACTTAAAGAGGTCCTAAAGTGGGATGAATAAATTCTCTACTAACACTTTATGGTGGCAGAAGAGACTACTGTAGAACTGGTGAGAGACTGATATTTCTTTAGGTTCCTCAAGGCTTAAACTTACAATAGAACGTTTGAAAAACGAACCTCTGCATCGCTATTTTATTTTACCATCACTTCCTGTTTATTCATTTGAGTGCTGAACCCAAACTAATAATAACCAATCGTATTGAAAAGGATCAGCTCAGCAACTGAAAAAGCATATTGTTTCAAACAGTGTGAAAATATCTTCTTTATCAGTTCATAATTGTCACTGAAAAGGTATTTTATTGAATATGACAAATTTGAATATAGAGTTGATGAAGCAAGTGGTATAAGAAACACTCGATGTCTTTTCCTCCTTGAGGAGATGACCATGATGTGATGAATATGTTTCTTTCAGCATATAACAAATGTTTCTCTGTACACAAAGGTGGCGGATATTTCACAATGTTCCGCTTGAGATGAGGTAGGATATGCGGTAGAACGCGAGACATCTGAGTTTAGTGAAGAAAGCGTGTTGAACTAACGCCGGGTGTCGAAGTGTTAGTAACTCCGTGATCAGTTGACTTGTGTCGTGTTCTCCACGGTTAGTTTTCACTTTGCTAAACATTTGTCAATCAGTCCTTGGTTGCTAGAGAGAGGTTGGAAAGTGTTTTGTTGATGCAGTTAAGAGGAATGAACACAACACATACCTAGACTCTTTAGGAGCTCAGGCTCTTTTACTTTTCAAGCTGCAAGTCTTGAAACTATGATATTTTGTTTTGACAAATTAAATTTGCACACTCGCTACATTCATATGAGTCACGTTAGCGAAATTCATCGCTAAGAGTTATTTAAATAATTACTTTTCAAGCAAGAAAAATCGCTTGCTTCCTAGATCCTAATGAGCGAGGATTAAAACGACACTTGAGGTACGCGAGAGATGAACGATACTTTTGTCACTATATGCTAATATTGAAAAATACATTTCAAATTAGGTATTTAATTTTAAAAGAAACCCAAAGTAAACAACATTTACTTTAGTGATGAAATATACCATAGTCAATAACTGTTGAATATTATAAACGCATCAATGGCAAAATGCATTTAAAGAGTGTCTAATCATCAATCACTTTATAACGCTTTGTACAAAAGGAAAGTTCATGAACTAATCGTAGACTCGATTTGATCCTCACCTCTTACCAGTAGAGTCGTTTTAGAATTTTTTATTATAAATTGCCTGGATAAATTATTGTCTATAATAGAAATATATAAAAGGACTTAGTAAATACTCGTTTGTCAAATCCAAAATAGAAAAAGCAGGCAGATGATACTACGAAAACAGGGCTATTACACAATGTATTACGAGCTAAAACCAAATCGTTTCAAGACAATTAAGAGATCTTGGGAACAATTATGGATTTACATGTCGCACAATATGATGTTGGCGAAAATCAAATTTCGTACACAAGTAAAATTTCGTAGACAACTAAAAAATTAGTATTGAAGAAGACAAAAAGCAATATCATTCCGAACAGCGAAACGTTTTATAATTAGTAGTTATATTTATAAAAATGTTGTAAAAGAGTAAGCATAATTCGGTCTTAGAGCTTACCTGGAAAAACAAAACATGATAAAAGTGGACGCAAGGGCGGCAAGGCCCAACGCAACAAAAAGCGTTTGATTGTGCCTTTGTTAGAGGTCTCAAAGATTGTGCTACACGTGAGGTAATTAAAATTTCTGTTAAAATCGTATTGAGCCTTTACACTTAGAACTCTTGATGGATTGCTACATTTCACACGGGCTGCTGCACAATTAACGACGTACAACCGTGTGTACCGTGTAGTGTGTGGTTAAGTGTGTAAGGGCCTCTTAAGCCTCTGTCAAACAAAGGAAAGCTTATTAATAATAACGCACTCGGGATAATGGGCTCTTAAGCAACGGCAAGTTTGCTAACAAACCTTGGAAAACAACAGCCACTGTAGGTTTTGCTCTTCTTGTTATAACTCTGTACAATTTCTTTCAAGCTTTACTTTAATTTCTTCTTGTGGATTGCGATTGCGAGTTGTAAAAATAAATTATAGCCGTCGCGTTGCCACAAACCGCTATCGTGAATCCAGCGATTTTCTATAATGGAGGTGATAATTTACCCCAAAACGGGAATTTGTTCTAAAAGAAAACTTTTGAATTGAACGGTTAGGATCTAAACGAGGCCATTAGTAGTTTAAACTAGTTAGTAATTTGAACAATAATTTAAGCTTTACTCAACTTGTAAAAGAAGAGTGAACTAAGACTGACGCTTTATTATTTTTAATCAGTGAAACTAGTAAAACAGTTTTTGTCCAGTATGGTGCGACTGCCAGTACGATGTACGATATTACAGACCACACATAGGACAGTGGGTGTTGCAGGGTCGGGGATAAGTGGGTCGCATTCTAATTGCACGCTGCTTACAATGCAAGACACCACATCGCGGTCCTTACTCGCTCTGCAGTCTGCAGTGTACCGACACGACACCGGAACCGCAAACTCACTTTCCAAACACCCACTCACTCGTCATTGGCTAATATCAAGGTTGGTAGTCCAAGAAAACTCACTTGCGGAGATGTGGCTCCATTCAACCTCGATACAATATTTCCCATCATTTAAAATTACGATACATATAGAAATAGTCGTCACATTAGAGTAGCATTTGTTAGATTGCAACCTCTTGCATAGCCATTCAAAGGCGCTGGTTCACAGTTGACGCTTGCAGACCTAGTTTTTGACTACAGTCATCGGACAGACTATGTTGTCATTTTTGAACGTCCTTTATGTGCACCTTTAAGGTAGGCAGATTGGTGATTGCTGATTGCACAAGGTCGTGAGAAGATATACTCCTCCGATAAGAGACTCCGATGACGCTGAAGCCCCTTGACCACAGAACCAGCCTGCGAGCTCAGTTTTTGCCTTCCTGACAATGCCTTACTCCTGACAATGTAATGAGATCAGGACTGAGGAAGTGACCCACGGAGGAACGAAGGGTAAATTTGGTTCCTAAAATGTTAAGGAGGAATTACGAACATTCGTATTATATTTTAAGTTTTCCTGTTATAAAACAGGTAGTCCATAGCTCTATATTACAGCCTGTGGCAGCACTTTGGTGAAAGGGTGTAGTGCACCTTAATAATACTAAAAGTAACCAACCGATGAATTTGAAGACAGATTTAAGAAAGTCCTTCAGAAATATCAGAAGCTTGCAAGATTACAGCCAATCCTGGGGATTTGAGATTGCTTTTCCAAAACGTGATCCTCCAATTTAATACAGATCCTCTCTATTTTCCAGCGCTCGTCTTCTGCTTACTCTAATCATTCCCACAGCATCCTTCATCAGGTTTTGGCCCGCTATTTGCAAATGTCATCTGCAAATAGGAAAGAAAATTCAGCTGAAAATGGCTTGGTTTAGTATTTACAGTTCAAGCGGATTACTGACGGGCCCTGTAGTTTGAGCAAACTGTGGGAAAGAATGTCTTCTATAATCTGAACTAAGGCCGTGATTATTCTGCTAGTGGTTTGCCCACTAAGGTAATTGGGATTTGTGGAAGGGAATTAATAACACAGTTTACCTTCATAATAATTATAAGGAAATTCATTTAACTCTATATTAAAAGGTAAACAGGAAAAGTTTGTCTTGTTTAACGAGGCGACGTTAGGACGACAAAGTCCTCTCTACCACTCAACTTCGACCTTTACCTAGCGTCACCATAAAGTCACTTTACAAGCTGTAAGTGGTGTGAATACGTGGATCGAACCCGCGCCACCAGTGTGATGAGCTCCGGAGTCGTGCGCGATACCAATCCGCCACGTATCCGTCACGGTAAGTTACATTGTTGTTTTCTTAACACAGCTGATCAAGTTAGTAGTGACTCCTTCAAAGAGTACAACCTCCACTGCGTGACTGTATTAAAAGCTTAGCTTAACGGTCATAGCTTGGAGACTAAAAGTTGGATCGAGCCAAATTTGTTTTTCCTGAGCTATTCTGTGTTCGACATAAAATTATACCGAGTTTGAAAAAAAGTCGGATAAAAGTGTCGGAGATAAAACTTAGTTGTTAAAATCACAAAATGGTAGTTAGCTAGTTGGCTAACAAAACATGCTGGACCCATTTTTATACGGTTAAATTTGATTGTGTTGATCCAAGAAATAATCCTACAAAGTATGTCCACAGCGTTCAAAATCACCCCGTATAGTTATGCTTACACACTCTTGGTTGAAAGATGTTGAAGAGTACATGGCGTATGCAATAATCTTGACATCTAGAAGTGAAGCAAGCCTTGATACTGCAGTACTGGAGTATATTATCAGCTGTGTATTGACCACAGTGGAGTGAAGGGAAAGTGTTTGGTTACCTTGACCAGCTTGTACAAGTGCAGGGTCTCGCCGTTCTACATTCACTGTAACATCTACAACGTACTAGACTACCTTCTGTACGGGCATTTCCTTCTTAAACAGTCATAAAATTGTCTGCATGGAAGCATCAGTATACCGCCAAAGTTTGCGAGAAAACTGATAATGTTTGAAAAAGCGAAGCGTGATATTGAATCTGTCGGTAGCTGTCACCGGCCGTGGACTTGTAGCCGGGGGTTTCTGGTTGCTGTTTGTTTCTTTACGTTTTTGTGCTGTTTTGCTTTTAAGGCTAGTTTTTAAGATTGTATTCTTTTACTTAAGAAAGGTGCTATGTTGTTTGGTTACGTTTGACAGGCCAGCTTGAGCTAACCAGCTTATAGGCTACCCCTTTTTCCTATGTGTTTTGTTATAGGTTGATTTTCGCCTCGCCTGAAGGTGGAAACAGACTGCACATTCCGAAACGTCGTAATTTTCTTGTTTACTAACAATAAAAAAGGTTTTTACTAATAATAATCTCAGAACTCAGAAATTTCCCCATATTGACAAAAAACTTCAAACAAAGAATTGTACGGTATTTCGCCGACTACCAATTTTTTTAGACTTATAAACAATTAAAAAATTGTTCTAAAAAAGTAAACAATCAACGACTTGCAAAAAAATGTAAACATAGATTTTTCATCCCCATTATGAAATTATAGTATAGCTAAATGGTTGTAGTTCATTTTTGGTAGACATGTTCAGTACGGTAACGTATATATTTATACCGAGTTTCATTGACATCGGATCATAAACACAGATTTTGTAGTCTGAACCCCCATTTCTGGAGGGAAATACCCCCAAAGGGAACTTGTGGTGTAAATTATCCCCCATTTGCAGAAAATTCGCTAGGATTCTCGTTAGCGCGTGTTTACGCGTTGGCTATGTTTTTATTGACTGGGACTCGTGGCGTGGTCCTGTAATCCAGCTTCATGGAGGTCAGGTTTTGAGGATGATATAGGTCTAAAGCGGCTCAGATAGTCTCAGTGATCATCTGATGATACCCGCATCAACTCTCACCATCGTTTAGACATATCAGACCATCACCTGCGTGGTTCGGAAGTCACGTTAAGCCGTTGGTCCTTGTATTTCCATTGGTCATTGGGCTATTAATTAATGACCCATTCTAAGGAAGAGTCGGCGTTAGTTTGTAACAAGGCTACACCTCACAACTCATTACTACCACTCACCCCTCACCACATATTTGCCTTAAAATACCCTCATGAGAGTGATCGGCATCTCAAATAATGATTTAGTGATTCTAAACCTCTCCACTGACATCTAGGTCCGATCACACCTTAATTCGACCACAGTTTCACTGTCGAACTTTATACTCCTGCTAGACAACATTCCATTTTACTTTCTCATTGGTTGCTTCGTATCACTTCGCTGTTTTACGATGACTTTTATTTTCTTTCCTTTTAAGAGTGAAAGCCAGAAGCGATGCGTTTGGTGATGTTCGTTATCTTATAATATACGAGCATGTGGTTGAAAGCTCCTAAATATGAGAACCTCTAGAATCAGTCAAAGGTATAGAACTATTAATTCAAGAACTAAATCAATTTATAGTGCGGGCCAAAGACCAAATGAATGATTTTTTCAATTTTAAAGAAATTGCAAGTAAGATATGCATTAAACTTAACTTTTAATAAAACTAAGAACAAATGAATATCACAAGAAGAAGTATAGTTTACTGAACTTAAACCCCTATGCTAACAAAACTTCTATGAACAGTGTATCGACAAGTTGAAAAAAATAACAAAATTTAACTTTAATGACTGAATTAAAACACACGTAATTTTTAAAACAGTATAACTAAATGTAACTGTATTAATTCAATTTAAAAGCTTATACTTCTTGTTTTCATTCCTTTTATCTTAATAACAAAGTAAAACATAAATAGCTATAATTAGACATGGAACAGAGTAATTTGAACAAAAGAAAGGAGAAAGTGAGTCAGATGAAATTGAAGAAGTCTGGGTAATGAGATTTTGACAACGTCCTCCAACATGAGGAACTGCGGAACTGGCGCCATCTAGGAGAGAAGGAAACGCGGAACTTGGCATGAATCGGGCACAATGATGATGCGATGTTTCGTAAGAGAACATTATACGTAAGTTTCGATTATATTTGAGCCCGTGGGCGAGGGGAGCCAACAACTACATGGGGGCCTTAACCAACACACACTTAGATGACCTAACTATAGGATTACGGGATATATGAATTTGATAGCTTATTAATTTGGAATTAAATTGAGTATGAATTTGATAATAGCTTATTTAATTTGGAAATTTAAATTGAAAACTATTCGTAAAAATACATAATGTGTACGGGACAGTTTTAAAGCGACCCTGACTCGGACAACCTAATAGCCTATGTCACATAGTCGTAAATGCCCCCTGCTAATAGTCTGAGACCAATGGGTTTCACTTTCATCTATATAAGACCTCGTATATAAAAGCATTCGTACAACAACAGTGGAAACAGTTATTTAATAAAACCAATTCACTTTCATGAAGTGATATAAATATTTAGTAAAAGTACCTTCGTATTTACACCAGTATACCTTGTGTAGACCCAGTAGATCGTATTTACATCCCAATGTTCATTTTGCGACGATTATCGCATCTTCTAAGGAGTCCTGAGATGTCCATAGGCAATTGACACCAGTTAAAAACCATTATTACACTATTTTCAAACGATTTACCCCCCCCACCGACTATAGAAGAAGCGGCAAGCACCGCGAAATGATCATCGGAATGTAAAACCCCAAATCTTTGAAGAAGTAGCCGGCAACACGATTGTAGCTTTTTTGCAAAAACGCGGTTCACCATTTCCATGACAAAATGTAATTATATCTGGCAAAACTAAACTGTATTCAACGAGAGGTCCTAAAGTCTTTTGATCGAATTTCGAATAACATCCAAAACTTTAACTGTACTCATGTTTAAATGACAATTGAGAACATATTCCTAGGTTGGATAGCAGAGATAAGAGCTATTTATAAAAAATTAAATAATGAGAAAGAAAATGGTTGTTGTAACGTTAATTGCCAAATACATCACCAAAAGTTGTTGCAACATCGTTCATAAAAAAGAGTGTAGCAGTTGGGGAGGAAGTGTGCATTCTCCAGTGAGGCACAGCACGATATGGCAACCACGCTCAGTGATGGAAGTGACGATTGATCTAGCGTTTTTCTTTTATACAGAATAGTGACGTCTGTAGAGAGTTTCTTTGGTCTGTGGTGGGATGTAGGACTATAACCACTTTTTCATTGGAACAGACAAATGCTTTAAACTGACTACATAAATAATCACATCCGCTACAGATAGTGTGCCCGAGGGATGGTGTGGCAGGTCATGACCCTCGTGACCAATGTTCTGTGTCTCCATTCAGTGCCTCATTTACTCTACAAGAAGAGGTTACACCTACCTCATCGTACACAACACCATTGTTACAGGCAGTTTCTCTATTCTACGCAGAAATGTGACAACGAAACAATGTAGAAAGTTTACCAAGACTTGTAACTGTAATTGTGCTCTGGCGAGTTCGGTGTTTAAGTACGAGTCAAAGTTCAGAAGTTTTGGAATTAAGCTACTAAAATATGATGTTTTAATACACAAAATTAATTTCGTTAGAAATGTAAATACCTTTGAATTAAAATATTAAATTTAATGGTACATAGGTATTAAAATAAGGTCAAAAAGTCAGGTTTTAGCATAACAGATTTTCGTGGAAGACAATGTTGCAGACATTTTGTTCATTGTTCTTTAATTCATCGGATAGGTATAGGCCTGCCCCTTCAACCAAAAGTGAAAATGGTTTTTAATATCACACAAACTTAAGTGCCAGCAGCATCGCAAACTCCTTTTCACTGATATTGTTGGGGTTGTCTTATGGCATTTTAAATGAGATCTCTTGCACACATCCAAGGTGTCTTTAAGACATTTCGGACGTACTTCCTCAAGTAACATTAATTTAGGTTTAGGACATTTTTCTACCATAGGTTTAAAACTAAGAAAAACCAAGTAACCAGCCACGTGACACAATAGACGAATGAAACAATCACAGCTGTTGTCCGTGCACAAGGACGTTTGCAGTGGACACAGTCAGCTGTTGAAATGATAGCAACACAACAACAATACATTGTAGTTGTGAGTTCAACACTCCAATCTTCTCCAATCATTGTTGTACACGGAGAGGCAAGGTCGGGTGGGATTGGATGTGGCCGACATCGGGGATAAACGCGAATTGGTTGCCTACTGTGCATTCATTGGTGGACCTTCTGTACAACAAGGTTAAAGTATTGGTGTTGGTAAACTTCCATCAGGGAGACGAATATACGTTGATAGGAGCTACAATGAAAATCGTGGTACCTTGGAGGCAAATGTTTTAGTTGACGAATGTCCATTTGGCAGAAAATAATCCTATTTGCCTGCACGCCGTATAGAGCAAAACGTCGTGCAACAAAAAAAAAAAAAAATTTTAGCTTTGCAACAAATTTATATGAGACATAATATGGTATTTGTGACATTACATAAATATGGTATGTGAGACCACTCAGCACGTCGCATGTTTGTCCGATTTTCACGAAACTTGGTATAAATGTTCCTTTTGGAAATCTCTAGGTTAAGTTCGTTAACCAGAAAAATCGGTCCACTGGAAGTGCCTGTTGAGAGGGCGTCGTCCTGATATATCAGGTCAAAGTGATATACACGTTTTATCACGTTTCATTGAAATGTAGTCTTGGATGGGGGAAAATTTGTGGTTCAAGACCACGCGCACGTCAACCCTTTGGTTTATTGTGCTGAAAATGTAGTCTTGAGAACATACAACGAAATATTTGGGTAAATTATCCCCCGTTAAAGGACACTCGCAAGAGTCACGGCAGCGCTTGTGACTACGATACAGCTATCATTTAAACTGTCACATTTTCTGGAAAGATTTAACACCTTATTAAGTTAAATAAATTTAATTTCTGTATGGTAAAAATTAAAAGTATGTTTGAAAGTTTTGAATATTTAAAATATGTTATGTATAATTTAACATTGTGCATGTGTGGAACGAATTTTATAATGAGTCAACATACAAAATCCAGCAATTTGCTTTGTACATTACAGCATTTTTTGAACCAGCGCAAAATCTCTACTGCATGTTAGATTGTAGACAAGCATGAACCTAAATAAGCTGATGTTGAACAATTCAGTCAGTTCGGTTCAAAACCTATCATACGTGGTGAGCTCTAAAATTTCACGACGTACAAAGCCCCAAAAATCAGTCATCTGACAATATTGTGTGTACAACCGTACATCGATCATCAATTTGCCAATACGTATCTCGATTACAATTCAATATGATGACATTCAAAACAAATCGCAGCTGTATAGCCTAAGCTCACTTTCACCCAAATGACTTGCACAACGCAGCCATTCATCTTGACATTCTAGTGTAGCGCTGACATTCTATATGAAGATGACACAACCTTCCTGAACACCTGTATTATATCACAACTATTGCGACCGGTCTTCGACTTTACAGTCAGTCTAAAATTTTGTTTAACAACTTAAATATTATTGAAAAATAAACGACACATTTTTTACTCGCATAATGGTTTAACGTTTTCGCCAACCATCGATTGTTTAAAACCAAGCAAGATTTCTTAACCTAATGGGTCACAACTTGTACAGCTCCTTCTTTCTTTGAGGTCGGTTAAACACAATATATATATACATATAACGGTTAAAAAGACAACTTTTCTAAGGAAGAAATAGTTATTGAGTTTGACATTTATAAAAATTATAGATCAAGTTACTTTTTTCGATTTATATGTATAGAAAAATACATTATATTCGACTTAAATAAAAAACATGCACATTTAAAAGTATATAGGGTGAGTATTAAATGTCCCCACTTAACTTTAAAAAGGAAAAATGAAAAAAACCCTTTAGGAATGTTTAATAGGTTTCTGAAGCCTGTTACCCCCAAAATTTGGGTGGGAGGGGGGTGACGCAAAGTACGTCAAAACAAACTTCAGGGTCCAATAAAAACA
This sequence comes from Matsumurasca onukii, assembly GCA_018831715.1. NCBI lineage: Eukaryota > Metazoa > Arthropoda > Insecta > Hemiptera > Cicadellidae > Matsumurasca > Matsumurasca onukii. Next base: position 19,707,656 of record CM032063.1, on the reverse strand, counting down.
CTACCCGAAGGGTTTTAAAAATATTTCCTTTTAAAAGTTAAGGTGGGGACATTTAAAACTCACCCTATATATAAAAATTTTGTCAATTGACTGAAGAGATGATGGAAAGCTCAAAACTGCAAACCATTTTGTTCTACGACGTTTCGTTCTCTCTGGAGATAGAAATAAATAGCTCTTTTTCCTATAGAAATTTCCTGACAATCCCTGATCAAAAATAAAATGCGAAATTCGGACAGAAGGTTAGCGTACTTCAAGACGTGATAAAATTGAGGCTATTCGAAACATACATTTATGCAGCATACTCGTAGTGTGTAGAAGACACTGACAAACAATGAGGGTTGCAACTAATATCTCACGTCAACACCAGTGTGATTGTTTATCTTGTTCATTCACCCGAACCATTTTAACGAACGGTGTCATTTAAACACGTGGCAACAAAGAGTCGACGAGACGAGTCATTTCTCATTTAACGATTTATTTCAAAAAGAAAGTAGCAGTGAAAATGCGTAAACAACTTCAAATCTTTACGCTTATGATATAACAAGTGTATCAAGACAATGTTTACAGTTGGAGAATACCCACTTTTACATTAAATATCAAACCATTTTAGCGGATTTCCATAAAAAAGAGCGGTTCATTTATACCGTCATATGGAAGGAAACTTAGAATAAAACGAAACGCAGATTAGAGCTTCTCAACTCAGTCTTATGGCAACGCTATATAGGGAGAGAGTAATCATTTTAGATGATAAACACACACAACTACTAACGATAGTAAACTTTACCTAGCTCAACTAATTGGTGTTCTTGTCCGGTTGTCCCCTAAACTTGTTACGCGCGTCTTCAAATTAGCCTGTAATAAAATACCAGACGAAGCTAACAATAGAAACTAAACACGAAAACAATGTGTTGTAAACCCAGAGATCAAAGCTATCTAGATCTTCTACGTGTATTATTTCACGGTGTGGACATGATGATTGCGGTTTAACAACCTTCGAGGTGGTAAAAGCAAAATTTACAAGTGTGATTGTGCTTGTTCAAAATATATTTTAGTAAAATATTTGTGCGTCAATTAGTACAGCGTATCAGAACGGTTCTGGATCAGCCTTGTATAGTAAAGTTAATGTACGGTATAAAATCTATTACAAGTTAAAATCGTTCCTAATCAGAAGTCACCCAAGGGAACAGTCCACAAGGATTCAGAAGTAAATCTTACATTAGGAAACAGGCAATGTGGGATACCACCATAAAAGTCGTTGTTAGTACAATATGATGCCACAAACCAGACCTGGATAATAGGAGAACTTTATCCAAAACGGCGGCGTTTTAAAGATTGGGCCCTTAAAACTTAGTAACGCTGCCATTTCTGGCCGTTATAGTAAACATTTATAGGTCGGAGTCTCGGTATAGTTTTCTATTAATTATGTCCTTTACTTTGATGCCAATCTCAACCTAGTCATTTGAAACATCTGTTTTTCGACTTCCAACAAGAGGTTTTTGGAAGGGACTAGATAAAGTTTGCTATCAAATTAAATCCAATTCAGTAAGTAAAGAACAATACTGTGGACCTCAATGGTTGACTCTAACAGAAATGGCAGCGTATTTAAGTTTAAACTTATCAATATCTAAAACTCCACCATTTTGTTGAGGTTCTGTTTGCGGAATCATATTTCCATAATAATAACCTTTCTGGTATAACATCTGGTGCTCTCCTAAAATATTGTCTCCTGAACCCTTGTGGACCGTTCCTCTTGGGTTATCTTACAAATCAGTTAGCTAATTATATAGTAATGCTAATTAATAATAGTCTATCAACTTTGAAATGTCTACCAATTACCGTAAAAATATATAAAATCAGTTGGGGATCTTTTTTAAACAAACAGATACAAATTAAATTGGAAGACATCCCATCATCCCGAAAATGTTCATAAACATAAACGTGACAATAAATGAACGAGTGAAATCTGTCGTTGTGGAAACAATATTCCCAAAACTCTTGAACGTGACCCCAGAAATGTGACGTATGAGCGAAATGTTTTATGACTAAAGTTAGTTTGGAATTGTGGATCAGCACAACTGCTAACATTTGCCAAGTTTGAACAATGGGCCTTTGTGGCAACCCCTCCTGCTACTAGGCACGGTGTAAAGTTTACCTGAGCGTGGGTCAATCAGCATTGATTCAATCAAGAAACCCATTAAAACACAATTTACATCTCATTCAAACGTTCGCAATTACGTTCAACCCGGCTGTGAACTCTTACGTTAAATTATTCCACTAAATTAAACATGGTTTTGATTCCCTTGTATTTACAGTTGCAATGGTATTTGTAGTTAAATATTTATAAAAAATAAGTTTGTGGAGGCTGCGCTTATTGGTTAAGTTATAGTAAAAGTTTGATACAAGTAGTTTTTCGAATATGCTAACATCTTATTCTTTTCATGCTTCTTACTGTTAGGATTATTTAATCGACTTCAATTCTAAATTCAGGAAATGTAGTTTTATGCCTCGTATAGATGGTCGAAAACTTGACCAGGCTCATGGTTTTGTCAACATTTCTAAAACAGCCGACTACTACATCCATCATCTCAAATTGAAACCTCGTTTGGAAAATCTTTTCACGTCTTTCCTTATTGGCGCAATGCACTTTCGTACTAAATTTCTAGCTTGTAAATCGAAAATACGACTGAAACTGCATAAAAATTCTTTAAAAAACACAGACAAAATACCAATTGGACCAGTCGGAGAAGTTGAAGCAGATACCTTCGCTTCGCTCGGCGGACTAACATTGGTTCCATTAGCAAAGATCCTCAGAGGTCCCACTACTAGTGAATGTGTTATCTATGCACGAAGCTGGCGCTACCTGGTGGCTGGTGCGACAGACTCGCAGCATCAGCCGTGTTTAATGAAACTGTACTCTCTGTTGTTGTTCCCGCGTTTAATTAATTTCTCTGCTTTGTGTCGTGTCTTGTGAAGTGTTGCCAACTGTTGCGCCGCGTGTCGCTGATTTGCGCCAGCTTGTAAACACTGGCCGTGCGTTGAATACGTTGGCAACATTGTTTCCTATACTGAGACAGCCTGCAGGGTGGGTTTGTAAAAGTTGTTTCAATATTTGAAACAATACTGTCTTAGAAACAATACGGTAAAGTATGAGACACGAGTTTTGAAACTACAAGCTGTATAATTATGTTTGTTATGGTTAGATAAGTTTTAAAACGCGATAGGCCTACTTAGATGATGCGACAACAATATTTCCATTGGACGTAAACAGCATACTAGATTTAATTCTTATTAAGTTATTATCAGCAACCAATGGGCCAAAATTAAAAATGTCATTAAGTATGAATAACTTATAAAACCATATTAACGGTATTTAATTGATTATTTCTAAATTACAGTTTTATACTCGTACAACACCTTAGGATTCGTTCTCGAGACAGAAGTTTCAAGCCCGAATGCAAATAGAACATAAGAAAATCTATCAGTTAACATTAGAAAGTACTCAAGCACAAGTTTTAGTTTGAACAGTAACTGTCAGATGTTTCAGTGGAAGTGCTGGTTAGGCCTATATTTCTTTCAAATATATTTTATCAATAATCACGTAATTTTAAAATAAATCTCATAAAATTAAATAATACACAACATTAGTATGCAGAGTGCGACGCTGTCATGCATAATAGTGTAGGGGCACGTAGCACCAACTGTTGCTTACTTACAAGTCCAACAATGCATCGCACTTAAACCAGATAAACCTAATAGTTTAATCACGACCCAAAGTACTGAATGTAAATTCAACTTTATTTCCTTACTTAATGCTGAAAGGACACACATAGAACAAGGATAATTCATAAACGTCGAAAGTGAGGAGCGGTGAATAAGGAAGAAAATAACGTCAAAAGCTATTCAGTAACTGAGAAAAGTTAACTGCGAACACTAATAAGCTAATTAATAAGATCAAAGACACTGCTCGCTCGTTATAATGTAAGGGAGGGTTGATTTCCATCAAAGAACGTTTCCTCAACTGAGATAATTAATTATGTGTTAAATAAATAAACACACATCTCGCTTTTACGTGATAAGTTTAGAAAAATCCTTGAAGTTGTGCATTAATAAAAAAGTTGATTTAGTTTTTAAAGTTGGACAGTATATAACAATAGTATGAGTGTATTTCATCACTAGGTCCTTAATGTCGGTCCTTAATGTCCTTAAAGTCAAGCCTTTTGATACGAGGCCGAGGACGTTAACTATGAGCAAAAATACACTTTTGGTCCGAGTAATGAACAGGTCAGTCATGATACAGGTTAAAACCAAATAAATGGTACTTTTAAATTATATTTTAAGTTAACCACTAATTTATACCCAATATTATGATAAATGTAGAGAATAGAGAACAGATGGCCCGGACCTAACTGAATGATAACATCACCACGTTAAGTAATAAAATAATACAATGTTACGCAGTTCAAAATGTATTTGTCCCAAACCCAACAATTTACACAAAAGCAGTTCATCGTGAAAACGTTACTGACAACAATACTGCCGGATTACTGAAACAGTTAAGTAAACAAAGAAACAAAACAAACGTGTAAATTAATTATTTAACTTTACAGAATCAACGACCGGCACAAGCGTATAAAACAATGTAACTGCTCCGGACTGGATGTAAATGTACTAATGGAGCCGTTAACGACCGAATGTACGTTCAAGTGTCATTTACATTTGCATTTAGTTAATGTTGTGTACTGAAGTGTGAACTGCGTTTAGAACTAGTGTGCAAAATAGTATTCGACATTAAATTAAGAAGATATCGGCGTAAAAGGTAAAAAGGTAAAGTTTATCTTTTTTAACGAGGCGAAGTTAGGACTACAAAGTCCTCTCTACCACTCAACCTCGACCTTTACCTAGCGTTACCGTCACTTTACAAATGTAAGTGGTAACTGCGGGGATCGAACCCGCAACAGCGAAGGGATAAGCTCCGGAGTCGCGCACGATTCCAACCCACTACGGATCTGCTAAACGTACTAATTAAAATTGAACCTGTAGGTACTAGTATTTAGCATGGGGAAAATAAGTGTATTAATTTAAAACTTTATTAATTTTGACAAGGTGTCAAAAGTAAACTGGTAGTGCACCTACAGGCAACAATCATTAACGGGAAAATGCCAATTGGTTGTGAACAGGTAGCATTCAGTTGGACTTCTATAACATAAATTCAATGACAATAGATCATTTTATTCAAAATCTTTGAAAAACAAAATACAAATTAAATGCCAATAGATAGGTTGTACTCAGAGTCTTTGTTAGACGAATGTAGATCAAAGCACAAGGACTCTACTCTAGAACTCCTAATTTCACAAGAGCCCCGCCTTGGGAAGGATACAGGTAAGGTAAGGTAAGATAAGGTGAGGTAAAGGGCACCTCGGGGTAAAGAGCAGGACGAGAGAAAGGGCTTCTGTTAGTGTTGGGTTACCTTATCTAACCCTGGCTTCCGGGCCACAATATACTCGTATATATATCATGTGCAATATACAGTACTCCACTTATATACACGTCACACTGTGTATACAAGTCAGTATACCAGCCACTGTTGTATTGGCAATAAAACTTAGTAGCCATTAAGTCCAAATTTTCGAAGAAAAATCTATATGAAATTAAGTTTATTTGGATTTCCATCCATGGCAATTATAATATAATGGATTCTACTCAAATTTTAAAGGGATGCATATACTGCAGTTTGTTCACTAATTACAAAAATCTTTTTACCTAGAGAGGCAAGAATGTTATACTCTGCTAGCTAAACTAAAACTCCCAAACAACGCCAAAAATCTTTTCAAAATAGTTCAAAATAATATTTAGAGCCAAATATTGAACACATACATCTTTTAATAAATCATAAACATATTTGTTGTCATTATTATTAACTTATCACTTTACGTGGATTTACGAGTATTATGGAATAACACATTATATTAACGGTTTTAAAATAAAAAGTATTAATAATTTTCAATTGTTTTGAAAAACAGAATACATTCAGCATTATTAAAGGTGGAAGAGAAACGACAAAGAGAAACACCAGAGTTAGAGTTGTCTTAGTTAGAGAATAGAGCCGGCAACTCATGAATCATGCTTAATTAATTTATGCTTTCCACGCAGACCTACAGAAACTTGATACCTACAGTAGCAGCTGCTGTGTTAACATTGAATCATTCATCATACTACACTATCTATATACAGGGTGACACGCACTGTACTATTGTATATCATTAGTTTAACACTAATATATAATATTCAAACAAAATTTCAAAACTGCCTATACAAAACATACGCTATTTATTAATAACGGCTTGACTTAATTGTCTCTCAATATGTTTACATTTCCTGGAGGAGGAAAGAAATGAGCGAAGAAAGAAAAGAAAATATTTACCTTCCGCCGAGAGCTGGTCTTTTCATTGCTCGTCAAACCCTAATCTCTCAGCCAGACTCAAGAACAAGGCTTGGGGCTGTGTGCTGTTAATTCTTAATGCACGATTCAGTGATTAACCCTTTTTCTAGCAGATTTAGAGATCACCGCTTGAACTGATCAGATGGGGAATGGATTTTGATTTCTGGATAGTTGTGTGAAATTGCCTAATATTCTGACGATCGATCAGAGCACTACTGGTTTCAAATTAGAGGTATACAGTACTTTAATACACTGCTTTAAGACACTGGCCAAGTATTTGTTCTTATTTAAGAGACTCTTAGAGGGTATTTTAAGATGAATATGGAATGAGGATCTATAAGATTTACTGAGTCGCATAAATCTGATGGGCCAATAAGATTAGGGTACAACCTAAAATTTGCTGGGTTTCTTAAACCGCAAGAACCATTATAGATTCTAACTAGCACATCAAATAGTAGAAAGGTAATATTTATTTTAACACACGATAAATAAACGTCCCAAACCTCGTACCTCAATATTCTCAGATGCAAAATGTTAGAGATATAAGCAAGTAAACCCTGATGAATAATATAGAAATTCCAACGCCGGTGCTGAGTTTGAAAGCTTGGTCAGACGAGGAATGGATTGTTGAGTGAACTTATTTGGTATTATGAAACTCGGTCCGAGCAGTGCGATTTATAGACTACAATAATATGTTGTTTCATTCTAGGAAGAATATTAGACATCAAATTTATTTGACTACAGTATAAAACTGTGCAGTTGATTTCATTAGAAAAGAGACAGTGGAGATAATCATAAAGAAGCGATTACTGCCGATACCAAAACGAAATTATAATAGTCTAAAACGATATCAACTTGTTGACTTCACAATACTCAATAAGAACAACTAAAAGGTGATAAAATTAGGTGTAGAAGCAAGGCTACTGGTTAGGTTCAGGCGGAAATCCACACAGGAGATATTACAGCCATACATCAGCTACAGTGAGAGGATGCTGCTGCTATTGATTCCGCTCACACGGGCTTTGCCACATAACTTTGCCGATTTATTTTACCCATTGTTTCGAGAGTTCCGACAAGGTAGGTTCCGCAGCAGTTTAATACATTTATGTAAAGAGCCGGGTAGTTCTTTTAAAAATATTTTGAATTATTGAAATACACCAAAAAACAGTTTACTAAAAAATAAAATGTAATGGCACGAAGATAAAAAGATAAACGACATATTCATGACATTTAAGGAAATTATGTTCAGATGAATATGGGCATTTTTATAACACCCATAACCCATAGGTTATAATTGACAACCAAATCTTTCATTGAATGTTTTGGAAATTTTGAAAATATTCTTTAAAATGCATTTTGTTGGTTGTACTTTTTTGCAAAAGCACGTAGGTAAAGTCTCAGACAAAGGTTTGAATCAGTTTTCTATTTGAATTGATCGGAGGTTTGATCAAAACTCCCTTTAAAAAATATGAACTAAGATTTTTTAAATTTGTTATTTGTGGCGGTCATACGTCTCATAAAAGTATAGGCTAAATATTTTATTTTTTTTATGTCACCCTTAAATTGTGATGTCTCGTTACTCTTGACAGCTACTAACTGATAAGTTATGTATGTTGGAGACTCTCTTACCTCCTTCTCCTGCGTGTAGAAGAGCACAGCGTGGTCCAGGCGGCGTCTCCGCTGCTCTACCCTGGCGGCGAAGGAGGTCACGTGACTCTCTAGCTCGTGTGCCACTGAGTAGATCTCGTCAGCGTTGCACTCGCCCGTCTGCGCGAGTTCCTCAGCAGCCGTCAGCAGTTTCTCAGCGTTCGTGTATGTGTTCTGCAACAAACAGAGACACGAAGTTAGGCGGTGTCGTCAGCGTAAATGAGTTTTAAAGTTCTAACTTCACGATAAATGAAGACTTACGATATTTAAATTAATCATTTCCACCATGACTGTACTGTGGCCTACTCAAGGCACAGTGACGTTCCTTATTACTCATTCTAAACTGTGTTATTCAAATTTGAAGATAAGTAAAATCAATTAAAATAAGTCAATCTTACACTTGGAGCAAATCAAATCCCCAACATTCGCTCATGAAAACCCCTCATTAGGAATTACACAGAAAATTAGGAAAATCAAAGAAACAAACAGCTCTGAAAACCCCAACATATTTCAAGGGTATTTTCTCGATGCTACTAAAAATTGAACTACGCAGTTTTATTTACTTGGTATTGCACACCCACAGAGACACTATTGTTGGCTTTAACTGCACCAACTATGATAATAATCAACAAAACTTAAGGCTTTTAGGTCAAAATATAGGCGCCAACCAGGAATCAATGTGATGTTTGTTTCTTTTAATATATTTAAAGCTCCCAAGTAAATGTCGGATCCACTATTGCTTTTAATTTGCATAAATATTCTTTCGACGTAATACTATTCAACTCATAAACTTTTTCGGTGAATTCTTAATGAAAAGACTTAGAAACCAAGTAAACAAAGCAGCATCCACAGAGTACATTAGAGATAACAGATGACACAGTGAGGAACAAGGACACAGCAGGATAACGTGAAGAGGAGTAAGATAATGATACTGGCGATGAGGGGAAGTGGAGATGCGGGCCGGACCACCACGGTCATCACAGGGTCAACTCAGTTGATAACTCACTCGTTGATAACAAGTCATTACACATGTCTGTGGAGTGACCTGGTTCCCCTAACTGAGTCACTCTTTGTATATAAGCCGCTGGAAACCACTTGTACACAAGTAACATTGGTGTACGGGAGCTTGTTTCAAAATGAACAAAAGTAATTGTGACTAGCACAGTATTTCAAATGATAAAAAAACTGGATGAAATCATACTCATAAATAGTTTTAGTTAAATAAGTGCATACAACTTTACAGTATACTCAATAACTAATAAAGTATACCACTGCCGTATGCAGGACTAATGGTATAATGTTCATCGTTTATGGCTTCGTGTAAAGATTATTCATCTATTTAGCTCAATCGTTTCAAATGCCCGCCCATAATCACGATCTTCATTTGTGACAGCGTATACACTAATAGTTTTGACTACAGTTTTACTAAACTGTCTTGTTTAGTAGACTGGGCTACGTGAATTGTAGAATATTCAGCACCATCAACAAACATGTCGGTAACTTTAAAATGAGAAAATAATCATTAATACACTAAAAGCTGAAAATTTCGAATTTAAACGATTCTGGTTAAAGTCTATTTAAAATATCACGCTTGAAATCGATTAAATAGTGCAAAACAGAAAAACATATTAGTTCAGTATTTTCCAAATTTACATCAATCAATCAGTAAAACACTTGTTATAAAAACACAATCCAACAAAAATTGAAAAATTTCACTCGCGTATAGTTAAAATAAGACCCGTGAATGTTTAGTTCTCGGTGGTAAGTGCGCGTACAGAGAGAGAATATAAGCCGGGACAGATCGATGACGCGCTCGGGAGGACCGGAGTTGCTAGGTGTCGAAAGAGATTCATTTCTCTACCTTTCTTGTGCACATGGAGCGTCGATCCCATGGTATCCATACTTGGGTATCTGGGACACTACTTACACCTCAGTAACAAAATTTGTTCTCCTTTTGATTATAAAGGTAGAGTACTGAACAATGACAAAATCATTATTGAATTTTAACGCGTATGTACAAATACAATTAAACTTAATTTCGGTTTTAGTTTATGAAAATAAGGTTGTATGGACCAGTTACCTTTCGATGGGAATTTTCGGACCAGTTTCGCAACGAAAAAGCGAATTCCTTTGGTCAAGTGGGAGAGAGGGCTTAAATTCCTAACGTCGCTAACAATTAAGACATTTCTGAATTTCGATCTCCAGGTAGGCAGGTTTAAAAGGGCAAAACTAGTTCAAATACTTACAAAATACGATTGCATTACCGAAATAAAGGCAGGGTTGAGCAAGCGATCGAGTAGCACACAGTTTATTTTGTGATAATGATTTTGGCCATCTATATGAACATGAAAATGCATATTGTCACATATTCAGTTAATCGAAACATTGGAAAGGGAAAAGCTATAGCAGCGAACACCGTATGCATATGAGGCTAAAATAAACTTAGTTGTAAAGCATACACTCTACCAGAAAATATTCATATCCCTCATTGTCTTAAAATAAAACAATTAATTAATAAATTTAAAACACTTCATACAGCCAATACTAACTTCATTTTTAAAATAAATTAGAACAAATATTGGGTTTATGAAGTGTTTAACGCTTATTATAAGTATTCCAATATTGAAGCTCATAACCCTCGTTAAAACAAGTAATGTTTAAAATATAGCCGCTTATCACGAAACGAACCTCTTATAATTCAACAAGGGAGTAGGTGACCTCTCATAACTACTCATCTAGAAACCAACTAGGAAGGCGTAACATGGGTTTTTATCTTCACTAATGTGACAAGAAACAAAATAAAACTGCACATAACTCGAAGCGCGTGCACAACCCCTGTTACACGCTGTACTAGAAGTGTCAAGTGTGTTTACATTATCAACGTGATTTAACATTACAGGCCACCAACATAAAAAAGGTTTGACATGTGGGCATGTACTATGAACACAACGGAAATTCGTGGCCTTACTATCTGGGATCAGAGGTGCTGTAATGCAAACAGCAAGGCCTGTAGAAAGGAAAGGCAGAGGGCAGGGTGCAAAGAACCAACCGTTAGCCAACTGTGGGCCAACAACAGCTGTTGGTCGTGACGTCTGCAGATCTTGCTTGACGGTATCATGACATGATCTTTGCAATGGTACCAGCAACGGCAGCAACCTCTTGAGCTGAATGTACAATGGTACAGCCAGAGAATGCACATATTGGCCCAGCCAGTATTAACGTAAGATGGTGTTCAGCGGGTTTTGTTGCCAGGGGGTCTGGAGAGGGAGTGCCGGCCCCACCCCCGAGAAAGTTTTGGACAGTTGCAATATAACACTTTAAACCCTTTTTTGAGCACTCTAATAGTAAGCTTATTGGGTTGGTACTTTTTCGGTCGATTTTGGTGGCTCATTTACTAAGTATTGAGGGCGCATTAGCACAATATTTCATACTATAAAAATCCAATTTTAGGTTATGAATATGACCAAGTTTTAATTACTACCAAAATCAATCAATGTCTGGTACATCAAAAATTCTTCATGATTTAGCAGTTTGAAAGTGCTAACCTGAATAAGCCCAGTATCTTAGGGGTTATTCAAGCCTATATTTAAGTATATCCTAACCTCAACAGCCCACTCTTATTTGAAACATCAATTTTTCTTACATTAATTTTCTTTGTGATACGGAGAGAAGAAACAACCGATCCTTACTTGCTACTTAGTTGTACTGGTTGATTGCGACCATCATACAGCGTAACAGTTTAGTCAAACTCAATTATTGTGTGGAAAGTATCAATATGACAGTTTAGCTCCGAAAATCCTTCAGTGCTTGTTTTACTAACGAGATAGAAAACTACATTAAAACAAGTTAAAGCGATTTAAGTGAAAGTGATCGCAAAGTGATATCCTCCACCCTTGTTTCGCCTATGAGGCCCAGTGCAATATAAAGCCAAGTCGAAGGATCCTAATTTTGAAAAATGCTATTTCTAAAGAAGTGTGTTATATTCTATTACATCCATTAGAATAGCCTAACTAATTTAGTTTGTATGATATCCATGATCAACCTTTATAAGAACAAATTCCTTTCATCTAACTCCCTTTTACTTCTGAAAAAAGGCTTTGAATTCAAAAGGGAAAAGATACAGAAACAAGAAATCTGAATAGAAACGTATTCGTGCAGTGCAGTGAAAGATGGCACTTGAACACAAATGTTGCTAAGCCATCCATTGTGCGAGACACAGAGGGGCGTTTGAAGACACAAGTTCGCTAATAACAGGACCAGATATCCGGAAGTAGAGGGGAGAAACAGCTGTTCTGTTCGGTTATATTTACTTACTTCCGGTAAGGGTAACATTGGTGGAATCAGCTGGCTGACGTAAGTGGAGATAATTTGCTTGATAAAGGCAAATTTATTTGATGTGGTAATTCTAGTATTGTTTGTGGAGGGTAAGAAATGTGGATATTATGATTGTATTATGAATAAAATATTGTAAGTGGCTCAAGGACAATATAATAGTAAGTCTTAGTAACCCATATAAAAGTGTGAAAATCTACAATTGAATAAAGCTATTTTGTACTGCCGTTTTTGTAATGCCATAGAGTTTTTGACAGTTTATTATACAGTAGTAAAATACTGTGAAATCCCAGGTAAATAATTTTCTCTATCGGCTAGAACTGGATTACAGTTATTCTTTTAATGTTCTATGGATCTTAACTGTTTACCATAACATACAACCTCAATATAGCCTTTAGAAACTGAGCCAATCGGCAAGCTTACTCGGAGACCGATACATATTTTCAGTGATCTATAGATCAGTAACATTTCAGTGTATAAATAGCTCAATAATGTAAGATGTGCACTTCCATGTCTAACAGTTATTACTTTCTGATCTACGTTTTCTTCCTAATCTTGATGGATGATTTCATTTACTTATGTTGTCAGACAACACAGAGACAGAGGGACGAAGGAAACGTATCGACTCGTGTTTCTCTGTAATTGCAAGGGGATGCAGCGGCAGGCGGGAATGTCTTCATTTAGGCAAACCCTTGCAGGCGGGCATTTTTCTTCGGTAATTGAAAAGAAAATGGATTCGCAGATAAATGGGGCTTGAGCGGCTGTTTCTGTAGTCCCCTTCTTTCGGCGTAAATACTTGTTTAATTTAGTTGCCGTGAACCGCGACCCGTTAGTCTGGTGCGGGTCTCTGATCTTGCGAAACTACTTCGGGTGTTGCCTAGAATAGGAAGTTGGAGGGTTCAAAGAGTAAGAGAAAATAATGAAATGGAAAGATCTGAGCACTTGGTTGCACTAAAATTAAAGGGCCTGAATTACTCGTAAAATGAAAGGGTTGTGAAAGCGAAAGAAAACATAAATAACATTAAAAGTTGGCTTCAAAACGGAGGGCAAATTATTCTCCCAGAACGTGACCAACTGCAAAAGTAAAAGACCTGAAGCCCAAAGAAAATCAAATTGACAACATATGTAAAAATAACATATCAAAATCATCAAACTCAAATAAATTTGTCCCCATCAAAACGTTCATAAGAAATTTCTTTTGATTCATAAGAAATCGTTATTTTTTGTAATCTAAAGAGAGTTTCTGTTCAGAAACCAAAATAAAATTCAAAAATTAAAAATAGTTTTTTTTATTATAAAAGAAGGTGTGCTGCCAATCAGCTTTTAGTAAGAAATTTCTAATGTGTGTTTTCATCTATGAATAGTAAAGTATAGTTTGTAAAGTATCGATAAAGACTATCAAGACTCAACTGTTACCAACCCACTCACTTCCAAACAAATCCTAGGAAAGTGGATAAGCTAATAACCACGGAGGCGTGGAGTGGCTGGATAAAGCAGGAAACAGTTTGAGGACCAGAGAGCACGGAAACATTCACTTGAACACAGAGAGGGGAATGACTGGAGCCCATTGTGGGCTTAAATGTACCGAGTTGGTCCACAAGTATGGAGGAGTTCTCGTCCCATTAGGGACAATGTGGCTGTTGAGTGGATTGGTGGGAATGCTCATAAAAATATACGGAGAAGTAATGTTTATTAAGAGTGTGCGATCGGCGGTAGTGCCAAACTAATCCACCAGGGCCGCGCCACCCTCGCTTTAGCGACTTCCGCAAGAGTACACCTGTAGTCGAGTGTACACGATAAGGTAATTGAAGCTAAGAAGGCAGCTTATATAAACAAATCCTAGGAAAGTAAATGAACTAATAATATTGAAGACGAGAAAGGACGAAATGTACGAAAACTCTCACTGGAACACTCACTACGAGGGTACTTTACTGGAGCCCATTGTCAGCTAAATGTACCGAGCTGAAGCCACAGAGCTGAAGGAGTTTTCGTTTCATTAAGGGCAATGTGACAGTAAAGCTGAGAGACTTAATGATATTGAAAAAAAAGAAATTCTTATCAAGGAAGGGGTTGAGCTTTTATTTTGCTCGATTTGATTGTGGTGGGGGGGGAAGAATTGAACATCTTGAAGAAGTTTCGGTGTCACAAAAACATATTATAAGAAAACAATAGTTTTATTCTTATGGATGATATTTAAATAATATATTCGACAATACTTATTATGAGTGTCCATCATTTTTGTTGGTTCACAAGCGAAAGACAATCAAGCAAACCAAAATAAGCTTTATTAAGTATTATTAATAACGACTAAATAATCCAAAAAAATTGGATACATTTTCATTAAACATACAATTAAAGGCCTGTACACTATGCTAAACGAGTTTATTCTGTCTTGTGGATTTTATTTAGTCTTTCGGAACGATTTTCTTTAAAACTGAAAGGTCTCTTGAAAACGTAGTGCCTGTTGTTTTCCTTTAGGTAGTCCGTTTAAACATTGTAGATTCTAAATAACTAAACTACCTTCGTGTCACAAATAGAAAGTACAACCGGTACAGTGTATGTTTCCAACGACCATAATACGTTGTTTGTATTGATTGTTGGACGAAGGAACCCCGCCGCGTAGAGTTGTGGATATTTATATCAATTTGTGACACCATCATCTCCTGTCAACTGCCATGATACTTTCACACATTTCATCCTTAACTGTACAACAAAGCTTTCTCCAATTCATAGAATAGAATATAGATTTATTTATAGACGATTTCATGATGCTAACAATTTGGTTTCACGGAAATTAGATATACATATATACACTGAAGATAAGTAGATACTTGTTTCGTAGTTTAGTTGTAGTATGATAATAGAAAATATTAACGCATTTTGTGGAGTGGGTTGCTTAGGGCATATTATGAACAACGTTTTATATTGAAAGAACTTTTGATTTCAGAATTTAATCCTGTGAAAATTTCTTCTGATGAATACTAAGTACTATTTGTTTTGTCAATATCATTGTTGTATCCGAAAACTACAAATCTTGTTGTACTAATATTTTTTAATACAATTCATAGTTGGTTTTAGTTAGTTAAAATTAACACTAAACATCTCAACTATGAAAACTTACAAGTATCACAAAAAGAAAACCACAAGTGAAAGGGAAAATGGGGTGATACTACAGGAGACGAGTGATAGAATGAAGCAGCACTAATACTGATATAATAATAATAAACGTATAGGATAATATTACTGATGAACAAAATACCAAGACTATGCGGTAGATTAACAAACTTGTAGAATCCAGAAAGAAGGGAAAGTAGGAAATGACGCCAATGGAGGACAAATAGGCAGACATCATTGTAAGCCTGGGGAAGTAAGGCGATTGCATGCAAATGGCTGAGTCCTACTGGCAGAGAGGAGGTTAATTGATGAGTCATCAGAGACGAGTTGAGAACTGGAAGTGGAATTGACAAGTTCAACAGTCTGAGTCTACTTGGCCCAAACCAACTCTACACGAGAGTTTACATCAGGAACATGGTAGAATAGCAATACAGTAGTAGGAAATGTAATAATAATGTTTCGTCCTTAGAGAATTATACAACAGTTGGAATTCTCCTACCTTATAACATAAGAAAATTAAAAACAAAATAGAATACATAAAAGTATTATACACGTTATACGTTTCAAATTACCAAAGAATAAAAGTGTTTGTTGGCAAAAGGTAAAAAATATACTACTCACTACGATTTGTTTTCTAAATTGTTGAGAGACATATAAACTTCTTTGGAAATCTTCAGTTAGTTGACATGTCTTCCACGAAACCATTAAAATAATAGTTGAATTTGAAAGTGATTATATTTCACCCTAGTAGCTGCATTAGAGCCTCTCTAAGTTAAATACTTCAAAACTAAACTCGTTAACTCGATTATTGAGAATGAAAGTATAAGGCGCAGTTCTTTAAAATGTTCAGATACAAATTATTTTGACAAACCACTGCCAGAAACATTGTTAGTTGCATTTCCAGAACTTTGGAGAAAATAGAAACACAAGAACTAGATCTCATTTGAGAGGTTTATTTGCACGAAATTGAAGGTGACAACACGCCAGTACTTTTAGCCTCAATCTGGAGACATTGCAACAAGATATACTTTTCCCGGTACTCTTCCATGCAAACTGCTTCTTGAAAGCATGCATCATTGAGTGCATGGAGAAACAGTCAAAACCCGACATGCAAAAAGCATTTGAACTTAAATGAGTTCACTCGTAAGTGGGACGTAACTTAAGCTGTCAAACTTGAAATGACACAATGTTTATGTATAAAAGGTATGTTTACGTTTTGAATAAGGTAAAATGGCCAATCTAGAGCAATGGGTGTTTTCTTTAATAAAAATACACAATTTTGGAAAACGACATTCCTGTTAACCTAATATGTTGTCATTTTTAAAACATAATGCGTGATTGTTTTGATTCATTTTTAAATAGGCAAGCTAATAGCATACTAAGTTCACTCCTCTATAACTTACCCACGATTACCCGGTTCCCAATTCTCATCCACATTAAACTTGACACAAACATGTGTTTGTCGTAACAACCCTTCTTTTGGCGATTTCCATTTTCGTTGCAAGCTGTTATATAGAGCTAATCTATAATTTAACGCCTACATCCCTAAGAACTCCATCAACATTAGATCCGTCTAGTTTATCCACACACGAGCGTACAACTGCTCTCTGTAGTACAATACTCGTGTACTGGATGTTGTAATTGCCTCTCAACATCTCTGTACAGAACGCATTGTACAACTCAGTTGTATGAGCTATTGTCACTACCCCCTGACGAGCTCTTCAGCTCCTACTGTGACAAATATAATCGTGACGGTATATCCTGGCTTGCGTTGCAAACAAAGATGGGCTCCAGGGAGCAGTCTATTAACACTTCTGAACGAATTACATAGATGAGTGTGTTATTCAGAACAGTTCATGTTTTTGAGCCAGCAGGTAGCTGCAAGCGCTACCGTGAATTCTAGCGAAATAGTGAGTGCCCTTTTGGGGGCGAAGGGGCACTACCTCTCAAAACGAGGTATTTAGCTATAAAATAATTTTTTGGGAGAAAAGGTCCGCCCCTCAAATGCGCCGATTTCACTGGTTAACGAACTTAGTCTACAGATTTAAAAAAGCAACTTTCGTGCTAATCTGACCAACATTGCGACCTGTAGAGTTATTACTCCCAAGTGCATATATATATTGAGAGAGTTTTTAATTTGACTCAGGAAGTGTTGGATAGAACAGAACTGCTTTCCGTTGTGTTTTACGACATTTTGTTCTTTAAAGCTATAGAAATTAATAACTCTATTTGCTATGGAAATTCGCTATAAGTAAACTTCGAAAAACAATGATTATTGTTGACTTAGGTTTTTGTTACATCCGAAGATAGCAGGACTTCGACTGTTGACTTGTGTACCGTGGAGATTCATATAAGGAAATCTGTCTTGTACACAGCGCAACAGCACTCGTGGGGAGATCAAAGAGGAACTAGCAGAAAGGATAAAAGAGAACAGGAAGGGTGGAAAGCTGTGAAGTATTCTCTATGCCTATATCAAGTGCAAAGTCTAGAAGTACTGTAGGGTGAATTTCTCTTCTACAACTTCATGAAATTAACTAGTGGTATTTAAATAATTCTAGTATATTAAATCAATAGCTCTATTTTCATAGAAAATTCGCTAAAAAGTGTGTTGTTTTACATAGAAATACATTTACAGTATTTTTGTTCTCGTTCCGAGAAACTGGTGAAAAGTAAAAAATGCTGTGTGAAACAGTATTTTAAGAGTAAATTACTGTATGATAGCTCTATTATGATCTGTAATTACGTAAGAAAGGCACTATTACCTAGTCTTGGAAAGAAAGCCACTAGAAAGGAAACGTCTGAGAAGAAAACTTAGTTGGTCTGAGAGACATAATAAAAAATCTAAAATAGGATAAAGCTTAAATTGAGGCAAGGTCGGTCTTCATCTAAAGATTTTCAAATCTTAACGTCAAATATCAAACGGTATCCACTATATATGCACAGCCAGACTCAATTATTAATTGCCCTTGACAAGCTGGCAGCTGATGAGCGAACGGCTGTCATTGTCACGTCGAGTGAAGAGGAGGGGAAGGAAGGAGAAACAAAGAGGATAAACAATACCAAAACAAAACAGAACACAAAGAGCACATGAGATGAAGCAGGGATAATGCGGGGGAATATGCGCGGCTCCAAACTCACTTCTCAATGTCAGACTGGAGCCCGCACACCGGCCATCACGTCAGATCCAGGGGACCGCTTTACGTATCATCTTTGTCAACTTAAGAAGATTCGTCTTAACTGACCTTAGATGGTAGAAGAAGGGGGATTTTAGGTAAGATTTATACTCTGAGTTGTTTTTTCATATGAACAACAGTATATTTCATGTCCTAAAATAAAGCCTTTTCGTACGGAATATAGTTTTAATTCCGAGACGCGGCAGAGGACGGAGAGGGGAGTGATGAACTATACATTTATTTTGATGCAAATAATATTAACAAATGTATTGCAATTCTCAAAATAGAGAGAATGACACTCAAAATAAACAATGTTTTAACCTCAGAGATCCGCGTTATACAGTTTAGAATAAACAACTGTAAATACTGATTTTATATTGGTCAGTACAACTGATGTCCCTGTAATCTTATTGAAATGATCGTATAATCCCTAGGAAAATATCATCAAAGTAAACTTGTTATTATCATAATCATTTACACTTCCACAGCAATATATACATTTTTCAAAAATACTGGTTTTATTCTTTTATTCTTAAGTAAATAAAAATTGAACTTTAGCAACTCATTGCATGTGTCAAAGCAGATGTTTTAGAGAAAAATGAAAAAGAAATCGTTTATCTATGTTGTGCCAGCATATAGATCTGCAGGTATGTTCACAGTACAAGTATTTGCAACGTGCATTTGCTAACCGTTCAATTTGCCAACTTAAAAGTTCGATACGTACTACGTAGTGAAAGAGGCGTTGTTTACGTTTATTTATAGGTTAGGTTACGCAACGCCATCTCAGCTGTTTGTTGGCGTACTTTCTCTGTGTCTACTGACCCGCTTAACCGCCAAATCCCCTCTCCACCCACTGCGTTCATTCCAGCCTGAAGAAGTCAAGGTGAAACCTACCGAAACGTCGTTAAACCGATGAAAACTACTTTCGTTCTCACCACAAAAGTTCGTTAAGCAAAGAACCATGCGCTTCGGACACAAGAAAACAGCAAAAACACATCACACTCAAATGATTAAGCCGAAACAAGCAAACCGCAGGACTTCAACGAAACAGTTTGCAAAACTAATAGGCGTGTAGGACGTGATCGATTGAAAGAGATGCCAGGAATTGCGAGCATTCCATCCGCTTGTTGCTACCAATAAAAGAGGATTCGTTACGGCGCACACTCCGGCCTTCCGAGAGCAATGTCTTCTGACAGCGGCATGTCTGCAGAGTTCTTCAACTCAAGGTCGAATTCAGGAACATATATACATATTGAAGGGAAAAGTTCGAAAAGCTGTTGAGAAGTTCCTTGGCATGAAACAATTGTAGTAATACCAATTGAAATTCTCGCTATAATGAATATATAAATGTCGGCATCGCATGGAGTTTGGCTTTCTTGTAAAAATTGAATAAAATTGAGCTTGATAAAAGATTTATAGCAGGCAGGCGAATAGTATTTTAATGAATGCCCGAAAGTAAAAAGAGAAGGAAATATTCTGAACCTTCAAAGGCGTGAGCACAGACTTCCTTCTTATTCCTCGTAGCTCCTTCAAAAGAGAACATTACGTTACAATTCGTCCATTCCTGGAAAACGCAACATCTTGACCCGGTTTATTTTACAGTAAATTATCAAACTATTGCGTATTTGCCCACTTTGCGTATGAGTGCAAAGGGGGAACAAAGGACTAAAACAATGCTTCTACTTGACCTGTCACTCAGTTCCCCAATGAGAACACCAAATTCCGAACCCCTAGGCCCTTGAGGTACCGGTACGGAAAATTGAATAATTTAAATACCCGTCAACAAATTTGAGGGACCCTTTTAAGGAATTAACAAGCTTGGAAAGAATACACTTTTCCACAGCGAAATACTTATCCGACCTTTCCTAAACGCAAGAGAAACA
Source organism: Matsumurasca onukii (assembly GCA_018831715.1). NCBI lineage: Eukaryota > Metazoa > Arthropoda > Insecta > Hemiptera > Cicadellidae > Matsumurasca > Matsumurasca onukii. Next base: position 19,687,068 of record CM032063.1, on the reverse strand, counting down.
CGTGCAAAGTCTCAAGGTGTTGAGTGGATGTCCTTGAAGTAAGTCTGTCTGTCCGTCAACCGGTCAGACTGACATTTAATGACTCCTTGTATTCCATTAGGTTAAAGATCTGCTATCAGAGTATCTGATCTACGTAAGTAGGCGTTCTAAAGGTGGCGGCGGTAGAAACCACAACCTGTAATTTATCCACGTAATATTAAGTTATATTTTTTGTTTTATACTTGAACGTTAGGTTTTATTGAGGGAGGGGTTAAAATATTTGAAAACAATTCACGAAAAAACAATATGCACTATTGCATTTTTGAAATTTTCAAACACAATGTTCTCACTCTAAATTTGTCTTTCTTTTTTAAATTCTAGAAAGATTTTTAAACAAACGTGTTAAAAATGTTTTGAATATGAATACATGTTCCAATAGTTTGCCAAACCTATAAATTTCCACTATTGGCAATTTGATTTCTTACAAATAATAAAAAAAGATTTACCTCAACACATTTTGGAACCCTTTTTATAATATACAGGGTGACAAGGTGAAGTTAATCGCAAGGTTAAATTTTCAATCAGTGTGTACGAATTTTTCAAAACGAAATTACCAGCGTCACGCAGATATTCATTTTGTAAAACAACATAGGTGCAAGACGTACTTAGATAATTGGGAGACATGTGAAGGCTAAAAAGCACCCAAGTAGTGCAGCACAACTGGTTAAACCGGCCCGGTACGTAGCGAGCTGCTGTCTGCGTAGGTATCGCAATTATGCGCCCAAGCCTCGGGCTGTAGGTAAACACTTCCTCGAGTAAATCGCTCGTTTCCTTTCAAATGAATGAAAACTGGACCAAGAAAGACATAAGCCGCTATAAGCCGAGCAAAAATAATGTGCAACTAATTAATTAACTCGTCTCAGCACTTTAATAGACGTGCGCAACTAGTTGATCAACTAATCACATAAACCTGTAATGAATGATAATAAGAAATATGAAAATGAGAAGATTGCAAAATTAAATAAGAAACAGAGATATTTCTGGTGATACGAACCCCGTCATGTACGGCGAGTTAATCAAGAATCTGACAAGAATCGCAGTTGTGTAGCTCAATCGTACTATACTAAAAAAGATCAAACATTTTGCATAGTATACGCCAAGAAAAAATGTTTGGAAACCACACAAAATAAAAATACTAAACACAAGAAAATTAATTCCAATTACTTTTTTTACTTTTTAAGAAATACCGTAATCAACAGTAGTAGCTAATTACAAAGACATTAGAACAAAAGATGCTTTTAAATGGGCTAAATTAGCAATTGAATACAATCAATTTAAAGCGGAATAATTGACAAAAGGTACGAGTAAATTCCGATCAGGAAGTGATGAAATCCTTTGTTTTACCGTTAATGAGATTCGATTGAATTTTATGTTCAATAGATCGAATGAAGAGAGTTTTGTAATTTGTACAATCGTTATTAAGAAAACTCGTTCTTTCGACCTTTTCTTTATAGTCTTTTAGTTATGATCTGTCTTCAAAGAAATGTTAGTAACTTTGTTAGACCTGGTTATAATAACGTATTTATATAAATGCACATAACTCGTATGAATATTCGCTGTTCAATCATCTCACTAAAGTAAAGTAAGCCAACCATTTACAGTTCACAAGTGTCTCAATTTGAAAATTAATTAGTTTTTCTACACCATATTTGTATTAGATTGCAATAACAGCTGTTGAAAACTAGAAATTCAAAACAAAATTAACAATTCAGCAAAATATAATTTTTTCAAACAATTTTGAAAATACACAAAACCATACATCAAACGAATCTCTTCATGAAAAATCATTAACCACAACACTTTTCAACTAAGTCCCCAAGAGAAAAAATGTTGTCTTCAAACAATTCGCACCCCTTCCCCTCCCACCAATCTTGACAGTCGCTTATCAATCAGCTTGTGGGGAGGAGGCGGGGCGCGAATATACAGGGTGTGCGGAAGTAGACTATCTGTCTCGCGCTATTTCAGAGCACCCTCTCCACGGCCGCTCCTTGAAGCCAGTGTAAACACCCGAGACCTTGACAAATCCTTTCCTGCCGCCGAGACAGACATGTGTTTGGCTAATGGCAGAAGACACCGCGGCGGGTATAAGTGGATATGAGGGGTTCTGGCAGGCATTGGTTGAATATGAGACAAATGTGAGGACAAAGTCTGCCAGAATTGGGCACGTTAAATTTGTCTTTATATCTATTAAATTAATCTTTATTTGCCACGTTTTGAACTATTTGCAAGGATAATAGTTGCAGTTTTTTTAATACCTAGTAATAAACAAGCATAATCCTCAAAATTGATCCCAAAGTGTGCCAAATTCTATAACCACCTTAAAATACAAGCAAATTCAAATAGTATCAGGACAGGGTCGGTTGTCATAAGTCTTTTGCTATAATTCTTAAACTATAAGTTTGTCTTCTCGTGGTGACGTGTATAACTGCACTCCTCTTACATCCTGTTAATCCATGTTTTAAAAGGTAGTTTTCTATTAATAATAATAACTTTTAAAAAAAAAACTGATTAAATCCGTCTGAAAAATATATTGACCTTTTATTTAAAATTTTAAACTCAACTGACAGTAACACTATTTATAACGATGGCGTTAGTCAGACTTGCAACTTTGTGCATCGTCACGTCTTCCCCCGTACTGCGCACCCTTGTATGAATTTACAGTATAAAAACAACACCATGAAAAAACACCGTCGTGACCAAAGCGGATTCAAACACATAACCCCGCAAGTGTTTGCGACGATTCCACAAAGAGGTTCTTAGAATATATTCCAAGAAAAACATCTCGTAAAATATGCCCAAAACTCATCTACCTAGGGGATAGACACATCGCGCAAATCTCCTAAGACACCACCACCAAAATCCAGACCCACAAGCTCTTGGGAAAGCTCCACAGTCACCTACGCACTAATTTAGATATCTCATCAGCCTACACTTGACACTTGTGTCGTTAGTTGCGCTGATTTCCCGGTAGACAGCGCTAGAGTAGCGCAGGTGTGACAATGTTACAATATCAATGAGTGATGAAGAGGGGAGAGCTAAGTGAGGGAAGTGATGGAACTACTGTACTCACTCGAGGGAAACAAGGGGAGGATTCCTCGCTAGTGTATTGTTCAAGAAACATTGGTCTACAGACAGCAACTGTCAATTTGCAAGGGGCAATTTTATCATTGGCATCTACTGAAAGGTACTAGGTCTAAGAACGTTGTTAAAATTCAAACCAGAATTACGAGTATACGTAGGAAAGACAAACAGTTAAGTAAATCGTATCCTCTGTTAGTTCTTTGTGATCTTATCGCGTAAAGAAGGCGCTTAATTTCTTTTGAATCTTTAGTGTGTAAAATTACTTTGGTTAGAAAGATTTGATTAACACCTCTACAAGACTTGTTTGAATTGTAAAGGTTTAAAAACTCTCGGGTAAAACCATGATGTGCAAAAGCATGATTGTTTTAATAATTATTCTCAGCAATTTAAGTAGATTTTGTAATCAAAGGGGCAACGAACTTTGAGTTAAGCACTCGCAAGCTGATTTGGCATTCCTTCTGCTCTATAAATTACAAACATACGCACAACTTCCTTAATTGCCACAAACTTGATGCTAAATTTAATATGGGGGTGGTTGTTGGACAGGTTGTTCGTGGCAAACGTGTTTGCTGTTTATTGGACGTAAACCAACAGATAAGCAGTTGCATAATATGTAACTCTGATTAAAGGAGTTAACTAGTGGGACCCCATGAGGTTGATTTGTGCACTTTTGGATATGTAAAACAAATCAAATGCCATATCTCTGAAAATTATATTCATTTAGCTGTTTTCAACTAGTAAAATATATTTTGTATTTTATGTACAGTATTAGCTGTTAAATTTCTGCAGAGCTCCTCAATATGCACTTTAAAATCACCGTAAATTTATAAAACGGCTTTCATAAATCTTTACAATAACTATTGTAGAATTTTGGACATGAACAATCTAAGGAAATTTGTATTTTCAACCGACTTCACATGCTAGACGCGGAAGGACTAGGTTATATTATTTCTATTTGTTAATGTACCTGTCAAAAAATTAGGGACATTTACATATTTGTTCTATTGAAAGTTACTTAAATATAAAATGGAAGAATTTACTAGAGACGGATACTTTAAGGTTGTACATACATTTGAAGTTTCTCTTCAAGTCAAATTATGATACGACTTATTCCTCGGACAATCTGGCGACAAGTAAGATCACCTGTTGCGTGCACCTTAGTCAGATCCCTTATACGAGGAGGACTATATTTCTTTGCAAAACTGCCTTATACCAACACAATTCAGCCGTAGAACAAAAAATGTGCATTAACTTTTGTAGCTAAAGAAATTCAAAATAAGTCACTTCTAAGAACCAAACCTACATTCCACGGCCGCTATGTTTCCAAAGTCGATTGACCGCCCTCTCTGCATCCTACCCGACGCAGCCTTGACTAACCCATGTGATTTATTAGGAAGAGGGCCCAAGAGATCGTCTGTTCATCGTCCCTGTCTCGTAAAATATCAACAATATGACGCACTAAACTAAACTGCAAACATAAAGATTACACGCCAGCTTATCTCTGCCCAAATAAAGCAACAAGAACGCGTTAAGATTGGGCGAAACGAGAGCTCGTAATTTTGAGCTGGCGGCGGTTAGTTAAGATAATAATTAAATTTATGTGACTCGAGTAATTTGCAACTTTGAGCCTAAGCACGAACAACAAGTTTAACTTGTGTTACTTCTTATACCGGCTTTTAAAAGGTGTCTTACTTTAGCAAGATAAGGTTTACTAAGACAATGTTACAAAGGAATTGTAGCCATAGGTCTACAAGTTAGCCTACTGTGTAATGGTTTCCTAGGATTTCGTCAATTAATTACAACAACCAAGAATTCGCATTCTGAACACATTTTGAATCGGTGTAAGATGTACAACTTTATATAGTTTGACGCTCTAAAACTCTTGGAAATTACAACTTCTCCATGTTTTCTCCAAAGTGTCTCCAAAGCGAATTCAATTGGGGTCCCAGAAACCCTTCGGATAACTTACACGACCCTCGTTCTGCGCTAAAAACTACCCTATGCATGTTTTGACCATTTCCGTGTGAAAAGTTCGTTGAAATTCCTATGATTTATGTAGAAAGTATAGCAAACATGTTGTATACACTATATACAGGGTGAGTTTTAAATGTTAATACCCCCAATCTTAACTTTTTAAAAAAAGAAAAATCTTTAAAATCCTTAAGGGAATGTTTTACATGATTTTGAAGTTTTTTGACGTACTTTGCGTCACCCACCATATTCAAAAACCGAAGGGGATGGCTCCAAAATTTTAAACTACAACCCCCTTCCCTTAGTAACACTTCAAAAGAAAGGGAATTTTAATACTAATTTAACGACTCAAAGACAAATTGTTTATCTCGACTAGTTTTTTTGTAATACTTATTAAAGATTGCAAGAAATCAGCTTTAAAATGCCACATTTCACATACAATTTTTTTTAATGACAAATGTTTCTAGAAAGTCTTTTGAGGGAGATATTACAACCCTGTAACATAATCCCATAGGGTATTTTAAAGAAAAATTTATCATGCAAAATTCTGTTATGTGACATGTAGCATTTTAAACCTGATTTCCTGTAATCCTTAAATAGGTATTTCAAAAAAAACCGAGTCGAGATAAAAAGTTTCTTTGCGTCGTTAAGTTTGTATTAAAATACCTTTCTTTTGATTTGCCACAAAGGTTGTAATTTTAAATTTTTGGGGGCCCTCCCATCCCGGTTTTTGGTTGGGGGGTGCGTGACGCAAAGTACGTCAAAACAAACTTCAGGATTCCATAAAAACATCTCCCAAAGAATTTAAACATTTTTGTCCTTTTTCGAAAGTTAAGGTGGGGGACATTATAAAAACTCACCCTGTATAGTCGTTACAACTTAAACCTTAAAAGGTACAACTTAATAGTTTAGGTTTTACAAAATATATAAAACAACTTTAATCGAGATAATTAATTTGAACGTGTAATTAAAGATTGATTGTTGATTAGTTGAATGAATTCAAATAGCCCGTAGGTAAATTAGTTCACCGACTAATCAATCGAATAAACATAGCGTTGTTTCATGAAATACGAGTAACTTACTGTTATTTGATAGATCAACTGTATTCAAGAACGTTCTCCCAGTATTTTTGGAATTTTGTACTATTGCGTATATTAGGCTATGTAGTTTTATTCACAGGGTTGTAAGGGACACATCAATGACTTAACATTTCATAAGAGATATTTTGTTTCGTATCTGTGGCCATCAGCGATTAGCATTGGACTAGGAAACTCCATTTGCTGCCTAACCTAAAAGAGAACTCAAATATATTTATTGTTTTTAATTCTTCAATTAATTTTCTACCAACTAACTTAATTAGTTTTTAGAAATTTTCATGAATTTGCAAGAACGATTTTTAAATGTTCAAACTTGTGTTCACGTACTTGCTGAGTTTTAAATGCTAACTGTTAAAACGCATTACAAGTTTGGACAAATAAATATGACAGTTTGTAAACCACCAACTGAAGAACGTTTTAAAAATCTAAAGATATCCTCCTCTCCCGTTAGTTATATGCTAACCTTAAAATGGTTCAACTATCTCACGCCATTACCACTAAACCACTAACATAACAACCCAATATTCCAACAAAATAGAAAAAAAGCGCCGTACTTTTACACTTTTTCACAACACATCCGTCTGTTGGATCCACAATCTACAGGGTGTTCCGCGATGCGGGCCCACAGGTGTTTGATGTAAGGGGATGGGTGCATTGTCTCCTTATGTCGGGGGTTGAGGGTGCCCCATTGTAAGGTTTTTACGACGTCCTGTCGCTCATCACACCCGGTTCTCCCCGTTGACGACGCGGCCGAGATCTACGATGATGAGATTGCCTCGCATTTACACGTGCCGTAGAGTTATTACGCGAGGGGTTGAGAATTGTTGGGTAATTTGGCTGAAATGTTGGCACGAATATTTGCGCTGAACAAACGTTTTCATTGCTATGGTAAATGTCCATGAAGACTGAAGACGGACGTTAAATTTAGACGTTCTTTTGAGTTGTCACAAAGGGGGTTGTGATTTAAAACTTTTGTGGGCCCTCCCACCAAGGTTTTTGGGACGTGTATTTAGAGGTCTTGCATAAAAATAGTTTGAGATGATTCGTGAAAAATTAAAAGAGCTCTCGGTCTTCTCGCGGGATTCTATGGGGATCTCTCAAGTGACTACGAGCCAGAGGCAACGCTAGGTAAAGGTCGAGGCTGAATAAGAGAGGACTTTGTTGTTTTCATTAAATTAGATACCTCATATTACCTTAAGAATGTAGGACAAGAGTAACTTACACCAAGCAAAAGTATAAACTTACCTCAGTTTAAGCAGAGTTTTAACATTTGTAGGTTATCTCTGGTAGCCTACAAGGTAGGCTACCTATACTGAATTTGTTGGCACGCATATTAAATTTGGCGGTGTAACAAACCAGGCATTTGTAAAAAACTTTTCTTTTATAAAACAACATTTTAGTCCGTATTTTGTAGTTTATTACAAATTGCGATATTATCGCGCATCTAAATTTAGGAGGGCGAATTCGACATTAATCCAGCTATGACTAAGAAAACCCTCAACATATTATCTCATCAAGACAATGTTCTAAACTGATCGTTACAAGAAAGACAAATAGAACTTCCAGACCATAATTATCACTTGTAAAGGACAAATACTTTAACGGCGGTAGGATGCAGACCACATTTAATGCAAACACTACATTGTTAAATTTAACCTTAGCATAAAACCATTAGCAGCAGTTCAAGAAAAACGTCAATTAGCAGACAACAAAGGTGCGTTTCTCACCAAGGGCAAGGTACACAATGGCTAATGCACCCCGAGGTAAGGTAAGGGTGAGTGGTGATGGAAGCAGGGGGTGTTTGGTGATGATTACACAGAATCAGACAGCACAATGCCAGGCTTTGATTACCTCGACGTGCCTCCTCACTCAAAATTCCATCTTTCAGCCTTTCTTCAGCTGTTTTTCAACTTATTTCCCTATCTTTGCATTGTGGCGTTCCCTCCCCTCGGAAATGTTTTCTTCCGGCTGTTTAAATCTGTCTTTGTGTATACAGAGCAAATTACTATTTGCTTCTCAATAATTACCAGCTTGTTTGTCTTGGAATAATTATAATATATTCTGTCTCGATTTAAAGGATTTCAAGTTTGAACATAACGTTATCTTTAAATACTTGATTACAAGCAGTCACTATCTAACTTAAGTTTCTTTAAGAATCCACTGTGAGGGTGACAAAAATGAGGATTCTTGACTGCAGTCTACGGCTGATAAAAATTAAATTTCTAAGCGGGAAGAAACGATGAAACATTAAACAAGTGCCTTTTATTGGCTTTGTAAGGGTTTTAATAAAAAAACTATTCTCATGTGATGGTTTTTAAATGTATAACTTTTGTGTAAAACAGGTATTCTAGGGCAAATTGCAGCCACATTTTGAAAATCTACTTTTAACTGTGGTTTCAGTGAAATACCGTATTTGAAGTACTGTATTTTACGGGTTTAAAAATAGATTGTTCTCGAAATAAAATAAAACAGCTTTCACTCCGCTATTAAGTACAAATTGACCTTTCAATTAAAAGTTTAAACTCACAACTATACGCTAATTTTTAACGGAGATTTGTTGGAACGCAACCCTTTGCATAGTTTTTCCGCCCTGTCTCATTGTACCTGACAGTATAGAATATTTCATTCAAACAGTATTTGTGTTCAATAATAATGCTTTTCTGCAGTTCGGCTGATGCCAATGTGAAACCAAACAACAATATACGTTTTTACAGTCAAACATAAAATGAGGGAATGCATTATTTATACTCCCAATATGCCTTGACTTATATATACTCGTACATTTAGGTCGACTTTTCCTTTTTATAACTCGACAACAAAAGACATTTCATAACTGAAATGCCAGAAGTAAAATCAAATTACTCCAAAGACGTTGTGTGCTCGGTTAAGTTGATCTTTCCTGAGTTGGAGGGAAAATATTAAATTGAGCGTCTGCTGAGAACAACGAAATATGAGAAATGGCACGAAACAATTACGTGAGAATGTCATTGAATCGGCCGAGCGTTATTAAGAAAGAGATGTTCTGTAAAACGAATAAAAAAGCGTAATGATACAAACAGATTTTATTCCGCACTACTAAGCAGAACTATTATAGTTATTAAAATAAAAAGTACAATCGAAACAACATGTACATACAAATTAATTAATTTCATGAGTCAAAATTAATGTTTTCGCAATTCAAACCTTTGGGTATAAAACTAATTGTCCAAAGATGAAAATATATTATATGAATAAAACTGTATAAAAAGAGTATACTCATACACAAAAGGAATGTAATTTATCTTTAACTTATGGAGCAACTTTATTTAACTTAACTAAATTTCAATAAACATGTCAAAAATTTTAAATTATCCCGGTCAATTATTTAGTTCTACTAACGACGTGTTGCTCCTCGAAGTATCAATAAACACTGACCATCAGCTGCAGTTATCAAATAAAGACCAAGTGTGAAGCAGACCTCTAAACGACTACCATCAGCGCTAAGTGGCGGACGCGTCTATTGCTTGCTTGCACGCAATGCGCGGGTTGCAAGCTGCAATCACGGTGCATCATTGCAAGATTTACACCGGCATACTCTCCCACTCGGCCGCTTGCAAGGGTATTTGCAACCAAGCGCCTTTGTTGATTTTGCTACGCACATTCTGCCTGCAGAGCAAACACGGTTTTCCCTTCTTTTATGTTGATTTTACGTTCGTTACACGCCCGGCAGTGTGAAGTGAGGTGTGTTGTATGTTCGAGTTGATTGCGTTTTAACGTCTTTCTTAAATAAGAGTTTTTATATAAAGACATTTATAAAAAGTAGGCAGTGTTGATGATGGCTACTTCTGAAATCATGTACATCTTAGATCACCTTATATAATCATGTTTCATGCTTTACCTTTCATGCAGTAATTCAAGATTTCTACGAAAATGCACGAAGCTGAAATGAAATGAAAAGCGTCTTTATTGGTGGCGAAGTTAGGACTTTAAGGTCCTCTCTTCCACTTAACCACAAAAGGTAAAGTTTGTCTTGTTTAACGAGGCAAAGCTGCACTATAACATAAAATTTGTGGAACTAATTTGTTTACTAGAATCTTTGAGAAATTAAACCCTACAGCTCGTAGTGACGAGTTTTCTGCACGGTAAGCTCTATGACTGTAAATTTAAATTCTGCATAAGATCTAGTTGTTTGTCACCTTCTCTTTTCAAGTCTCTACGCGAAATGCATAGACGAAGAAAAGGGATGCCAATAGTTGTTAACCCCATGACACTTCGACATGATTAAAGAAGTCACAAGGGAGGAACCTCGATTTCACGAATTTCACAACCTAATTCACAACTCAAACCTCACTTACTAGATAACCTAAATACTCGTATCTCAAAATCCATTAAAATCAAAGTCGGATTCATTAATTTCCTACTATACTTTCGTTTTTTGTTAAGACAACGACTTTAGTATACAGTACTATAATTTATTAGTTAACCCGGGTCATTTTTTTCTAATTTATCTAAATGCTTGATCAAAATAAAATTCACAAAAGCTAAACGACAGCCTGAAATCTACTTTTACTTCGCTGAGTACAACTACATCTCTACAACAATAATAGTCCTTACGATGCCGTTAGCCAAGTACACAAGTGAGTTGTCCTCGCGGGTCGTTGACAGTAATGCACAATCCACAACAGTCTATTGTTGTCATATAACCGACAGCACAGCACAGTTACAAGGAAGTAGCTGGACTCTCACTTTCATGATTATTACCAGAGCGGAATTACGCCTTCACATGACAATGAAATTGTCAGTTTGCGTGCAATTCACGTCCGGTCTCCGGTAGCCGGCACCTGGTGTTATACAACCCCTGGCCCACCAGTGGAATCCGTCACCAATCGCGGGAGCCATACATGTTCCTATTAGCCTTTGTATTTTTTTAACTCTCTAATGGCTGCACAGTTCGGGCGGAAAAAAGGAACAATGCAGAAGGTTGCAGGACCAACAAACGCCACCGTTATAAAGATTGAAGTTTTAAACGTTTAAAACTGCTAATATATTCTTTAGGGCGGATTGGACTTATTTCCTTATTCAAGTCTTACGAAATTCACCATGAAATACGCAAAACTCGGTACTTTAGAAGCTAAGAAAAGACCCACTGAAAAGTGGAATTTCAAGAATGTGGCTCAAATACATCCTAGATATTCTGTTTAATATCACGGATGCATAACAAGTGTGATACATACAGAAAGTCATTACATGAGGACATCGTGTGTTGGATTGAGGGCATTTTGTAGTGTGGGTCGATTCCGATTCCGATTCCACCGATTCCTTGGGTAAAGAATCGGCATCGGAAATCGGTCAGTCAAGTCGATTTCTATACTATAGAATCGAGACCGAGAATCGTAAATCGATGCCTTATAATTGGAAATCGATGTCAAAGAAAGAGTTAAGAATAGATATTAAAATTGGAATCGATTGCTTATTTAAGAATCAAAATAGAGAATCGAACCCAGAATCGAGCGCTTAATGAGGTATCGAAATCGATAGTCTATATCCGGAATCAGTATCGGATTCGAGAAAATTAGTAATCGACCTAACACTAGCACTTTTTATTAAATGTGTTTTAAAACAAATCTTTTTCATCTGCCGTCGAACACAACAACCTCCCTATGGTAAAATCACACAAAACTACAATAAGACGCCCAACCAAAGCTGCTACTAGCGTACAGTACACACGGGTACAGTGACCATAGCAGTCACACATACTGCAAGTACAGTTAGGATAATGCGAGTTGTTACGCCTCGTACATACCAGCCTCTCGGCTTCCTACCATCGCAAGGAGCCTATCAACTATCAAGTATCAGCTGCGTGCTGGACGTGCCAGTAAAACTGTCGAGCTATTTCATACTGTAAATGGTTCTCTGGTTTTACGACTTATTAGTGATTATACTTAACCCATTAGTGATTTATACTCGAAATGACGAAGTCCTCAATGGACGTTTTATATGGAGCAGTAAACTGATGATTTTAGCGTTTTGCCTTGAGGAATGCACGGAGTAAGTGCAATCATTTAAGTGCGTCTATAAAAATACAATGGCAAAAATACAACCATTCTTTCAGGGCATTTTAAAATTATTTATATGATTTTATTGGCTTTTATACAGTTTACTATGTTGTTACAATTGTATTGTGTATTATTTTTAAACCCCCATACAACTGAACCTAATAGTTTCCCAATAAGCCAAAGAAATATTTTAATACACACAGGTAAACTACTTTGTTTGAAGTTTTTTGTTAACGATGGTACAATTTCTGAGGTTAAAATATTATTATGGACGTTTCCCATCGTTCGGTTGAAGGAAAGCCTCTATGGCTACCTCTAATCATAATAATAATAATTTTATTTGCCAGAATATACAAAAATGCTTTTGTGTTGGCAAAGCTGAAAAAGACAACAAAACCAAAAAACAAGTATAACAAATATTTAAAATAAAACAAAGTAAACCACTAGTAAGAGTACAGTATTACAAAAACCTAATTAAATGTATAATAAAATTGAATTATCATTATTTAAATTATGATCTGTTAATTCCCCAACAGAGTAGTATGAGCCTTCCAATAGATAAGCTCTTAACTTCTTTTGAATGAGATGAAATTTTGAGTGGATTTAATGTTTTCGAGAAGTTTGTTAAACAATTTTGCACCTGCCTGTGATGGAAGTTTTCCATAAATGTGTAATCTATGAGAATTTTGTCTAAATGTATGAATTTGCCTAGTATTGTGTTTGTGAATTTGATGACCTTGAACTAAATCACATTTTGTCAAACAGAAAAGAATAGTCTCATAGATGTACAAACTAGGCAGGGTTAGAATATCTAAAGTCTTAAATAAATCTCTGCAAGATTCCCGAAAACACAATTTTGAAATTACTCGCAATGCTTGTTTTTGGAGGATAAAAATTCTTTTGATTTTGTAATCAGCACATGCCTCCCATATACATATACCATAAGATAAGAAGGGATGAATAAGGCCGAAGTAACCTATTCTGAGTACATGCAATTTACAGTGGGTAGCAAGCTGTCTTAGAAGAAAAATCCCTGAAGATATTCTTGAAATAAATAAAACCAAGCGTAAGGATAATGATGAGGTTAACTTTCAGCAGGAAATAGCACAAAAACCTCGTAGCACGGTATTAAGGACTCAAACAGGTTAATTACTACCTAGCTAGTGTAAGAAACTTGAAATCCTACACATGTAGGCCTACGAGTGGGCCAAAATGCATAAACCCAAAATGCATCAGCTTAGGCCTAAAATATGTTTCCGTGACTCACCGCAAAGGGATTTTTCTAGAGTTTTGTTAGTTATTTCATTGTTTTCTAGGCTAATACTTACAACATTTAATAAGTAAAAAAATATACTTGGTGGTGGGTGCCTGGTTGTAGGTTTTGCTGATTACTCTTAAACTAGCTCATTTCCTAATTATTTGTGCTATGTTTTAGATTAATTTTCACCTGAAGAAGAGTCAGATTCCACATTCCGAAACGTCGTGAACGTTTTTTACTAAAATCGTTTTAATAATATATTTACTACAGAGGTAAATTACATCAAGAAACGTAACGGCACGCATGTAAATCGGTTACGGAACCCACGCTTGGTTCGATCTACATAACAATTGTTACAGCACGAAGTAGAACATATCTTATACAACTCGGTAAACCACATAAACGGTCAGATTATCAGTCAATTGTACAGTGTGTGTGTGTGTGTGATTGTTGTATTGTAAGTACCCGAGAGCTACGCAACGCTATCGGATCTAGCACACACTGTATTATCAGATGGAGAAACCTACTACCTGAGTGTGTGTGTGTGTGTGTATGTGGTGGATTACGTAACGTGATATCAGTGAATCGAGCTTTGCTCCTCTACAACACCCCAGAGTGTTCTTCACGGAATCCTTTCCGCTTTTGTTGTGAAATCTGATTGTTTAAATAAACTGGTAAACTATTAAATATTTTTCCCTGTTTTAACTATTTATTTCATAACCTGCACGCCCATATTACAAAGTTTATGATATACAGAATGTTACAATAATAAGGTACAGTGGTAACGATGCGTGGCAAAGTATGATGAGACGAAGTATTAAAAGGACAATGAGTGATTTTAGCGTTGAAATTTTGGACTATATTCAATAAATAGTATGAACAAGTAGATTAGATTAGATTGCTTGGGAATGTGGTTGCTGACCAAGTGCACGTCAACCTGTCTCCCTGTTCTCCTATTTAGACAGCCCCACCCCGTTTGCTTACAAAGCTCGAGGATCGCGCTACCCAATTCAGATAGATTTAACTCCTGCCACTCATGAGACCCCAGAAGACCTCTTCTCCTGGCCACGAGGGACTGGTGTCAGGGATGAACAAGTAACACAGATAAAATAACAAAGCTTGTTCGGAATAACGTAAATGCTCATAAATGTGTGCATCCATCATCTGTCACTTTTTGCGTACTTCAAATGCCATTAAGTGTGCTACTTGTTTCCTTTAGACAACTGGCCATTGTAATAGACTACTTTATCTATTTATTAAATTTTCAAATGATGCCAACAGAGTGCGAGCTAAACTTAGAAGACAAGGTTCCAATTGGAGGTGGGCTTCTTTAAGGTTTAGATGCAATGAATTACAATCTCGCCTATACAAATCAATTGTACATTTTACAATTGAGACAAGTGTGAGTATACAAGAATCGAACACTCGGGCTATTGAATATGAAAACTTAGCCTATATTACCTTCCAAAGCACAACAAATAGTAATTCTTATTAAATATAAATTTCAAACATATAATTGATTATACAATTAGAAAACTAAGTCAAATAATACAACAATTACGAGTACGTTCTGAAAGGTCTTAACAACCAAGATAATTAATTAACACTTGTATGTGCATATTAGTCAATTGTTATAAAATTGAAAACGGAAATGGAAGGCAACCATATACAATTAATAAACGTATTAATCCATAAAATAAATTAAATTAGTTTCGTGCTAACCACTAGCCTTGACCTAACTGTAGTACAAGCCCTGTGGTGCATGGTAATTTGCACACATTACATTCCAATTACATTAACCGAACCTAATTGCACAGTTAGACAATGTATAACAATGTCCCACTACACTGTTCATCATGGATCTAATGTTATGTGTTCTTTTGCCACTACTGCCTCCCTGCCTCCATAACAACGTAGGATCATTAGGTGATTAGTTACAAAAGAAAACAATATAGGAATAATGCATTAAGTTGAACGCGTGGATAAAACTTGTATTAAACAATGCACTTTTATAGAAGGTAAACGGGCAGAGAGTCAAAACCTCTAAACTTATTTTATTTCTGATCAGATACACTCAATTGAAAAAATTGTTTTTTTTCAATTCGGAACACAGTGAAGTACTCCTTTGTTGATTTTTCAAGCAACCTCTAGCTGAAATAGTTGTTTATTGTCCAAGAGATCTCGTTACACAATGTTCCTTGGCAAATCATCAATTTTGAGTATTATACAGCGTTTGTAGCGCTAAAAACAATAAAAGAAAAGTGAAATTCGTCATTTTATAAGATTTTTGGGAAGTTAAGAACAATAATACTATACTGTATAACAAAATAGTATATAACGAGTATAAAATCAGTTTGAAGTCAAAATATGTGGCAGCAATATTTTGAGTAAATATACAACAGCACAGATCACAACATATGTCGAAAGCATCAAACCAAATCCACCGAGGGTTTCATCACAATCCGATATTCTGGGGAATAAAATCGACGAAACGGCAAAACAAAAGAGAGGTT
The DNA here is from genome assembly GCA_018831715.1 of Matsumurasca onukii. NCBI lineage: Eukaryota > Metazoa > Arthropoda > Insecta > Hemiptera > Cicadellidae > Matsumurasca > Matsumurasca onukii. Next base: position 19,671,074 of record CM032063.1, on the reverse strand, counting down.
TGGCTGGACATGACGTTAATAGTGATTTACCTGGGTGGGCAAAGGGGAGAGGCCCAAGTCACCCCACAGGGGGAGATATCACTAGTTACCCCTCCTGTTCTCCAAACAACCTTCCGGGGTCATTTAAACCCATCTCATTCAATCCCGTCCACCGTTTTATCGTTTCAACCATCTACTTCTACTGGACGAGCTGACCCCTCAAGTACTTTAGGGTCCAGGGGAAACAGCTGTGACATAGGGCATAGATATGTGTGCATTTCTTCATGCATATAAGGCATGTACTTGATTTATTTATACTAAAAGCTGTAACAAATAAACATCATTGTATTAGCAAAGTACACTTTACACGTATCGCAGCAATTATTTTTTGACGAAGTTTTACACTCGCACGCACATATAAACCTCTATCAGACATAGAAAACATTCATTCACATGACTCAGCCCCATGGTCAGTCGTCTTCTAATGTGTTCTCCCAGTCGTAGACCATACACTCGTTGTTGATTTATAAAACGTGCTTGCAATCACCTTTTGAGGCTAGTCTTAAATCTCACGATTTAAATCTTTAAAGCATTGAGTGTAAACTTCTTTTGAGAACTGGGGTACTTTTAAACGAACTCGGAGACCTTGCAAGTTCATTAACTCGAAGTTGGTCTACCAGTTCGGTAGTTCTCCCTGCAATCTAGTTTCGTAAGAGCGTACATTTGTACCGCTTACGAGATCGCACTTAGTAAAAGAAATGTTTCCAAAATGTAGAGGCAGCTAGATAGTGTCAACAATTTCAAGTTTTGAATGATGCTCTCCACTAATTACAAAGCTTTTTTAAATGTTTTATTAGCTCCAACAAGCTGCCCGTTAAGTTTTTGTTAATAACCGTCTTAGTGTGTATAATATTTTATTGTAGCTAATAGTTTGTTGATTAGTCACAATAGTTATATGCCAAGTCTTAGTACATTATTATTAGGCAGTATTTGCACAGCTGCCTCAAAACATAAATGACTGCATCTAATTTTAACGTATTGGTAATATTATTTATGTATACGCTCAGTTTCCACCATAGCTTGGAGAGTTTAAAATATTTTTATTTCTAAATTCTGAAAGTTTGCAGAATTGATGTGAACAGTCGGAGTTAGTTTTACATATCTAGTCTCACAGAGGGAATGATATATTCCATGTTTGGGTAATGCCACCAGGAACTGGGACAGCGGGAGAGGCGAGGACAGCTTTGACTGACAGAGGGAATTGATACTCACTCTCGCTCACGCGTAGCTATGGAATCTGTCCAACTATACACGACACGCACCCGGGATGATATGCCAACCGAGACAACACGCACTAAGCGCTGGTATGAGTCAAGCGAATCTCCTTGGCAATTTGATACTCTCACTAACTTTGGTTGTTAAGAAGAGAGGACTTGATAGTCCTAACTTCGCCACATAATAAAGACTGATTTCATTTTTTCATTTTCATTTTCATTTAATATTATTTCATAGCCTCGCTTCGGATTTCGGCCTCTATAGTTCAGAGACATTGTTTTAGATCATTAAAATTGTTTTTTTTTTTAGCTGAAAACTTTTCCATAATTAGACTTCTAGTGTTTAATTTTGCTGCTTATCGAACTTTTTGTTACTCGTGTACATGTATTTTGCCATAAGGTACTGTTACTCGTATTACATAATATATTCTTGACAGTACGATTGAATATACGACTAATGAGTTTTGACGGTAGGTAGCACCACTGTGCCCCGAAAGGAATGTATGACCAAAGATAATACAGTACATATAGTTATATACACGTATGTATACATATAAAAGTTATGTATTGTCTTTGTATTGCAAAATTATTTACGATTTTTAACTATTAGAATTAGCCCAAAGTCAAAGTCATTCCACACTCTCACATAGGAGTATTATATATACTCTAAAATCTAAATAGTATTTGACTAGGCAACTTATTTTTACCTGAGCTTAATAAGACAAAATAATTCTCATTCAAAAGATAGATTACGGTACCCATGTGAGATCTTGGACTTCTATTTTGCAACACAATTTAGACAGTTTAACAAAGGCATGGGTTAAGTCATGTAAAGCTTTTGAGATCAGTTCCTTAATAAGGTGGAAAACACGAGCTTTGCTTTAAGACACATTAGTTTAGCATAAATGGGTCTAAAAATATTAAGTTCCAATTATTTTATTTTATACTAAAGTCCCAATACTTTACAAGCTCTGAAAGCTTGAATTTATTGCATCATTACCACGGCATGAAATTCAAATAATGCACATCGCCAGCTCATAAACACGCTATAATATCATTAAAACCCTATTACATTTGAATCGCGGAATCGCACAGTGCAGCAGCCAACTGCCGGCGACAATAAAGTGACTGGATCCAATATAGTTGAATGTTGCACACAGCGAGGAGGAGGAGATGAAAGCTGAATTGAACTCAATAAACTGATCCACCTACACACGTGATTCTATCACTGGCGACAGATTCAAGCATATGTACAGTGTCGTTCAATTCACTTAGGCAAACGTGCTGACTGGGCAAACGGTGGAATTGAATAGGGCTACAAGAACGCGTATGTGATGCTGTCCATCGAAATGACGATTCGTTAAGTTATTACTTGAACTTAGAAACAAACATTTGTAATAGTACGAGATCATCCAGAAAGTAAAGAACGTTTTGGCATGGTCAAATAAAATAAATATATCAAAACAAAACTTTATTTACAAATGCATAGAACCTTCCTCTACTTTTCTACGCAGTCGCCATGGATTTCAAGACACTGGTTTTAACGTGGGACCAGTTTTTCCATACCCATGTTCTACTCATTTGCCGCCAAAAACATGAGCCAGGATTTCTTAGCTTCTTTGAGTTCCTTATCGTTAGCAAACTGTTTTTTACCCATAAAATCCTTAAGCTTCGGGAATAAGTGATAATCACTCGGCACCAAGTCAGGGCTGTAGTCGTTTTCTTGGCATAAATTCGAGATGGATTAAGCCCTTTCGATCCCAAAAAACAGTTGCCATGACTTTTCGAGTGTTTAAATTTAACACTTTACATTTAGCGGGGTTTTCAATTGTCGATCTCATTATTAATCACTGTGGACACGAGACGCGTAATAACACAGCAACGAACCTACACTCAAACTGAAGAGGAAGAATGTAGCTAACAGCAGCACGCGCGCTCGTAGTGGTGAGGGGTGTGCGCGGCGCGTGATGCGCAATCGTTCTTTACTTTCTGGATGACCCTCGTATCTTCAGTTTTCCATTTCGTTTACAAATATTATATTCATTTTTATTACTTATATGTATCTTTATATTTTGTTCACCTCTTCATACAACTATTTTTATTATTTCTTTAATTTTAAAATAAAACTAAAGTGTCTACCAAAGAGCAGACGATACGTTTTAATCACCTCGTTTTCATTGATAGGAGTGTAAAATCTTTCACATTTGAAAAACTCATTTGTTCAATATTATCTTCACTCTGAATAAAATAGTTAAATAAATATTACCAAAATGCTGCCTCTGGTCTAACCACTATTAACGCTTGAAAATGTTAAATGATTTTCCGTCTAAACAGTTATTTAATGAAAAGCTTTACAAATTGCTGTCGGTCGGACATCGGCTTGGTAATCCTTTCCAATAAACGTGATTGAATGTCCGGCGAATTCTGTTAGTGAGGTGTAACATTGGATTTAGTGAGTTTAGATAACTCAAATGCTTAACGTAATTTATTTATTAAATGGATCGCGGTAGGTATCACAAAAACCGATTAGCCGATTTCATTTTGACATTTTTAACGGAACACTGTAACAAAGTGATCGATTTGAAAGTGGGTCAGAGGAAAGTAACTAAAAGGAGAGGAAGAAGCCTAGAAGGATGCGTTGAAGCAAGTCTGGGCACACAGAAGAGCCTTTCAAGACAGCTTAACGTGTTTGAACCGAGCCTATACGTAAATAATAATAATTCCTAATTTATTTAAATGCATTTTAACAGGACTACATTTTTGGCTAATATTTCAAAATCACTTAGTTTGAGTATGATCAAATTAAGTAAACATGCAGAGATGGTAAAACGTAAAATAACAGGGAATTGTGAGAATGTTACACGGTTTTGTTGGTTGGAATCGTTAATACTACTTACGCAACTGTTGCAGAATTAACAATCATACCTGGAACAGAAACAATAATAATTAAAAATCTTCCAAATGCAACAAAAGCTGATTACAAGCACATTAGAAAGCATGACATTATTAAAACTTATCCGGGCCATTACTTGAAACACATATACCTCAATAATCATACGAGGTAGAAAATACATTATAAACGACATTTGTAGAAAACTGTATTTCAAACAAAATTCTCATCCAATTTAAAATCCGACCACTTGTACAGTTGCTTAGCCCTAATTAAAATAAGTATACGAAAAATAAAGATGGCATTAGGGTGCCATAGTCTGATTGTGTACTAAATTTGAAGCTTCACGTCAATTCGTTATGTGTTGTTCATATTAGTAAGCTGATTAGAAATCAGAAAACTCTCTGAAGGGTTCATAAAGGGTTTGATTACTAGCCTATAGCATACAGAAATACACCTTCAGTTATACAAACTAAATATTATAACCACTACATATAACTTATTGCTTGCTGAAATACAGTTCCGCCTCATAATAAGTTCCGATGTTACTCAATAAGTAATAAGTTGCCAGTACACAGACACGTAGTGTATAGGTGGAACTTAGTTCAGACGTTGTGGCTCCGGTGGGAGTTTGAGTTTTCCCGTTACTTACACAAGTTAACCCTCATAGCCTCTGGTTATTTGTTTGATTCTTGTTTTATATCCCTCGCAAGCGCTTGATGTTTCACTCAACAAATCTTGACTGGTTTCAATTAACTAGTCAAATACTGTAAGATATAGATTTGGTACCAATGTTTCTTTTCTAACTCTCTAGTCTAAGTTCGTTAACCTTGGTTCACCAGAAGTGCCATTTTGAGGAGGGGACGTTTTTAGCCGTCATCTTGGTTTGCTGACTGAATTTGGTTAATCTTTAGCATGTTGGTTACGGAAATATGAATTTGTATAAGGTACATACATTCAGATATTGTGTTAAAACATGCTAATTAATGCAGTTAAATAGCATAAAACTCTATTTTGGAGGAAACGCTCCATTCGATATGGAACTTTTCGGAGTCAATTATTCCCCCCGTTATTGGAAATTCGCTATGACTCACGTTAGCGTTCATGGTTGCTATTTCACGTTTGGTAAATTAAGTGCTAGAGTTCATTCATAGAGGAAAGAACTAGGTAAAGTGGGCTCCTTAGACCCCAGTTAAGTCCAAGAATTTGGAAAAACGATATGGTCATGGCAGCCTAATTCGAAAGGTAATAGAACATAATACCAAACTGAGACTCGCGAACGGGTTTCAAATATATCGCACGCAAAAAGAACAACAATTCCTCGAGTAATAACGAAGCATCACGTAAGTGGTTTGATATTTTTAGTAGCAATCAAACAAACACAGTTTTATTATACAGAAAAGCCAACAATTACTCTAGAAATACTAATAGATTCTCACACATACCGGCCTCGGACAGTTGCATAGCCCAGGCACGCATATGGCAGACGCTGAACCGATGCATACACACACATCTGATCAATATACAGATACAGGTGTGTTGTGTTTGCTGTTGGTAGACCTGCTCACATACTCTCTTTGTGTACTTTACACTTCATCAACACTGTTCCACGCAGATAACTGTTTATCTGTCTGCATCACCTGTGTTGTCGATCAATGGTGCGTTGCGAGTGCTTCGTCGCTGTCAAGTTTTCGGAATTTTCGAAACATCCAGAGCCAATGAGTACAGTGACTATTAGGTAACATTAGGTAAATACGATGTTGAGTTGTAGATGAAGTGTAATCCTACCTACGTCTCGTTAAAAAAATAAACCTTCACATTTTTAGTAATGGGGCAGTCGCACTGAGCTAAGAGTACTTAAAACAGCTGTTTCTGACGAGTGAAGCTGGCTGCATATAAACATGATTAAACATTGTAAAAATCAGCTGATACATTGTTTGTGTATCGAAAACGCCACAATATTTTACCAAGTGGCAGCTCCTAAAGTAGCTCAGAGTTATTACTCCATAAAGCAACAGTTCTTTAAAGACTGAATTATTCATATCCATAAACAGCCGCGGGAAATAAACACAGCAACAAAAAACGGTTTGAAATTGAATAAACAAACACGGAATTAATAAGGCGCACTGAGCCTGAAAGCGACCCCGGCTAAAGGATTACAGAGTTATTATTTACCCTAGAGAGCTAAACTGGCCGGGAGAGCTATTTGCATAACAAACTTGAGGGATAAGGCACATTGCACACTAGGGCGTACGATACGGCACGGCCGCTGCACGGAACATCGCAGACTAGAACGTAGACGATACGGCACGGTTTTACAAATGTTGGTATTTCATGACCGTCGAGGCATACGGATGCGATTTGTGTTGCCTTTTATTACATGCGATTCCCAAGTCCTTAAGGGTGCGCAGTGCGGGCGTGAAAAAATGACGAAAGTCAGACCGATGACTGTAGTCTATTGGCGTAATAAATCATGTTTGCGAGCGGCTAAATACTCTCGCGCCCAACTTTGGACATTTTAGTGGCTTTACACAGTCTGTACATGCGAGATGTCAAACATAATATTATCTAGGGCGAATAATACCGACATTTTTTTAAATCCACTTTTAAATTGAGTTTTGAGAGCTCTAAAAATACTGTATGTTTGCGTTTTTTTCGGTAAGTTCTTCTCTAAATAAAAGATTCAATTAGAAAAATCAGCGTCATATCCGTCCTAAAAGTACATAAAAATGTTAATGACAATTTTATTACAAAGTTTAAAGCTCACAGTAACACTACTTATTAAGGCGGCTTTGACTGTAATCAACTCGTCCCCCTCCATGATGTGCAGCCTCAAATACTTTTCGCACAATCGTATGCATTAAAAATAATAATACTTTGACAAAAACTGATAACCAGATGTTTTAATTTAAAAAGTTATGTTTATTTAGAAATAGATGAACTATAAGATTATTATTATGCACATTTTAAATGACGATAAACCCTCTAATTCAATGAAGAGAGCGCCTGCGGCCAGGTCACGTGAGTAGGTAGATCATGTCATCGAATTTACACCCCTCAGTCAACAATTACGTAATCCAATGCGCGAATTATGTAGATAGCCTCAATAAAACCGCCCCTAACCTAATGATGATTTTGATATAGTCCACGTATCGGATTTACTAGCAAGGGGGAGTTCGCTCCCTTCCGTCCCTTCAAAGTCTCTAATCTCGTAGATTTTTTGTGAAGAATATAAATCATTTTCTCCCCTAACCCTGACCAGGCTGGACCACTTTTCACACCCTCCAGCTGAATAAGATGGGACTCAGAGAATGTTCACGAGGGGAAATTTGATATAATCATCTTACGTTAAAAATAGTCGTTCAAAAGAAATCTCAGACATTCCGAGGAAAAAGGTTGTTAAGAAAAATACCTCATTCCAAAAGAATAAAGCGAGTCTGGGCCAAACAAAAACAAACGGTTCAAGACAGTGGTAACATACTTCGCGTGGTCCAACTGGGCCGATATGTGAACATTAATAATAATTAAGCACTCATTTACATAATGCCTGAAGTCGTCAATTAGCAACTCACCGTGTTGAGTTCTTAACCAAATTAGTTCCTCGTACAAATGAAAGAGCAATGAATGTTTCCTCCTCACTTTCAGTTCCTGATTGAAATCAACAATGTGGGCCATTCATCCAGTGTTGAACTGTAGCACGAGTCACTTTCTACTTGTTTGTCTTAACGCTTCATCTGCTTTAGATAAATAAACACACTTCGCTGTATAGAACTGCTCCGCCTGAAGACACTTTAGTCACGGTTAGGTTTCTCCTCTGCCGGGTAGGTGTTGATCGGGTAGATTGCTCGATGAAAAGCTTTCGGTGAAAGAGAAAAGGTGTCCTTGAGGTAGGTTTTGTTTTCGGACTATTTGGAAAGCAGAGGTTTCCTTATGGGCATTCCCCCACTGATTTTTTAATACCTGATGTGCTTCCTTTAACCCTAAATAAAACACCATCAACTGGAGTACTGTAGTTAAAATTTCAAAACTAGGAAGGGATGAGTACTTCAAATTTGTGAACAATTAATTCTTAACTTCAGCTTCAACCGGATTATACGTTGATGATACTGATGGTCGTCTGTAATTAAATTTGTTTAAGGAATCAATAAACGGAAATGGAGCAGGCAGATGATTGATTGAAATGTAAATCAGTTCCACAGACGATCGATGTAACAATATTTACACAACACAAAGCACTGATTGATTAACTAGGAGATGTTTTGCATCCTATCCACCTGCCTTTACTTGGCTCAGGTGCAGCGAGGGAATTACATGGAAAAAGTCTTTTTGTCGTGTTGCTCCAACACAACTGTTTTTTGGACACAGGCATTGACAATCTAAAGTTGCACATTCCCAGGTTAATAAAGGTTTGGTCATTTTCCCCCTTGCATCGACCCTGCCTCGGATGTTAAACTTAACCGTGCTCGTATCGAAATGCTTCACTTGAGATCCTAATGATGAAATAAACCGGATGAATCTCACAACGAGAAAAGTATCCAGTATTGTAAGAATGAATGCCTAGACATTTGTGTACCAGTGTTGAACCTTAGTGGTCAACCATTAAGGGTTACCAAACTAATGTGTATGATTTATAAATCAATTCGAGTCGTATTTTTTAACCTAAAAAAATAAACCTAACCAGCAAGCCAGCTTTCCAAAACAAACCTCTTAAAATCATATTTGTTCAAAATTACCATATTTCTAGCTTATGTAAAGAAATCAACTTCCATACATGAAGCGGCTGCACGCCTCAAAGGAGATAGGGGATATGTTGACACCCCTGTTTACTAAGCCGCTATTTCAATCAACTTATATTGATCAAGACCCCAAGACTGATTTCCAAGGAAGGAAAGAGGCTTAACCATCAATTTGTATTCATTCAGAAAGCCCCTATCTGAGCTCGAGTGATAAAAAACCACACTAGGGGATGAATAATATTCAACACATTTTGCGATGACGTGAGCGACAACTTTTCGTACGACTTAATAGTTTAAACAAATTTTATTCTACCCGCTATCTAAACCAAATTGCTATTGGGAAAGGGTATTTAACGTTCTTAGAGAGCCTGGGTTCAAGGTCATGATAACTAACTTTCCACCCAACGAATTATACTCACATGCACCATACTACCTGCCACTGTCAAAAGTTTTACTACAAAAAATACTAGAATATGGCTGTATAAGCAAACTTTGGCTGTATACGAGGGCATTGACAAACTAACATTTCGTAAATCATACCTCCTGGTTGTTAATCCAATTGTTAATATTATTAATCGAAAATCTATAAATCGAAACCTACGCTAAGCCAACCTCTCTTATTACCCATTAGCTTAAAACAAAGACTCAAACTAACTAAACCGCTGCTCACAACAAAGTCAAGAGTGTAGTTTGCCCATTATATTCCTGAGACGTAACACAATATTATGTTTTCAACTTAGTGTTTCCTTTTGATCTGCAAACACTACAGGCTTGAGTCTCCTCCCCTGTAACAACAAAAGCGAGTCTCCTGGCCCTCAGTCCGTTGTTTCCCCTCAGTCAGTCTTCATCCCTTGCCATGTTTGCCAACAATGCCTCGCAGTTTCTTTTGCCAGTCACTCATATTTTATTAAAACCTGCTTGTGTCGTCGTCGTCGTGGAGTTTGTGTAAGAGGGCGGTGATTCGTCAATAAATGGCAGCGTACATTGAAAATTTGTATATTTGTATTTGTGCGGGCAAGTTTGTTGATTCTGTGTCTTTTGATTGAAACCTATAAAAGACATTAGGCTATATAAGTTCCGTTTAAAGAAATACATTCATAATAATGAAACCCCCTTGATTAAACATTTTTTAAAGATAATTAGCAACATGTTTTAACTCTTAGACAACCTAGATGATCACACACATTGATCACTTAGAGCAGGCCTTAAAACTGAAACATATTACTCAGTTTTCTATAGAAAAGGTTTTAACCAGGGGCGTATCATTGTTATAAATTTAATTTTTTACACAATAACATCCTTGTAATTTCCAATTTCTTGTCTATTATTGTCGAGGTAAAAACATAACGTATCAAATTTGTAACACTATAAATCCAATGTCAAACACCTCAAAATGTACACCTTTAAATTTCATAGTCTCAAGGGAGGAAAACTTTACAATAGAACCTTTTAAGCCGAAGGATTTTTAGGAAATATGGATTTTCCTTATATACATACATACTCGTAGTTCATAAATGAAAATCACAGCTAAAAGTTTTAATAGTCTTAGGGGAGAAGACCACACACTCACAAGGGTCTGAAACTTTAATTTCGAAGCAAGTCAACATTTTACATCAAAGTACATGTAGGTTCAAGCGTAGTAGAAATTAAATTTTAATTCCATATTATTCAAAATATTTGTGCAAGATGACAGTATACGAGTAAGATAGAAGATGAATTTAGCAAACTACTCGTAATCGCTTGGCAAATTGGCTTTGTGGGTGAGGACACAAGGAGAGGCAATATTGACGCTAACACCATCAGAGAGAAGATGCTTGGGAAATATGAAAGTTAGGCGGAAAGCATCAGACGTATGTAAAGATGATGAAGAATGATCTTAGCACATTACGCTATACAGTATACATCAAGCGCTTTACAAATTGCTGGGTTTGCGAGTGCTTTCACACAAGATGACGTCATAATCAGTTCTTCACGTATACACGAGTATATCATCGGTATAAGCTGAGAACGGAGAAAAGGATAAAGACCTTACATATAGACAAGTGAAAACTATATAGGCTAGGATTCAGTAGATTTCGAAATAATGAAGACATTATACACTTTAAATAGTTGGCAACGTCTTCTAAGATTAAAATTAAACAATTGTTTTAATACGAATAAATGAAGAAACTCAGAAAAGTTGTGATAATATAATCTACTATTTAAAATATTCGTTTCGCCAAATCTGTTATCAGTCAATTATAAAATGAGTAAAATCGATATTCTTAATAATGTTTAAGACATCGAAAGTCCTTTTACACCTGATTTGTTTAGTAAGTCAATTACGTGTGTTAAAACCTTCGATAATATTTAACTTGTTTTGTTTTCATTTTAAAATTTGACACAGTTAAATGTTTGATTCAATTTAAGATGCAGATTATTTACTATGAGCATGCTGAATATTAACGGTCATTTTGCAATATCAATAGAAATCCGTCACTTTGGGTATCTTTTTCCATTACTTTGTTTGAGCTTGAGCATCTACTTAGATTTCTTTGACCTCACTTAAATCGTAGCACTTCCTGGACAAGCTCTGATCTCCACCTGAGGCCACGATACTGATACTGTAGTTCCATATACAGCCCCTTCTCATCTAGGCTGGAGTTCAATAGTCTTAGGTAGCTGCCCGGGTCCAAAACTCAACCAGACCAATACAGTACCATAGGTAAACAACGGCAGAAAAGTATGTTAAATTTTATAGGGGCTATTTAAATCTTGTAACCTGATTATATTTCGCTCTAACTCCACCTTGTGGATTTTCCTGTCGTATTTCAGACTCGAGTAGACAGGATACGAGATGAGATGAGATGTATATTGTATGTACAGTGAGGATGAATATCACGCCTGGAGGGGTACAGACAATGTAAGCATGACAATAACCAGTTTTATGCGGTTTTTACGAGTTATCTGAGGCAGGGTGATAAGCTGCACCTGGCCTGCTTTGAGCTAACCGCTGTCTGGACACTAACCTGTCTGTATCCTTCTGCTACCAGCATTCCTATTCGTGATTTTTAGCGATTTTATTTTATACATTTTATTATTTGTTATTATTATCTGTACGTGTTATTATTATTTCGCACATATCACTAATTTTTAGATAATTTTTTTATGAATGGAAATTTTGACAAACTTTAAGTTTTGGAATCAAAATAATTTGATTTGACACAATGCGAACAAATTTATTTTAAATATTTTCTCGTAACTATTTAAAGCACGATGTAGCCTGATCGATGATTGTAGTCTATGAGCGTAAAATAAATGTTTTCGACAACTAGAAATTACGAAACCTCGCGTCACCTTTGTTTACGCGCATTTCAATGGCTCTAACCGGGTTTGCAATGTATAAGGATGCTGCTCTAAGGTGATTACTTCCCGTAACTATCCTATATATATTAAATGACAACAGATTTTCTACAGCATTTTGTAGCCTCATGTTTTATACCAAATTAATATTTTAATTGTTTTTAATTAGAATTTTACAAAGAAAAAAATTAGTTAATCCGCTTCCAATCCACTCTAAAGAAAATGTTGACCTTTCATTTAAATATATCAACTCACAGTAACTCAGTTCAAAACAAAGGGTTTTTTACTGCAATTTCTGTAAAGCCACTTTTACAGCCCGTACTTCACAGCCCAAGCCAATTTTCCGAATTTTCCGAAAAAATCAAGTAATGTACGACATTAATTAAACTTTTACATGTTACAATTGTATGGAAAGAATTTATATTACAAAAAATTGTTTAAAACCGATGTCAAAAGAGCAAGAAGCTACTAGTACGTATGAACTGCCCGCGCCCGGCCTTGTCGCCTGGGGCAGGGCACATAGGGCGCTCCCAATTAGCCGGACAATAGTAAGCCCTGAGTGCGCCGGACAAATTGTTTCATTACGACAAATTGCACCAAATTGTTGGATTAAATAATACGGCACAGTGAGTGCAAGTCGGACCCCTGGCCTGCAGCGTTTAGTCAACTCAGCCTTGAAATTGTCCGCTACCGGCCCTTCCCTTTACGACGATGGAAGACTGGAGGCCCAAGACATACATACAACTTGGCAATATGGTGATCGGTGAACCTTTCTTGAAGTAAAATGTCAAACTACTCCGGGTTATTTTCAAGGGACTTAATCAATTTTGATAGTTTATATTGCACTTCTATAAAACTCAATCCGTTGAAAAAGTGTAAGAAACATGTAAAATTAAACAGTTTGAGCAAAAGAGTTAATTCTTTGTAAACGGAAAGATTTATAAATATTCAAGAGATAACTGTCCTATATGTGTTGTTTTGTTATGTCTAGAGCTTCACGAAAATCGTATTGTTACACTTGCACCCATTTTTCTCAATTAATATTATCTGCCACTTGTGTTCTTCACAAATACTTTGCACCGCACAATTCATATAATTGTGTTCAACTTTATTTAATCATAAGTAGATATTATTAACTACATACTGCCACTACTGGTAATATACTTAAACTAAACATTGAGATCTCATTTTTTTTGAAATTATTTAAGACTTTACTATAACGAAACTACAAACACAAAATAAATTGCAGATTTGATGTCTCCGAGGAAAATAGTAAGAGCAAACTTGTGTTCTTGGCCATCTTTATTGCTTCCCATCTCGTGCTATACTGTAATGTCCACTTTCTCTACACGGAAAGTGCCTTTTTGGGTAGCGTCCCTCCTTAAATAAATTCTTATGCCATAAAAACTATTTTAATCCGATTTAGATTGAAATTGGTACGAGTATAAACATAAATATCTGTAGCTAACATGTGCCACCGCCATCTTGGTCTGGTAAACAATTGAAAACTTATGAAAATCTTTTTTCATAGCATACAAACTCATTTTTGGGGGAAAAACGGTACACCGATTTTACTGTTTAACGAACTTATATATGCATTTTACATCTTTTACATACGTATATACATTTTATGTTACTTCTTATGGTGAAGCCATGTTTTTAACTTGCTCACTACAAATCACAACGAAGGTTAATATTAACAGTTCTGGGATGCAATCACTTGCCGGGGCGGGCGGGCAGAAAGAATTCAATTTTCTGTTTACGTTAACTACGTAACCCCGGGAAAATCTCCGAGATGACGCCTTGCTTACTTAACTCACCTTGCCTTGCTGCTTCTGTTAAAAACTCATCTCATCTCGCGAGATAATCCCTTCCGACTTTTTAATGGATGTTTCATCTTTCTTTTCTTCCGTCAGTATTTCGTTTTAAGAAACCAGTTTTTACGCTCACAGTTTAATTGTATGAGCTAGAATCACCCGCTTTTTAGTGTTCGTATATACAATTTTTATGAACAAATTTAAATTATCTTATTATTAACATTCTACTTGAGACATAAATTTAAAAGACATTTTAGACTTTAAAATAATTTCAATATTAAAAAGGTTAGAATACTTTGATTTAGAATAGTATAGGAAGCTTTTAAGTTGGCTATCTATATACATCAACAATGTCAACGACTAAAATGGAAAAATACTTCAGTGAGGCAGCACAATCATATTATGCTTTGATACACAACAAAGGAGTTAGGTAAAACACGAAACAATAACGATTGAGTTGGCTTTGTGCTTGCTTTCATAGCAATTTCTCTCGTTTTATGAAGAATTAGTTAAATTTGTCTGTAAAAATCCCTCAAATGTGCAGTAAGTGGCGAAATGTCTGTTAATCGTGTGTAAACGCAAAAAAGTTAAGAATTCTGTTTGATACTGATGCCAAAATATTCTGGTTGATTTCCCAAACATCGTATGCAGTTTGTGTATTTGTGTGCAAAACCAGCAAACTGATTGAGTTTGTACTGAGACCCAGATGTGTTACGCACAACGCACAAAAAAATCACTGCTATATTCTCATAAATTTAATTGGTCAGCTATATCGGTAAAAATCACAATTAACAACTTAAACATAATGCAAAAATGTTTTACTTTTTTTTTAATTTTTTCTAAATTAAATGTCGAAGGAAGACTGAGTTTGTGAGTCCTCTTTTAGTCTGAGGTTAAAGTAAAAACAAGAATAGGAGGGCAGAGGACCAGATACAAAGCCCACACTTTCTTAAACCACAACACACCGATGTTAATCTCTTAAAAAGGAAAACACCCCACAAGTGTCACCCTTGGAGTGCTGAACGGATCAGATTTAAACACAGAGAAACAACACATGTACCCTAGTATGCATCACGCCCTTCTACAGCAACTAAAGCGACACTGGATCCAGTTTGACAGACGTATTATTACGTACGGATGTATTTAATACAATCATTTGGCAATTTTAAGAGCAGATTTAAACATAACAGAGCCGGTAGGGGTAGGACTGGTTACATGATGTGAACTGTGTGTGACAGTTGATCCTTGTAGATAACTCTACCCAGTAACCTGATAGCGCGTGGAAGGACGCACATAGCGAAGCCGTTGTGCAGTGCACTGCTCCAGCGGCAACAAGTAGCCTTATGACAAGTTATGTAATACTGTTATGATAGTCCAAGATCCCGTATATGTGTTCGTTTATTTGAATGAACGTTGTTTTTTATTAAGCCATAATGAGACATTTGCAAAGGTGACCTAGGTACTTTTGTACGCCCAACAAATGATTTTTTATTTTATGTTTAGCAAGTATTACTCTTCAAATGAGCGATCATGCAGTTTAAAGAGCGATCCCAAACAATTTTGCAGTTATTTTAATCTTATTAAAACCTGTTTTGAAGTGTAAAAAGGATTCGGAAACTTGATTCGACGTGGGTAAACAAGTATGTAAGAGTAGTAAACGACACGAAATTGCTAAATCTGGATGCGAATAACAAAAATTTCAACAGATCGAAGTATCGGGTTTTGATATATTGCAACCCAATAGCATCAATGTGTTCAACGGATAAAATACATCGAAATGTCAAAATGAATGTATTAGGTGCCTCATACATCAAACAATTATCGAAATCGATTAAACAGAATTTTTGCCATGACATGTCTGTCTTATTTACATAGTCTAAAAAGTAAATTTTAAACTAATCTTCGTTTCAAAATAAATTGATTTATTAAATTCAACGTCAAAACAGTTAAGGTATCCATATATAGTTTAATACGATAGATCGTATTACAATATTATATCGGTGTAAAATTTAAACACTTCTTCCTGAAGACATCTTTATTGAGTCCAATACCTTTCATGGTTGACTTTAAGAGGAAATACTTGTGAATAATCGATAAATTCTTAGCCATAGTTTGAAAAAAAAAAAAAGTTGCACCTTTTTCCAAACTCTGGCTAACAACCAATCGTCGTACGAACCAATATAAAGAATAATTTATCCGACACAACGCCCAAGTCTGAAGGTGCGATGACGAAGGTTGGCTCCTGAACCAAACCTCTTTAGGACCACTGTGGTCTCTGATCACTCACATTGGGTCGGTCTCCTACATGCACATGTACTGTATACGGATTGACATTGGTCAGGTCAAGGTGAGTGAGGACCGTACATGGACACCTCACTACAACAGGTCTGTCTGTGCCCGGTCCCATGCACCTCAGCAGCAGCACATGGGTATGTCAGCAGTGTGTCCGTGCTTCGCTACGGGACACGCGAACCCTACATTACCATTTCCGCTGCTTTATGGTACGCACATCTAATGCGTCTTATTTTACGGATAAAGTGGTGTTAAAGGACAAAACATGACAAATACTAAAATCAAATTCTAAGATTAAACCTGTGAGATCGTTTGCAAGCAATGTGCTGTCGGACGAACCATTCCAAGCTTGCGAAAAATCTTACTAAACGCACCTTTAATTAATTGGTGTGGTTAAAATCCCTGGCACCTAAAATTTCTTTAAGACATTCAAATTAGTGTTTTCAACTTAGCATGAGAAAGAAAGGAAAAAGGTAAATCCCTTGTATTTGCCTGAAGATCCTAAGATCCTACCTTCATAAATAGAAGATATTTTGACTACCATCGAAAAAGGTCCTACTCTAGTTTCCTAGTAGGCTATGTATAGTATGAGTAACATTAAACATCCGTTGAAGTTGTTATGTAACAACTGGAAGGTAGGCTATATTTAAAAAAACTGAACTATTTGATTGAAATGTCGTTAGTTTCGATTATAAGCGAAATTTTAGGGAAGAGAGATTGATTTCTATTTCCTTAAAGAAAAAGACGCCATACAACTAAAAACGGGAAAGGGTGGACATGAATGTTTATTCCAAGCTGTATCGAAATTTATAATCAAAATCATAAGTGCAGTTTTTAAATTATAACCACCCCTTTTGGGTAAATTACCTCATTTCACCAATGGAAAATGGTTGGGATTCACGCGATTGTGGTGACGCGTCGGTTAAGTATCAAACCTCATTACTAAAAAGTTAACAAAACCCAGCAAAGTATATAAGTACTGTACAGCAAAATAAACTATACTGCAGCCAGTATTACTAGACGACATGATGGAGCCGTGATATTTAAGACAATCCAGGAAAATCAGCCAATTAACATTTCACCGTTGCAATAAATAAGAACTACACGGAACATGGACTGCATGCTTATGGGAACAATGGCATTACACTCGGAGAAGTTAGGAGTGGTGAGGGGGGGGGAGGAAGTGTCGGAATTTGCATGTGATTGTGCGACGTCTTGCACTGATTCCTCGCACGTACAGTACAGCGAGCAGAACAACACTGCTGGAATCTTACTGTATACTTCCTTTTCAATATTAACACGCAGTTATATGTAAAATGATGTAAGTGAAAAATTTGTTCCTTAATATTTTTTTTCAGAATTGATTCGTACTATTGAACCTTTTCTTGCACTTCACATGTATGTTTTCGGGAGAACTGTGAAAAGACAACAAAGTTAATCTACTATAAGAATAAGTCGTCTTTTGAACTATAAATATTCTTCTAAAACCTATTCAAAAATATTTGACACGCTGACTTTGCCATCTATGCATATTCACGACACGATAGTGTGCTGTTTTTCTGAATGCTATTTCATTTAAGATATTCGAGAAAATCGTTCACATATCGGGAAATGTATAATCGAGCTAACCAACACAGACCAAAGATTTTAAACTACTTACAAAGACGGGTGCTGTCACGTTATATAATATACGTTCGACGGAACTCGTAGACAAAATTTAAACCGTAAAGATTGCAACGTAGAAATAAAAACCGATTAGCTATCAAACAACGTTTACAGCGTAATATAATTGATACGCAAACCCCAAATAATATAACTTAAATTTTTTCGTTGTTGATGGTCCAGCAATAAATTGTTAAGTTTTGACAATTTAAATAACAAAATGCAGAAACATTGTATAAAATCAAACTTCTTCGATTTGAAAGGCACAATCAGAGATGAGAACAAAAGCCTCCAACTAAGCTACGCAAGGGAATTTCACAACTGAGCTTACTCAGTGTAAGCCAGACCTTGAGAATTGCAAGTATTTGCATATTACAGTATCGCAGAATATCTTCTACGCAATGCAAGGTTCAACTGGAACACAGTAGCATCACACAATGCGTTACGTCATACATTGAAACAGCTGTCCACGCGAAATTCTGCGTGATGAGTATGCACAATGTAACTGACCTTATGACCTTTTTGTCATTTTGCTTTACTACTGATGTTTTTACACATCTAACAGGGTGCTGAAGTTGCACTTTTATCCCCAAAGTTCTAGATTTGTTGGTGATCTTTTATTCGCTAGGAGGTGATGATCTTTATGTTCCAGCGACAACAACTGTTCCAATCACTGAGGTTACAACATTATTCAGGACGTTTTCCACAGTTTATGAGTGATCATAAAGGTAGTTTTTTGAGGTTTTCTGTTTTAACCTCAGAAACTGTACCATCGTCAACTAACTTTATACAAAGAATTGTTCCAATTAGTTTGTTTTAGTCTTAACTAATCAAAAACCAGTATAAAAGTTGATTATTCTAAACAAGTTAACTATATTACTACTGAATTAAAACATTAATTTCTTTGAGTATTAACTCGTATATCTCGCTTTTTGAGGTTTCTGTGTAAATATGATTGCACCATGACAAAAAAATCATCGTTTATCAACCAATCATCGTAAAATTCGCGCATCGGGCGTTAAATTATAGCCCGTAACAAAAAGCTTCACTTAAGGACCTACTAATAACGTAATGATACTAATTCGCCACGGCTTCCAAATATGGACCATTTCAAGTCAAATAAATCCAACAAAACACGTCAACGCCGTAATTTTACCTTGGGGTCTTTCCTTATTATGAGCTATATAGGACAATGGTTCAAGTATCAATACTGTATAATAAATTTGTAAACTAGTTAAACCCATCGAAACAATACACAATGAATCAAAAAACCAACAATTACTGAAAAAACCATGTAAAACGTTAGTTTGCTAAAAATAAAACAAACAACATCATAAAGCTATTTACGTCGTTTTTGAACTTGATTCATTGCTTTACAAATTTAACGGGAAATACAAAACAAAGGACAGAACACTTTACTGACATGACACATAAAGCAATCAACTTTGCGTCACAACAAAGACAAGGCAACAAAGGGATTTGACAACTCGTTATACGGTACTTGGTGTAAAGGATGCTGCTTTTCATGTAATCCTGCCAGCTTAGCTTCTGGGTTCAAATAATGACACAACAATCTCAGTTTGTTATTTATTCGTAAAGGCTTGTTCAGAATTCAAATTATACAGAAAAATAAACTGGGGAACAAATGGGTTTACAAAACGATAAGAACATATTTGAATGCAACTTATTGTTGGTTGTAGCATTAGGATTTAGTTTATGTGTAAGTATTTAATGGCAACGTGTTAAGTTGTAACTATTTTTAATGAGACATATAGGAACCGTCAAGATACTGAATACCTTAAATGTCTAGATTAAACTTTAGAACGTTTATTTTTTGCGTTGTTAAATATCTTTATTCGAATATAGGCAAAACAAATCATTAAGTTGGATATTTAGAAAATACTTTAATAACTAAAAAAATTGTCTTGTTTAATGAGGCAAAGTTAGGACTACAGTCCTGTCTACCACTAAACCTCGACCTTTACCTGGCGTGACCGCAAAGTCACTAAAATATTCTTAGTAATGACTATGGGGATCGAACCCGCGACACTGGAGTGATGAGTTCCGGAGAAGCGAGGGATAGCAACCCGCCAAGTGTCCGCTAAAAACCGCTGAAAATGCCAACCGAAAAAGATAAACGTAAAAAAAGATCACGTAGTTCTAGTAGCAGGTTGGCCTTTTCCACTTTGGTAAAGGGCCAAATCTGGGCGACGTCTCTACAAAATGAAAACTTAAGTTGTAGAGGTTGACCTACTTCACCATATGTTTCAACGCCAATCAATACCTAACTATCCTAACCCTATGGTTCAATCCATTTGAGTATACCAAACATTTCGTGATCACAACTCGACCAATTAAAAAGTATTTTTCATATTGCGTACCCTTTACACACCAAAAACTAAAAACAAAATGGTTATCATCAACTAGCAATCATTAAATCAAATTATACCAACCCCCAATCAACAGATCACTTGAAAAGCCAGCTCTTGAAATGATTGATGAAGATGTCTAATTGACATTGGCTGCATTGAAAAAGGGTTCTAATTAGGCAAATGGCAGCGAGGCACGGAAAGGGTTGGAACCCTTTGTGAACCCTCAGGGTAGAGGGTACAAGGGGTGTGCCAAACACACTTCTTCACATGAAGAGAAATCACAGGGTATAGCCATTGTGTGTGTATGGCAGTGGCAGAGGGTAGACATTGTACTGCGAGAGTGTGTGCGTGTGACTGGTGATAGAGGATGTGTTTGAAAATAAAACAAGACGAACGATTTTGTTGGTGATCTTTTATTCGCTAGGGAGGTGATGATCTTTATGTTCAGCGACAACTGTTCCAATTACTGAGGTTACAACATTATTCAGGACGTTTTCCACAGTTTATGAGTAATCATAAAGGTAGTTTTTTGTTTTCTGTTTTAACCTCAGAAACTGTACCATCGTCAACTAACTTATACAAAGAATTGTTCCAATTAGTTTGTTTTAGTCTTAACTAATCAAAACCAGTATAAAGTTGATTATTCTAAACAAGTTAACTATATTACTACTGAATTAAAACATTAATTTCTTTGAGTATTAACTCGTATATCTCGCTTTTGAGGTTTCTGTGTATATATGATTGCACCATGACAAAAAAAATCATCGTTTATCAACCAATCATCGTAAATTCGCGCATCACGTTAAATTATAGCCCGTAACAAAAGCTTCACTTAAGGACCTACTAATAACGTAATGATACTAATTCGCCACGGCTTCCAAATATGGACCATTTCAAGTCAAATAAATCCAACAAAACACGTCAACACCGTAATTTTGACTTGGGTCTTTCCATATGACTGCTAGGACAATGGTTCAAGTATCAATACCGTATAATAAATTTGTAAACTAGTTAAACCCATCGAAACAATACACAATGAATAAAAAAAAAACCAACAATTACTGAAAAACCCATGTAAAACGTTAGTTTGCTAAAAATAAACAAACAAAATCATAAAGATTTACGTCGTTTTTGAACTTGATTCATTGCTTTACAAATTTAACGGGAAATACAAAACAAAGGACAGAAAACTTTACTGACATGACACATAAAGCAATCAACTTTGCGTCACAACAAAGACAAGGCAACAAAGAGATTTGACAACTCGTTATACGGTACTTGGTGTAAAGGATGCTGCTTTTCATGTAATCCTACCAGCTTAGCTTCTGGGTTCAAATAATGACACAACAATCTCAGTTTGTTATTTATTCGTAAAGGCTTGTCAGGAATTCATTATACAGAAAAAATAAACTGGGGAACAAATGGTTTACAAACGATAAGAACATATTTGAATGCAACTTATTGTTGGTAGCATTAGGATTTAGTTTATGTGTAAGTATTTAATGGCAACGTGTGTTAAGTTGTAACTATTTCCAATGAGACATATAGGAACCGTCAAGATACTGAATACCTTAAATGTCTAGATTAAACTTTAGGACGTTTATTTTTTGCGTTGTTAAATATCTTTATTCGAATATAGGCAAAACAAATCATTAAGTTGATATTTAGAATACTTTAATAACTAAAAAAACTTGTTTGTTTAATGAGCAAAGTTAGGACTACAGTCCTGTCTACCACTAAACCTCGACCTTTACCTGGCGTGACCGCAAAGTCACTAAAATATTCTTAGTAATGACTATGGGGATCGAACCCGCGACACTGGAGTGATGAGTTCCGGAGAAGCGAGGGATAGCAACCCGCCAAGTGTCCGCTAAAAACAGCTGAAAATGCCAACCGAAAAAGATAAACGTAAAAAAAGATCACGTAGTTATGTTCTAGTAGCAGGTTGGCCTTTTCCACTTTGGTAAAGGGCCAAATCTGGGCGACGTCTCTACAAAATGAAAACTTAAGTTGTAGAGGTTGACCTACTTCACCATATGTTTCAACGCCAATCAATACCTAACTATCCTAACCCTACAGTTCAAACCATTTCAGTATACCCGACCTTTCGTGATCACAACTAGACCAATTAAAAGTATTTTTCATATTGCGTACCTTTTACACAACTAAACGTACGCAAAAAATAAAAAAAAAGTTATCATCAACTAGCAATCATTAAATCAAACAATACCAACCCCCAATCAACAGATCATTGAAAAGCCAGCTCTTGAAATGATTGATGAAGATGCTCCAAAGGGTTCTAATTAGGCAAATGGCAGCGAGGCACGGAAAGGGTTGGAACCCTTTGTGAACCCTCAGGGTAGAGGGTATAAGGGGTGTGCCAAACACACTTCTTCACATGAAGAGAAATCACAGGGTATAGCCATTGTGTGTGTATGGCAGTGGCAGAGGGTAGACATTGTACTGCGAGAACGTGTGCGTGTGTGACTGCTGATAGAGGATGTGTTTGAAAATAAAAAACAAGACGAACGGAACGAGATGGTTGGTTGTTAGGTTATAAAGTCTGCAATACTCAAAACCTGACAACGCTTAAACAAAGTTGTATTTTAAAGCATATTCTATGTTTACTGTAATTGGCGATTCCAATCACGCCGCGACGAAACAAATTGTACGGAATAAACAAGGACGATACGCATAATAGTACTGTGAGATTTACGTAAAAATGAGATTTAACGTTTTAATGAAATATCAATATATTTGGTAGCAAACCCACAACGCCACTAAGCAACTTCTTTAATCATAAAAACATTCGCGCTTTTGAAATTTGAAAATAACTTACTTTAAATATTGAACTTTACGAATCCATCTTTGATGAATGAATTAGCGCCAATAGCTTAAATTATAAACGATAAAATAATTAATACGTGAGTTGTCTGTGCTGAATTGTAAGTGAAAAGTTAATGCAAAGACGAAGTTAACAACCCTTTTTTGTAGTTAAATAGTTATAGTTTAGAAAAGTAGTAATGGTGCCATACATATTAACCAAAGTACGGTATAACGGTTGAATTATAACTGCAACGAAAGTTAGCCGGCAAAGTAGCGGCTCTGGCTAAGGCTAATGGGCTAAGTCTGGCTTATCCGCCTCGAGCTTCAGTTTAATGAGCGGTGTTATACAAGTTCTCAGTAGCCTTTCAACCAACATTCTTTGATGTATTCAGTATACGCCAAAGTTTAAAGCAGTTATACAACCCTGGTCAATTATTGAGTCGCTTACTTGGGCCAGGTCAAACACAAGGCATTTTGAGTAGCTTAGCTTTGAGTATAGTGAGAAGATAAGAAAGTTGAAATACACTGTACTACTTTTATTTATTTATATTTAGGGCTACCAACAATGTTCGTAGGTGCGTTAAACATTTTAAGACACATTAGTTACAAATTGATGCATGGCAACAAAACGAGGTGGGAAAATTTCTGAGTTTGAAATATAACTGCGGGCGTTTTCCACCGTTTGTGAACAAACAGAACACGACGTTTCGGGATCTGCAATCTGATCCCGTCTTCAGGTTAAAAGCAACCTAAACCATAACAAGAAACATTGGGAAGTGATCTACCCAAGAGAAATCAGCGTAAACTGGCCAGACCGCATAACATATTTGCGTGTGTGTGTTTATTGTTATCTATTTTGTATTTAATCAGAACAGATAAAACTTAGAAATTTATCTGGTTACCGTATGTCCTTACGTTTTTGTTCGTAGAGTTTTTTTCTAAGCTAACTAAATTTTATTTAATTATTATGTAAAACAAAACAAACACACGTATGTTTGTTTGGTCAGCTAGGCTGTATATTGACTGTATTAGGCTAGCTAATTTTTTAACTTTTGTGTTTTGTTTTAGGTAACTTTTACCTGCAGACGGGACCAAATTACAGATTCCGAAACGTCGTGACTTTTTTCTCGCTCACTAATGATAGAACACGTTCCCATAGAGCACTGATTTAGAGATATCCACGTTAATTGAATATTAAACGGTGATTAGCAATTTTGGCGGGAACGAGGAAGCATATCGACCACTATGAAGGTCAGAGTTGAACGCCCGTGGGGGTGGAGCGGCGGGGTAGGGGGGTTGATATTAGCCCCCTTACCCCCCACATGTAGTGTATCTGGCATATTAATCCAATTAACCTGCGTATGCACATGTGAGATAGGATAATCATGCAAGAAGTGGTCTCCTCGTTCACGATTATGTTGTAAATCACAGTTTAGAAGCAGATCACAGTATGTATAGATACACAAATGTATTATATTACAGTATTAGCTAAATTTGTATATATGCTACGATTATAGCATATGGTACTTGTGCATATATACATATAATATTTATATTATAGGTAATATTTATATTATAAGGATTATATTATAATAATATTTATATAAACAGTGCTACGATGCAATTGGATGCTATATCCGTGTTGTAGCATAAATAAATAAATAATAAAATATTAATATTGGTATATTGGTTTATTTGGTTTTAATTTATTCTTACTATTCAATATTAGAGCTCATACCTCAAATTTCCCTTGAATATTGTGTCTGTTCGTATGTGTTTTTTATTACTTATATACTTGAGCGGAAATGTGAATAAGTCTATGCAAAGAGCCGCACTCGGAGGGTTGAAGAGCCCTTGAAACAAGGAAACTGGGTGAAGAGGCCATCGTTCTTTCTCCTTTTAACCAAGACTTAACTTTCCACTTTTATACAAAATACTTTCTGTTAAATTAAAAAAACAGTATAATTTATTTTGGTTAACTAAGTTACTTCTTCTTTTCTACTATTGAAAGTTATACTTGTGTAATAATATTCATTTATAAATATCAGGCACATGATGGCGTTGACATAAACCGTTATTTGGTAGTTTTCTATTATAAAAAAGGGCTTGCGGGCAAAATGACGATGTAGTCTGACCAATGGCTGTAGTTACTGGCGTGAATAAGTTTTGTTTTCGAGTGGCGGGAAAGTTCGATAGGCCTACCTCGCGTCAACTTTGTACACACTTTAAATGACTTTACACGAGTTTGAAATCCAAAAACGCTTCTATCACTTGATTATTAAGACTTTCTACATGCATCTTCATTTTTACATGATATCAAAAATAGTATCTACTGGAATTGGTTTTGAGGTTAAGAGAGATAAGCTCGATTATTGTAGGCTAACTCATTTTCTAATGTTTTGTGTTATTTTTTAGGTTAATTTTCACCTGAAGACGTACATTAGATTGCAGATGTAGAAACGCCTCGATCTTCTAGTTCACTAAATATGGAAAACGCAGCAATAATACTTCAAAATCATAAATGCTCCATCGTCAACAACTGCAAAGTTGAAACTGAAGATAACCCAGTACAGTACAGTACATTGGTTTCGGTAGAAGCTACAGTTTATCAGATTGTGTGGTCGGAACTGAAGCTGGTGAACACAACATCTAGATTCCCCACGGACAATGAATATTGTTACTATCTCTGTTCACTGTTGTAGTGCTCACGGATTTGCCAGATACAGTCACTGGATAACCGTTCTAAAAGTTTATCTGACCCGATAAATTCATAATACATTGCTAAATCAATTTGAAAACAAACATTGCGGACCAACCGTGACAAATCGGATCTCTTACTAGGTTTTATGTTTACTTTTCTCACATTTACTTTTGAAATCAAACCTACACGTATTTATGGCGTTTCAAAAATAGGTGTGTGTACAGTAAGAGAACTAAACCTTTAATGGAAGAAGAAGCTACTAATATGATAAATTGACATACAATCAATGTGAAAAATAATAAAGCAGAAAAAGCAGAAAGAAAAATTATTCTAAGAAAAAAAGTTTAATGAATGAGAAAATTTCTCTTGATGTATCAATATCATCAAATCCGCTAGACTTGCGCTGATACTACGTATTAGCTTACGTTGACATAGCCATCAACGGTACCAACTTAACAAAGATCAAAACTTAGAATAATACATATTTTACCATACACCTGTATCTTTAATATAAGTAAAACAACCACAGAGTAGACGGATTAAAACACAGGGAAGGCACTTGCGTAGCGGGGACCAGTTTTTGTGAACTAAGGGTCGCAGCCCATTCCACCCTTCATAAATAAGGCCCTTACAAACGTAAATAAGACTGGAACAAGCCCCACACACACGACACGTCCCAACATGAATTGTGGAACGGGCTGAGCTAGTAATGGAATCCACACGTTCCAGTTGTAAACATTCATTCACACCGTGTGACCCACAAGTCTGGAGAAACTAGGAGTTAAGGGTGACGTAGAGGCGAGACGTGGACCCCCAGAGACGTTTCGGAAACATATTCATTCCATGGCAGTAAAAATATTTAGCTGGCTCTAGTACTAAATAGTTTGAATACTAAAACTATTTGACAACTTACCAAATGAAGAATAGAAATCAACTAAACATACCTGAAACAAAAAAGTAAAGTTTATTTCCTGTCACATTGAATAAATTTGGCTGTACATATAATAACTACAATTAAACTCATCTTCACCACATATTTGCCTTAAAATATCAAGGGAGTGCATCTCAAATAGTGATTTAGTGTATACAATTTCGATAATTGTAAATTGCAATACAAACTACAGACATAGAATAGAATAGAAAATGGTAATTAAGGTTTAAGTAGTAGTATTAATTAACGCTTTAAATACTAAAAATGGTACAATTAAAACCAAGTTGGTAAGTTGTAGGACAAAATGGGCTTTGAAACAGTTTAAAATAGAAATAATCAACTATGACATACACCAGATACATAGTCAATTCGTTTCATCACTAAGACGTACGGTACTACAGAGATCCAATGGGATAGGGAGAGTGGTTTCGAACAGTCATATCCATCACAAAGCGCAAGTGTCACATCGTGCGAAGTGCAGAGTGTTACGTTACAATCTAGTAATTACTGATTAGTAATTATTGAGACGAATTCGCAGGGATCGAGCGAGGAGGGTCAAAGGTGTGTACTCTGCAGTGTTGCGCATGATATGGCAAACCACGGTCGGTGATGGAACTAGCTTTTTTACGGATAAAATTGGACGTCTGTAGAGAGTTTCTATTGTCTGTGGTATCATTTACGCACGGTAAAGGACAACCCGCTGTGAGATACGGGAGGTCCTTGCTTGGTCCTTAGCATCGTTTCCTGTCCTGCGCGCTTATCCCCCTTCCATCTGATGACCCGTGCCACCGCCCTCACCTCTCTTCCTTGCTGTCGGTAATCTACTTCTTACGTAACGAACCTTGGGTCTTCTTCTGAGGACAGGGATTTGAGGGCAGAGTACCAGTCAGCCATTTCGTTTTCTACCCGGTATAAGAACAATGTAAAAACAATCATTTTCTAGGGACACCTCACGTTTAGGCTACTGTTACGAAATTAATACAAATAAATTTTTATTTTAAAAGGAAATGATATACTGCAGTGACTTCAAGGACTATACGTGTCACTATTTTATGCCCACTTATTATTTCAAAACACAATTTCTCCTGAGTTACTTCACGGGAATATAAGGTAAACATTTGAAATGTGAGAGGAGCGGAGAGGAAAATGCATGTCTTGAAACTGGAGAGTTGTTATTTTTACGGATTCTTGCGGCTGAGTCGTGTTACACTCGTGCATGAACCTGCGACACTCTCCGCGAGTAAATTACTTTCCACAACGTAAGGGAAGAATTTAATAAAGCAAGAGGAAAATGTCATTATGACCAACGCATCACCCTTTCTGATGTTCAGTGTTGTGCGGTTTCACCTACACGGACTTTACGTTACAGGGTGACCTTTCTTAATGTCTTTTGGTTAAGTAGTAAAGGGAGTAATTGACATTTACAGTGGTAGAAGCTAAATCAGAAGCAAAAACGTTCATTTACCGTTGAGGATTTACGTTGTGCTGCATGCTTAGAAAGCCTCGTGTTTTGAAATAGTTTTTCTCCGCTATCCTGGTCTGGGTGATTGGGTTTTCTTTGTTGTTGGTACACATGTGAGGTAGGCTACGATGCCATAAATGATGTACATGCCGAGTTTCATTGAAATCTAATCATAATTTCATTTCGTATAGCATTAAACCCTATTTTGGGGAATCGCCCTCTCCCCAAAGGGCACTTCCGGTGTTGATCCCCAGTACAGGAAATTCGCTAGGATTCACGGTGGCGCTTGTGGCAAAACAATTTAAAAATAAAGTACTGTTTAAAAAATCTACGTGTCACTAAAATTGCCTACGTTCGACATTAAGATCTAGCAAAGGAAGTTTTGCTCTTAGTTGACGTTAGTGATTAAGCCCAAGTGAAAGTACGCAAGGGAAGGGTTATGAAGGGCTACTGTGTGTGTGTGTGTTGAACACTTGAAACGGGCACTCTCTAGAGACTCACTAACACACAGAACACATGTGTGTGTAAGGGTGAACCCCCTGCCCACAAGCAACACGTACACGTCTATAAACAATAGTGTCCTCACACCCACGCTTGTTTTATGGTTATGGCCCATTCGCTTGGTCATTAACACAATTTATTGGTGGAAAATCAATTCTTGATATTGCGATAACAGTAAGTACTAACTATAGGCTTGTCCAGTGGTAAATAGAAACGAGGGAGGGACCCACGCTTATAAAACTTTGTTTGCTGACATCTTTCCTAATTGTGTTCACTCTTTTTGATTTTAGGCGTTTCCTCATTAAACTTCACTTTAGTATGTGTTTTTACTTCTAGGGCACATAATGGACTACAAAAGTATTTGTTAACATTGTTGCATACGTATTTTAGGCTAGTTGTGAGTGTGAAAGAGTAGAATCCGTTTGCTGTCCAACTCAAAAATATCCGCACATATCAACATTTGAATCATTTTAAAACATCTTTAATTAGTGGTTTACAAAATGACATATTTAATATTCATAACCTTATAAAAGGGGGGTTTTACAGTAATAAATTGATAATCTCACAAATCTACGGACAAAAACTTGAAATTTAAATAAAACCACTGGTAAAATTGGAAATAAAATAATGTTAGTTTGTAGACAACTAATTAAGTAACTAACCAAGTTGAAAAATAGTCAATATTATAGTAAATATTTATATTTATGTTGGAAACAGGCAGAAACTGGATTTTAATTTTCTTAGGCTTAAAGCTATTATTTCTTTAGTCCATAATGTGCCCCTTTTGACTCTCAGAACGAAACTCCATTACAGTTAACAGGGTAAACCTACTGGGGAACGCTCTTAAAAGGAGAAAGCGTTGGCAAAGTTGGTGTTTGTGAAAATCTTGGACAAAGCATGAAAGTGTATGAAAGGTAGATTCGAGTACTCTATAAACCTGCTGTCATCAGTTGCCTACCCAAGTCGAGCGACATTTGGATGTTTGCCCGAGGCAAGTTTAAGCGGACACTTTCTACGTGATGTCGTCTATCTAACGCCAACTCTTGAACAAAAAAGAGAGGCTTAACTTTATATAATCACTTAAACTCCTGTTTGTGAAGAGATGAGTTATTCCAAAGGTTTAAAAATTAAACGAAGTAACCTAAAGATCTTGATAACAATCCAGAAAAACACTCATTGCAAAAATTACACCCTACAAAAACTAAAATTAAGTGCATATTCCGGGTTGAATTACGACATAAAAGTAAATGTATCTAGTAAATTAGCCATAAGTTAAAAATGAAAACTATCCAACGCATCAATAGGTTCAAACAGATTCCAACACCAGAACGCGTACACAGGTGTCGCTGGATGCAAAGCAACGTTGGTTCCCACTAGAGCGGAGCGAGATGCCGCAATTCTGTGAAAAAACGAATCGTCGGCGGTCGAGTTGAAACAGTACCTCGCTTCGCTCAGGAGTGGTCAGTCAGTGCGTGACTGATGTTGACCGTTGTCATGGCAACACGCCCGGTCACAGGGTCACGGTCGCCACTGACCATCAGACCGCGCCACAGTAGCGACGCGACAGTAGGACACTGCCAAAATAGTTAGAAAATTAAACAAGTAAAAATTAATAGAAATATTTTCTATTTTTCATACAAAGTAAAAAAATCAAACATTTTAAAATATTTACCAACAATTTAGGTTATAAAAAAGAATGTTTTAAATTCAACTTGGAAAATTAAGTGCAATTACACTCTATATAGCCTATCCCAGTGAAAGTGCCTTCCAACAAAAGTGCCCACATAACTTGACTGTGCCCTTTCGGGGTTAACAAAAAATCCAAACCAGCTTGCTGATATTTTGAAACATTTAAGTTGCAGCTGTTAATTGTACACCAATGGCTGATTTTGCTTTCACATTATTTGCAAAATCATCACTGGCGCGAGGGAGTCAAGTCGATTCGTCCATGGGATGGATTATATAATGGAAAGACTGCTGGAAACTATAGAGCCAAGACTTCGGAATTTTAGTCTATTAAATTAAGGTCCACTCAATTATTTTTATTCTTGGTAAAATCAAGTGGATTAACAGTTGCGGCTCTCGGTGTGTATAAAACGGGTTCTTTTCCAAAAAGATAAACGGATTTGGATCGCTTTCCCAAAGAAGTTGTCCGATGTGACCATCCAAACCGAAAACATCAACACAAAATACTTTTGACATAAGGTTTTTGAAAACAATGTAACACGTTGTTATTCCTTAGCCTAAAGGGGGAGGAAAACTACTCCCCACGCCTAGGTCAACCACAGCACATGCACTATACATAGAGCACAACAGAGCACTGTGCTGGGATTTGATTATGAACAGACCAAACCACTCAGACCACATTGTGTCTAACTGAATTGTTCCACGTCAAAATGTGCTTTCTGTCTGGATATATAAAGTCTGCTCTACTGTCTACACTCTACATGCTCTGAATTTTGATTGTTCTATCGTTGTTCATTCGAGAGTTGAGTAAGGAGATTCACAGAAAATTCCAAAGAATAAAATATGGATCCACGCTTCACTATACGGACATAAATTTTGATTGATCATTCCAATAACACTATTCCAGTGTTTTAATAACAACGTGCGATTTAAGGAATTTGCCACAGTTTGACCCGTACAATACAACTATTTTACCCGAGGAGAAGGGTATTGACCAGGTTTTGAGTTTCATAATACTTGGTATCATTGTATCATTATTGTTACTCGACAACTACGTCATTAAAAAAGGTTTTGTTGATAATTTCATTTTGCATAAAGATGACCTGTAGAGTTCAAGATCAATTCATACCAGCTAGAAACCTTACATTAACAAAGAAATATGGGCCTTTTCCAGTTATTGTGTTTAAAACTACACAATGTTTCGAGAGGTATGAAAACTCCTCTCGTTATCAAGTCAAACAGCCTAAATCATTTTATAATCCTTAAAACTAAATAACTTAATCTACCTATACCTGAAGTTTTAGAAACTGATAGAGCACAAAAACAGAAATAAGAAACAGAACATTGGCGAGAAAACTGACTAAAACTTGGATTAAAGATGCAAGAGGTACGCCTTTGTTTAAACACGAGTCTATTTGCGGGAGAGTGAAAAATTCACCAGCCATCCAAAGAATACGAACTGTAATGAACTTAGGAAAAAATAATGTGGTCAGCCGGCAGCCCTTACAGCTTGGTTGCTCTTTAGCTAGAAGGTGTAGAATTGTGCAAAATTTGGACATTTCAACCTCGAAATGTTTTGATATACAGGGAAGAAGAACTAAGAATTATATCAAACAGAAACAAAGAACCGGGTATTCTTATTCTGTTAGAAATATTGAGAGAACTTCAGTATTAGACAGGTTTACAATTTACATACAATTTGAGCGGCTATAAAACCAGCTGCGAGCCTGTAACATGAGGAAGATGAGCCATTGAGATGCAAGAGCCAACTCTTTTATGTGCGCGACGTGACGAGCCTTCTCGCCGATTTGTTTGATAACACCGACTTCTGGCTTCTGTGTAGAGTTAGTTATTGTACTCAGAGTTATACTGCACCGTGCTTGACACTATTTAGTGAAATAATATGTGAACTTAAGATTTCTCAAAGCGATTATTATGTACCCGCATTTTAGATAAGACCCGAACAAAAACTTAACCGACGCGTAGTCACAAGTGTTACCGAATTCCTAATAACGGGGAATTTTTGGGGTTTACCGCAAAAATCCCATATGCCATAGAAACTACATTTATGGCCGATTGCGATGGAATTTGATATACCCATTTATAAGTAGTACCCAACATATGTACTAAAAATCAACAATATCCAAAAGTCCGTGTAGCCACACGAAGATGGCTACGAAAAATTGGTTTAAGCATAAAACTTAAAGGGTACTTCCAGTGATACGATTTTGCTGGGTAACAAGTTCAACCTAGAGATTTACAAAAATAAAATGTGTACCAAAACGCCAGTTCCTTGAAAAAATACTTTCTCTGCAGAACGAAAATTACAACTTGTTAGAAGAAATTAAGCCATCAGCGAAGTTAAAATTTACGGCTTTGCTAAAAGTTGTGGAAGCGTTAACTGACACGCAAAGTTAACGATTAATTAGGCCGTGATGATGGGAGGGGACGGGTGAGGGGGGTAGATGATGAGTGGGGAGGGGGTTCGTCGCTCGCACATGACTAACGAGCGGTTAGGACACGGATTAATTTAATCATTCGGTCGCAGATTTGTGGTTCTTGTGATGAAATGTTTCCCATCGGCTTAATCGGTGTTGGAATGATGATGATAGTACTTAACGAGAGATTACTAATTCAATTGCAAAAGAAAACAGCCGACGCGAAGCCACGCTGCCGTGAATACTAGCGAATTTCCAAACTGGGGATAACTTACGCAGAAAGGGCCCTTTGGGGGCAAAAAATGGGTTTATGCTATTGACACTATATGTACAGTCAGATTTCGATTCAACGTTTTATACACATCTATGGCACCGTACCTAACATGGAAATTGAACAAATCAACAAAAGCCAATCGGCCAGACAGATATGGCGGCGGAATACTAGCTAAACCAAAAGGAAAAGTCAGTAAGAAAAGTTGAGCTAACCTAAAATTTTATTCACACAACCGGTTTCAGAGATAACTCTATCGTCTGGTGCTATGTTTTGCAAATAGAGAAAAAACGTTGAAATGTTTGTTAGTCAAATTAATAAACGCTAGCTTTTATCTGAGTGCAGAAATTGTTTTGAAAATTTATTTTAAAGGCCGTAGTTTTAATTTAACCTTAACCGGTGATCTGATCCATTTAGCGTGACTACAGGTAAATTTTGGTAATAACCAGAGGCGATAGAATACTGACAACAAACTAATAAATACACAAGGAACATTTAATGATTCATCAGTGTAGTGTTTTTATAACGACGGCAATGTTATTGATCTTACTTGTTTAACAGTCGGAACGGGTAATCAGTTGATGTAGTAATTAACATGTTAAATATACGGTAGTGGAAAGTGTGTTATTAGTAGCAGCAAATTGCCAATCATACGCTAGATGAATGACTCGAATAATCTGCTCATTAGATAAAATATGATACACGGAATAGACGAGAAAAATAAAAGTAATATACAGCAGGTAATATACTTTTAACTTTGTGGAGTCTGATTGTTGTAGTTTTACGCCTTAGAGTGAATAAAAGACTCTACTCTCTGGTATACGTTCATTGAAAGGATTTTAGAGGAAAATATAACTGAACCATTTTGGATGTAACGTTTAACATAGGCTATTCATCAGATAGAGCGTACTACTTTTAGCCTACACATAATTATAAGTTTGTTAAGAAGAAAACATACCCGAGAATAGAGGAAAAACTTAACAGTCCGAGATATCCGAGATTTATTTCATTAAAATGCAGTTTTAAACCAAAGTTGTTTATATTAAAAAGAAACGGAATGAAAAGAATTAAAAACACAGGCTGCCTACTAAAATTTAGTCCATATTTTGCTTAAAACCCGTCAAGAACCCCATAAATCGTAACTGTAATATAAAAAACAATTTGTATTACACTTTCCATTTCAATCTGGTTTCTGCGGTGAAGATGTGAAATCCTCACAAATATAAGGAAACATCTGTAATCCCTTAGTAAATCGCATCA
>CM032063.1:18378361-18427736 GCA_018831715.1 Matsumurasca onukii | reverse complement strand
GTACATTTGGTAAAATGTCTTCTTACCTGCGTTCTTTAGCTTTCAATTGGTTAATTTCTTCCATCTTGTTGTTTACTTACTTGAAAGAATCTAGGCCTAGGCCACTAAATGTGTTTGTATAATTCAAGCTGAAAACTAAAAATAATAATACAAGTCCTGTCACGGTCGCCAAATATTGGATCTTAAACAATTTTTCCAATTAGTTTTTATGATTTAACGTGGTAGTTAAAAAGAAAACACTTCTTAAACATTTTAGTGAAATCTTTTATAATTAAAGCATTATTGCAACACATTACAATCATTCATAACAAACAACAGATGTCTAAAACAAGATTAATTTTCTACAATGTTTACTTTAACTGTCTTTGGATTTGTTTTGAATTGGTACTATAAAACATAACAGGGTGAGTTTTAAATGGCCCCTCTCCCACCTTAACTTCTGTAAAGGAAAACTATTTTAAAACCCTATGTGGAATTTTTTGTAGGATTCTGAAGTTTGTTTTGACATATTATGCGTCACCCATCTCCCAACTAAAACCAGGTTTCAAATTTTTAAACAACCCCTCCTCTCTTATTGGCACCTCAAAAGAAAGGGAATTTTAATATAAATTCAACTACACAAAGAAAGATTAAAATATTGATGTAAAAGCAGTAACTAGAAAATATTTCAACACACTATGACGGTTTAGTTTGAAAACTGAAATATTTATCATATATATAATATTACTCGTAATATAAAAGAAACCTTTCGTAACTAGCTTCATCATTATGACTTACATATTGCAGTTGAATGGCAGCAACAAAATTGAACTTGCTGTGTATGTTTTTCAAATATTTATTAAAACAACAAACACTCTCATATGATTCAATATAAATCGATTACGAAGATAGTGTGGATCAACTAACAGCGGGATGTGGAAATGAAGTATGATACCGCAAAGCCGCGCGCGTGCCATCAAGATGTTATCGCGGTTGAGCGGTTCTCACCCTTAGCGCTGTGCAGATAAGGGCGACTCTCGTGTGATTCAATTGTAGCGTAATGGTCCGAGAGATCAGTGACCACACATAACATACATAATGCATTCTCCGTGATCGCTTTATCTGCTCGTGAGATGGCTTCCCCGGCTTTTACGTCTTCTAACGGCTTTTTGCAACCGGGCGAAATGAGTCATAGGTTTACGTAATCTGGATACAGTTTGATACGAACTGTAGGCTCGTTTACTTGACTGTTATTTGTGCTAAATGAAAATTAATGTCAAGTTTAACCTTATCGTGGCGTGGTCCTGTAATCCAGCTTCATGGAGGTCAGGTTTTGAGGATGATATAGGTCTAAAGCGGCTCAGATAGTCTCAGTGATCATCTGATGATACCCGCATCAACTCCTACCATCGTTTGTATTATATCAGATCATCACCTGCGTGGTTCGGAAGTCACGTTAAGCCGATGGTCTTTGTATTTCCATTGGCATTGTGCTATGAATTAAAGACCCATTCAAAGGAAGAGTCGGCCTTAGTTTGTAACAAGGCTACACCTCATAGCTCGATCATTACTACCCTCATCACACTCATCCTTCACCACATATTTGCCTTTAAAATACCCTCATGAGTGGTCGGCATCTCAAATAGTGGTTAAGTGGTTTAGTAGTATAAAAATATTAAACTATAAAATAATTTTAATAACATTTTTAACTTATTTCTGTTAAAGAATATAAAAGTGTATTGAAAGTTGTTGTTATTTTTAGAAGCTTGTATATCTTTAAAGGAGACATTACACATTAGAACAATTAATATACATAGAAGAGTCCGAGTGTTGAAATGTATAAAAATATTTAATGTGTTTAATCTGAGGATTTTAAGCTCAGTGTCATAGTTTCAAGTAAATATTCCAATCACTATAGAAACTATAAATTCTGCCCATTAAATCCCCAAACCTTACGTATGCTGCATAAAAACAATAGACATTGTCGCTATTAGGCCTGCTATTGAATTTGTATTAAGAGCCTACATTTTAAATTTGACTGTGATAAAGTAAGGATAATTTAAACCAATTGTATAATTGTATAATTTCTTTGTATTACTTTGTTCGTATGTTATAGAATT
This sequence comes from Matsumurasca onukii, assembly GCA_018831715.1. Lineage (NCBI taxonomy): Eukaryota > Metazoa > Arthropoda > Insecta > Hemiptera > Cicadellidae > Matsumurasca > Matsumurasca onukii. The sequence continues at coordinate 18,425,637 of CM032063.1, read as the reverse complement.
TTATGCACAAGTAAATTAGTTTAAAATTATAGATTTATTTAATGATGTCATAATTAAACTTTACTAGAGCCATGATAGGATGGATATAAAAGTATTATAGAACATGCAATATTTATATAAATCTGAGAAACATTTAGTTGAAAATAATATAATCTAGTTCTACTGGTTCACACCGCGTCCAAAGTTTATAATTAGATTGAGATATTTTGGCATTGCTGTGGAGTACCATCATCGGTCACCACTGGAAACCAATATCTTAATCTAATTATGAAGTTTGGACGGTGAGAACCGGAAGAACTAGATTATAGTTGTGACATCAGCCGCGAAAGCCTAAGAGTTATGAAAATAATATCTTTAAGAAAACAATATTGACATTTATTAAGCTTAGAAGTTTTGCATCGGAGTTCTATGATATTGGAACTGCATTAGATTTAATATATTTATGACCGCCTATCCAAATTTCGACACTTGAGCCAAATGTCCTTCAAAGGTTTTAAAACAGGTTAAAGACACAATTTTGTACTATTTGAGAACTCAAACCTCGCTGAGTACGGTATACTCCTCGCTAACTTACACACACTTGAAGTTATTCGCTTTTTTAGCTTTACTTTGCACAAATGAAATGTTAACTAGTAAAGCACACTGGAGAGCAGTCATGAACTTGTGCTTGATAATGAACACTGCAGGAAGAATCTGTAAAGTATGAAAGAATGAAGAGATCTCTCCCCTGACACCGCACCTTGCTTCACGACACTTTCTTGACATTGTTCACTCCATTCTCACCAACAGCTTCATTAATTGCTTTCTCTTGCGTCAGAGTATTTCAAAGTGTTTAAGTTAGAACTAATAGACACGCTATTTGGCATACCTTTAAATAAAGTGCACAATAACTGGTAACGTCCTAATGTATGTTACATACGAACAACCACCACCACCTGTCTTAAAATAATGAACTAATACAAACATTTGGTGTTTTGAAGTTATTTTCACTTGAGTTTTTACATTACCGTGATTTGTTGAGTAGGAAATTAGTTTTCTCTTAACAAAATCTGTTACCAACCATACAAGGAATTAATGTGTTCTTAAAAGTTGTAATGTCATGATTGGCATTTGGTTAATGTAAACATAAATAAACACCAGACCATTAAGTTACTTTATAAACAAATATATTCTAAAAGAAATCTGTTAAAATATAACATTCAGATTGTTTTAAAAGTGCACAGTTTAAAACGGGGTTTATCGGATATCATCCAGCAAGACAGTGTTGTTTGATTCGGCGTGCCTCAGGGTTCAACGCCCAGTCCCTTACTTTCATCTTGTTTGTTGACAGTAACAAAGTTTTTAACAAGAGAAGAATAATTCACAATAATTATTATTGTTAACAGATTGTCGTGTTTTTGTCTTAAATATATTTTATGGTCATAAATAATTGCGTTATGTACTGGTAAAGCCATCATCGGAAGGCAATGGTTGTAAGGTTCATGCATCAATGAGACCAAAACTGTAGGAAACACTGTCATGGTGGTTTAAATTGTTTGAATAAGTAGATTTGTTTATTAGCTAATAGCTTTAACAGTTTGTTTATTGTATAAAAATCTTTGGTAAAATCACAATTTAATTTACAATGTAAATGTTTGGTTAATTTCATCTGTGCACGTTTTGATTCCGTATTAGGTCTCGAATACTGATATCTGATAAAAATATCATCTCGTCCAAGATTAGTTTTTATTTCATTACTAAAAAGCCCCAACTACTATGAAAAATGTTACTAAGATGTTGGTTATTTACAACCTACACAATTATCCCACTCTTATTTATATTTCTCCGAGAACTTTTAAAACTTTTAAATTACCTAGAAATTCTAAAAATTAGATTAAGATACTAAACTCCTAGTATGATATCAAGAAAAGACACTTCGTTCTGGGATGAAACAGTTAGGGTAGTATTCAAGGGACTGTTGAGTTAATGAACGAATGTAAGTCAAGTGTCCTGGAAATAATTAGTGAGAAAGTGAATAATAAAGAGATCGCCCCTGTGGTGGCACTCTCTCTTCAACTAATTTCAGCTGTAACAAGTTTGCATAAAAGCTACTTAGTTAGCTTCACGTATTTCAAATTATGTAATTACTTTTAGGTCCGTATGAACAAAATGTTTCAATCAGAAACCAGATATTTCAGAAATCAGAAATCGTGATATTTACTGGTCGTAAGGAACATAAGCCGTTATAGACAGAGTCATAGAGGTTTTATACTAAAAGTACGTGTCAATAACAATAATAATACAACAATACAAAGTTATAACAATAAGATATATACAAACATGCACAGTGTAATAATACTTTGTTAAGGATTGATAAGATAATAAACACATGAGTGGTACCAATAACTTAAAATTATGACATATACAGGTGTAGACGACAGAAAATAAATAACATTTACATAAACAAGACACATGCACAGGTTTGTCTAAGAACTCATGAGGCTATAAAATAATTGCAATAAGCCACTTCAAAATTTTGTTCTGAAGATAGACAAAGGAAATTGTGTTAGATCAGTAGGCAGTTTGTTGTAAACTCATTGGTATGATAGCTAAATACTATTTCTAGTTTTTCCTAATCTAGCGTGCAGCAATGATGCAAGAATTATAACTTCAACATTAGGTTCGCATCTCACCCTGGTTCTAAATAAATTAAGGTTGCTGAAAACAAATGAATTAAGCTTGAATAAATATACAAATTAGGAACTTTCAGCCCAAAACTAATGAATAATGGTCTACAATGGTCCAGGTAATCAGCCTTACATAATATTCTAATTATCTTCTTCTGTGCCAGAAGTATAGCACGTAAGTGTTTGTCACTACCCCAGAAATGTTGATTTTCCATAATACCTTTTGCAAAAAATTAGGGACAGCTTTCTTTAAACTTAAGAATATGCTATGTACGGCTGAACTTTGCGTCTTGTTTGTGGGTTTTACCCGGTGCCTATAGCCACAACTATTTCAATTAGATTAATGAAGACACACTCCATTTAAAATTAGTACCTATTGGTTATTCATCTTTCTATCGTGGACTCTCGTGGAAACTTCAAATGTGTTGTGCTCGCTTGAAGATAAAATCACACTTGAACATTTGTAAACCCTGGCTTGAAATTAAATTGTTTCCTTTAAAGGTTTACTACCCTTCAAACTCGCTGGTCACTATCGTATTTTGAGGGGTTATGATGACTTAACACTTTCCGACCAAGTTTCAAATAATGGCCACCCCTTTGGTCTGGCTTAACAAATTTTGTCGATTTTTTTTTATACACATAATGGGGCTAGCTTAACCCAATTCTTTATTAGAATATATTTCTGCTGGAAATGCATTTAGACAAAGTGTTTGATTTGACAGCTGGTAAAAGGGAAGTTACTAAAAAGAGAGTTGAATCCACTGATGAAAGATCTCGTTCTAAAAAGATGAAGCAAGTCTTGACATAAAGAAAAGCTAACTTTTCAGGACCGTGTTCACGGACTTCACGTGGTTCGACTAGTCCCATATGTGAACAACAATAAAATACAAAGTGTTGCTGTTTCACTAAGGACACTATTTTGAGGATGATATAGGTCTAAAGCGGCTCAGATAGTCTCAGTGATCATCTGATGATACCCGCATCAACTCCCACCATCGTTTAACATATCAGACCACCTGCGTGGTTCGGAAGTCACGTTAAGCCGTTGGTCCTTGTATTCCCATTGGTCATTGGGCTAATTAATGAAACATTCTAAGGAAGAGTCAGCCTTAGTTTGTAACAAGACTACACCTCATAACTCATTACTACCACTCATCACACTCACCACATATTTGTCTTAAATATTCTCATGAGAGTGGTCTCAAATAGTGATTTAGTGAAGGACGTTGTGCTTAAGAACTGCTTTCCGTTTGTTCTACGAAGCTTGATCACATGGAAAATAAATAAAACTCCATTTCTTAAAAACTCGCTCATGAAATATTTTGTATATTCATTTTTTCAAATCAGCTGATTACCAACCATTTCCCATTCAAATTATCCTCTAAGTTTCAAATGAAGTATACCACTTGCTGTGGTTGAAGGTAAACCACATTTAAAACATCTGACCTAACGCCACAAATGAGGGGCACAGTTGCAGTACGAGTATAATGACCCAGCTGTCTTGTGTGTCGGTGGCGCGTGTTTTCTGTCAATCAAGGCCTGTTCACACGAACATGAGGGCTCGGCGAGTGTGGTGTGCGGGCTGTTTGCTTGTTGCCAATCAGGCCGAGTGTTGGAAAACTGACCCGTCGTTTGCCAACCCACAGCAATCATTGGCTGATTGGTCACAGGTCTAATTGGAGCTGATTTTACAGAGCGTTAAAAAATAATAAAATGGTTTTATGAATCATAAAAGTTATTAAAATGTATTGCAAAGTACAACTAGGTTTAGTATGAAATAGTAACTTACAAGAAATAAGTTAAATTTGTAACAAAAAATACATTAAAAGGAACTGGTATAATTTTGTAAAGATATAAATCATAAAAAAAGATTACCAGGAACGTCTATGTACAAATGAAGCGTTTGGTATGCAAATAATTTTCTGTGAATTACTAGTATATGAAAACAAAGGTCTATGTGTGTGCGTAAATTTATGAAATTTCCTACTAAACAACGCAGGTTTCACATTCATACTATCTGCAGTACATGAGCTACGAAGATTAAGCTGGCCACCGGTTAGAGCCTACGTGGATAGAATTTATCATGGGAAAATTTGCAAACTATACGGGCATATTTAAATTAAACTCAGGAAAGGTGTTTCAACAGAGCATAGAGCCATCAATACTGCAGAATATAAAGCAAAACGTAAACTTCTTTGCTAAACAAAATATTTTTACGATTATTCTGAGTTCAATGTTTTATGGGAAAATCAAAGTTTTAAATAAACGTAATTTATAATTTTGTTTAAACGAAACTACAACTTTTAAATTTTATGCAGCAGCTTCAATAGATTTATGCTTTATTGAAACAAAATTTTAATCGAACTGGTTAAAAACATAGTTTGCAGTTTTTTATTCCATGTTATAAGCGGTGCCCAGATTGGTCCCGCGGCCGCTCTATCCAGCGGTCTCTTAAGAAGTGCACCACAAATTTACGGATACTGTGTATTATTGTTAAAAACATAAAAGTGCTGAAAACTGGAGATAAATGGTAGTAATATCATATGTTTTAAAGTATTTTCATAATGATTAAAAACAAAACTTTAAACACTATTTCTCAGTGTATTTAAAAATACAAAACCCAATAGGAAGAGAGATTTTGAAGGAAGACAACATATATAAAATAAATAAATGATAAGCCTGGCCTGACAGAATCGCACTGTTTGTAAGACCGAAACGGCTGAAGTTGGAGAGTTTGTTGCTTGCCCAGGCTTATCATATTGTCTGATATTTGCCAAGTTGAAACATTAGTGTCGCGCCCTGAGCTACTCGTCTTGCTGACACAGGGTGGAGGGGAGGAGGGGAGAAGTTACGAACTCCCTCCCTCTGGTGTTTTCTCAAGAAAGTGTAGTTATGATGATAGTGTGTCATTAGGCTAAGATTAAAAGTTGTAAGTTTTAATTTCAAGTGAGATTGAACTGATTTCTATCAGCTGATGTGAAAAATTTCTGTATTAAGATTTTGAAACAGGAGGCAGACAAGAATCCTTTTTTACCTGTCTACAATATGTATATAAACATCTTATTATTATTATCTTTATCAGTTTAGCAGGTGCTATTACAATGTTTCTTGTTCATGTTGTTTTGTGTTCAGTGTTTATCTCCATACATATCCACGATAATATGTATTAAATTGCTACTTAATGCATGAAGCACTGTTAGTCATTTTAAACTTTTCAATCTTAGATTTTATAAGAAACTTTCTTAAATTGGGTTTGTTGATAAGACTTCTAATAGTATCTGGGTAAATATATATATACCTGTACATTAATACATTTTAGCTATACCAGATTTTAATATCACCTGGAAACCTTTAAGCCAATAATTTACAATTATGCACAACAAGTTATTGTATTGATTAATATTACTACTTTTATAACCGTAAGAAAATAAGATTTACCAGCGAATACAGGGTGTCGCGTGTAGCGCGCAATGCAGAACTTTTGATTCTACGAACAAAGTAAGCCGAAAATGTCTAGTAACATTTTATTTCGGCTCGTACATTTTTGAAAATAATTAATAATACAAAAACCGTTTGAGATGTTTCGTGAAACTTTGAAATAAACCTGAATTGTTTTCCTAATAACATTTTCTAAAAATATTTTTAACTAACCTTATCGAATTTCAAAATGGCGGCCATTCCAAGTTGATCCATTTTCAATTTTGACTTACTTTTGTATGAAGAAACTGGTTCTGAATAATAGCGCTACTAATATTTTTGACACCCTTGCATACAACTAGTTTATACCAGTACTTGTAAGGAAGTGTGTGACCAGAAAGATAGTTTTAATGTAGGATGTTCATTTTCAGCTAAACTCTAAGCCTTAAAACAATGCATGAGCTGTAAATGGCATCTGTTTTAAGACATAGATGACAAACCGAGGCAGTATTAATTATAAACCAGGTTTTTGATTAAATGACGCAAATAAACTGTAATGAAGAATATGTTATTAACGAGTTGGGTGTTCAACCGTTTGAGGCAACTTATCTTTCAGGCCTCCTTCCTCTACGTCTAGCCACTGACCACTGATTTATATAACTTTGTGGATGCTAACCACTGACTAACTTACCTTAACTGACTGAGCCTGCTAGCCTGCTGAAATTGCTACTAGCTGGCAAAGCTACTAATTGTATCAGCTGTTTGTTTGAAAGAACATAAAGCAGGCAAAAATTATTACAACTGTTTGCCTGACCATTTAAAAACAGATGATCCATACTATTTCCTCAGGAATAGCTCAGAATTTAAGTTGGCTGACAAAGTAATTCTAAGCATTGATTTTTTACAAAAGTGCAAAGGCTAAATTTTCATTTTAACATGATTTCAAACATTATTTGATTTTACTTTTTGTTTATTCAACTTATACTATTATTATTTCTGTTCATTTAGATTAATTTATATTTTCTTTATATTTCTTTCTGTGTATTTTATTTTTATTTTTTACATAATTTTGTTTTTATTTCTTAATTTATATTTTATACATTTTATTTTTGTTTCTTTGTTTCTTTATGTAATTTATTTCTTCTCTCTAAGATGAATAAAGCACTCTTTCTTTTAAAACATGTAAACTAACCTTCTCAGTTCCTGTTTCAACGTATTTGCTCCTAAAATGTGTTTTGTTTTTTAACAGATGTCTCGCAGGCCTTTAGAATATACACTTGGGACTGGGACAACTTTTTACCATAGCTTCTCTGTTTGTGTTTTATAACTAAAAACATAAAATCTTGAAACGTGAGTTTAATATTATAATATTATTAAGAACACAAATTAAATCACAAAAGCAATATTCATAATTTTTCTATGAGGCGCCTTTCAAAAGCAAACTGCCATCATCAGATAATCTCAATAAATTAAAACATAAAATAGTTGTCAAAGTTAGTTGAGGAAAATATATGAAAACTATTTGGCAGCTTTGCTGTTAAGGCCTTCTTAGCCAAATTATTATAAAATTAATATTAGTTTTTTTTATTTTAAAGTTTGCTTTTCTTAACGAATGGTAATAGCTAGGAAATTAATTTCAACCAACTTCAACGAACACATATGCATGTAATATTTTTATCAAATAGCCCATAAATGTTCAAAGTGCAAAGGTAATTAATCATTGCAATCTTGTCATGTAGGTGATTACTAAGACGAATGTGTTTAAATTAAAACTACAATTAAAACATTCAATTACTTTTATCTGATTGTTTTTATGTGATGATGTAAAGGTAACGTACGTTTCTTCTTCGTCCATAAATACATTGTACATACATTAAAAACAAATATGTTTTCCATAACTATATTTGGATTACATTTAAGATATTCTTAGATTTTTACCATTTACTTAATCGATTCAATGGACCTGTTGTTAACAAAGAGGAAGAGTTCAGGTGAATAAGTTTAGGTGCTGAAGTTGGAACCACCCCGGGGGTGGAGAATGAATCACGTCACGGTCCAATGGGGTGAAATACAGCTCAAACACACGGATACTGTAGAGTTATACGCGTTCTCTTTCCCACTTTATTTGTTAAAAAAATATGACTACAAATTCCTCTTACCACTCAACCTCGACCTTTATCCAGCGTCACCGTAGTCACTTTTCAAATTGAAAGAGTGGTGACTGCATGGATCAAACCCGCGCCACAGAGTGTGACCTCCGGAGTCGCGCGATACCAAGCCGCCACGGATTCTTCGTAATGTTATTTTATAGTTTTTCAATATTTTTACGTTCCATCGTTTTTTAACTATATTAAATAAATAATAGGAGTCAAGGATAGAAAACAGCCTTAAAATGTTTAATGGAATTTATAATACGACTGCTGAGTCATCCCCTACTGTACACTTACTACACATCTGTATTCTATAACTTTAGGGTTAACTATAACTGGTCTTCTGGACCGTGGTGTAATCACTCCCACTATGTTTAGGAAAAGAACTACTCAAACTATGACAACCTTGGATTAATTTTATCTTCGGTAAATTTATAAGTTACTATACAGTACTACTCTTTAAAAGGAAATGCCAATAGGATTATACATTTCACTGAAAAAAGGATTTAAGAAAAAAGAAAAGAGGGAGGTTACAGAAAAACTCTATATTTCGTTACAAGACAAACTTTTTTTGAAGAGATAAGTAGGAAACGAACTTATTTACAAAACAAGTAATTGTTAATAAGTTCATTTCCTACCTCTCTTCTCTTGAAAGGTTATACAAAACGAACTTTCCTTTCCTTAAGTCCTATTTTCAGTTTAATATACAATAATACACTAATATTAATGTATCTAAGTAATACAACCTTTCAATATATCGAAAGAAAGGTTGGAGCTTATCAGTACTGTGATAAGTTTAATTTAACCCTACTGTATAATAGAAAACTCTCTTTTAACCTAAAGATGTTTTCTAATCCATAGTATAGTTTTAGTTTGATTATTAACAATAAACAACCTCCCTTTGTTGGTATGTAATATAATTTGTGAGCATCAATGATCAGATATGTTTGAGTACACAACAAAACGCCCCATAAAACTAAACTTTTATATGCAGCTACAGTTGTACAGTTCGTTAGGTATAGCATGGCCGGTGGCCTTGAGATTTCTGCTGGCCGCTTACTGCCCTATAGCCCAACTCACCGGCCATGCGTAACCTAACGGCACTATGGAGTCTCATATGACCCGTGTTAGTATATCACATAAAACAAATTGGCATGTTCCAAATAAAATATTTTATCCCAGAAGGAATTATTATTGATTACATTGTTAAGCGGCGGAACTGTCGGTAATTTATAAAGCAAAATTTATTTATTTAATTTTTACATGTATACAGATTAATAATCCAATTACATTGTAGCATTATATTACAAATATGTTTAAAACTTGAAAGCAAGTAGTCTTTCAAGTTGAACTATTATTGCGGTTTTCCATCGTTAGTGAACAAAAGGATCACGACGTTTCAGGATCTACAATCTGATCCGTCTTCAGGTGAAAATAACCTAAAACATAACACAGGTAGAAAATGAGCTAGCCTAAAGTAGTCAGCGTAGCTGACAGTCAAACTCTACCAAACAACATGTAGTTGTTGAGTCAAACAACAAATTTAATCTTAGAATTTAGGATAGCCTCAGAGAAAACAAAACTACAATATTACAAACACAAGCCACACTATAAAGTGAAATGAAACATATTTATTTCCACAAAAAGTTACAAAACTATTTCAATAATTGGTTTGCTTGGAAATTTCAAACCACCTTCTCCTGTACCAGTGGTAGATACACTGAAATTGCACTTCAATTAGTCGCTACACTTCACTTGCACTATTTTGTACGCGACAAACTAGAGATAAGTAAATAAGTCACCGGGTAAATTCAAAACGAATCACAAAACACGTCCAATAACCAGACAGGCTAACCCTAGACTAACTGGTTGGCCGGTGACAGGCCAATCACACGCACTAGCGGCAGAGCCAGCCAACAGCTGTAACAAAGAAACACAAAAATCTATTTATGCACAGCCAATGGGAGGGGCTTACGTGAGTTAAGTTATCTGTGGCCTGTTTTGCGTCCTTAATACATGCTATGAGTTTTTGAGTTGTTTCTTGTTGAAAATTTACTTGAATATTATGGTTGTCCCTACGCTTAAGTTCATTTTAATGTCAAATTTTTTTGTTGTCAAATTTTAACCTATTGGCTATCTGTTGTGCAACGGTAGACTCATTAAACTTCTTAAATTACATAGAACAATTAAGATTTGCTCTGCTTTTTAATGTAAAATCAATATTTTACCAGTTATATTAAAATTTGTATTTCACTTTCAAATCCCGTACACCTTTTCTGATGACCCTGTATGTCAGCGATATCTCGGATACTTTATGCGCCACAGTCTCGCACATATTGTAGCGTGTTAGTATCTCCATATCCGCACCTCAGCTGCTGAATCACTGCTGCTCATTGCTGATTTGTATCACCTTGCGTGTTTACCTCTTCCAATAGCCGTTATGCATTTAATTCTCACCTTCCTTTCCTTTTACTGTTCAAATAACAAGCATATAGACCTGTTTTATAATCGTTGATTATAGTTTCAGTAATTTTAGGCAAGATTGGAAAACGACATAATTTAGCTAAAGTAACAAAGTGGAGTGTGTAACTCAATTCAGCAACTCCAATAAACAATCGAACTCTTAAGCTCTCGCGGCCGGTGTCATCACCAAGATCTAAGGCTTCCGGTTTACACCGCGTCACAGTTGAATTTTAAATACTGCTTAAAGTTTCGACGTTGCTGTAGAGAGTCATCCTCAGTAGCTGTTTGGCTGACTGAGACAACCGGAAGCCTAAGACCTTCATCGAATTATTTGTTTGAAATTAGATCAGAGAGATTTCAGATTTTGAACGAAATATTCGTATTATTCACCATTGTTAAAAACAAAAATTAATGAAAGTCTTATTTTTGTAGCGAAGTTAGGCTATTAAGACGTTCTTTAACTTAACCACAATCAGAATATCACGACATTTCGGGATCTAGGGAGGACTTACCGAAAAAAGGATTTGAAGGGAAACAGTACGTTTTGTCCTATTTTGATGTAATTTGACATTAGTATGTATTTTATTGTCACACATCAATATACCAAGGATTACGAAAATCCATCATACAGTTTCTAAATGGTGGCCAAAAAAGTAAGTTTTTGCTCTAACAACGGAATAATTAGTCCGCCTTAGTGAAATTTGAAATGTGTTATCGCTTCAAAATATGTAATAAAATTTGCAGTGAAAGAAGTCTGAGGCCGAAGGCCGAAGCGAGGCTGTGAGCAATTAGAGTAACAAATTGCAAAAGAAATCCGACTCACGCATGACAGCGGCACTTTATCGTTTAGCTACGTGTCGGCCTGGTTTCTTTAATTTTAATTAATTATCGTTAGTTGAAGTTAAAATAAATACAAAATAAGATAACTAACCAAAACAAAATAACATGCACAAAACACAAAAATCTTCTGCAACCAGAAAACATAAAAAACGCTGGTGACACATTTTTCAGACAGAAACTCTCTAGTTATTATAATATTTAACATTTCAACTAAAATATTGTATAAAATATACAAGAATGTTTTATAATACAACAAATGATTAACAAAACACAAAAGGCCAACCTCATTTAAATTTAATCACTGAACAGCCCAGCTAACTGAAACTAGTTAATACCAAATGTTTCGGTCAGTGTCTAATGTAATTTGCATGGACACATTTAAATAAATGCTGCCCACTCTAAGTATTCATTGTTAAATTAGCTTTGTATAATTATTTATTCATGAGGGTGTCCAGCTGCACCGCTCTTTATTACGTTAAAACATACTGTTGAATTTAATTGAAGCAATTATTTACAACTGGCTCTACGTTTGAAATTAAAAATTATTCTTTGAAAATGTATATTATTTGGGTTTTAAAACAATTAAATGTTGTAGCAAAATCTCTCTTAAAGGTAGCTTTTTTTACTTTCACACCAAAATGAAAATTTGTGGAGGGTAATTTAATTTTAAGTATTAAATATAAAGTTAAAACATACTGTTGAATTTAATTGAAGCAATTATTTACAACTGGCTCTACGTTTAAAATTAAAAATTCTTCATTGAAGATTTATATTATTTGGTTTTTAAAATAATTAAATTTCGTTGCAAAATCTCATTTTAAGTTGTTTTTTTACTTTCACACCAAAATAAAGCTTTTGAAGGGTAATTTAGTTTTTAGTATTAAATATAAAGATAAGCTGTCAACAATTGCTAGATGATTAGACATTTACTTGTAATGTAATGGTTTTCAAATACATTACTATTTTAATCATATTTTTTCAATATTATATACTTTAAAATAAAACAAGATTTGTTTTAAACAGAAATGTTTTAATAATAAAATTCATTTTTTTTTAGTATGATATTTCATGTTATCTTATTTTAAGGTGGTAAGATCAATTTTAAATGTACCGTATCTTTTCTTCTAAAGCCATTCTTAAAACACGTAATTTTCTATCCTGTAAACTAAAAGGGCATAGTCAAAAGCTTAAGTAACGGAAGATAAAATTGCTCGAAACACTTTGTTAAAAATTACACTAATAACTAGATTTTGACTGTTTAAGTGGTTTTAAAGCTGTAACATCTATAGTTTGAGCAAAGAATCTGTATTAAATCCATCTGAGAATTATTATAAAGAGTTCTTAGTTTAAGGATAGCTTCCCTCATAACTCGAATAATAGAGCCTTTTAAAATTACAAATTGTATTACAAATTCACGTTTCCTTACATTTACCCTAAGAAAACTATTTACTTACGTAATATATTAAGTCCAAAGGGGACCTATTTTATCTACACTCAATCTCTTCTTTAAGATTTCATGGTTAAAAGATTCTTCTATTAAAACTTAAAAGACCCACTTATTTGCGTGCATGCTTCAGAACAGAGTATTTATATTTATTATTTATTTATATTGTATTATATTTATTATTTGGTAGTTTTGCTTCAGAACTACCAAAACTTTAAAAGACTCACACGCCAGCTCGCTCTTGCATAGAGAAATGAATGAAAAGACGCAATGTACAAAGCAAGTCATGTAAACGAAATCAGTTACACAGTGACAGCGTATGTAAACGACTCGCTGAATCTGTTGTCAAGTCAAAGTAATTAAGTTTGCTCATGTTCGGGGTAATTTTGTTCCGACCTCTGGAAGTGACGGTTTTGCAGCTGGAATTACCATCAACATGTAAACAAATGAAACCCTCGCTTTGTTTTACGTGATGTTGTTTCTTTCCTGTTGTTTCTATATTTCTTTTATAGCTTAGATTTTAGCTAAAGTAACCTTAACTGAATATATTTTCCATACTTACATTTATAAAATTTAATCGATTGACAGGTTTGCAATCGTAGAAATTATAACTTTTGAAAGCCTTTACCAGGTATTGATGATGTAACAAGTTCAACAACAACAAGTTCTGTTCTCGGCACACATCGCATCAAAAACATCATAATAATTGGTTTGAAATATTTCGGTCTCGCTGTGGAGTACCATTACTGATTGGCTGAAACTATGTATCAACGAGTAAACATTAACTTCTATAAACTTAACTCTTAGGCCTTCCTGGCCGGAAAGTTTCAACTATAATATATTCGTTCACACCGCGTCAAAACATCCTAACAATTGGTTTGAGATATTTCGGTCTCTGCTGTGGAGTACCATTACTGATTGCTGAAACTATGTATTCATGAGTAAACACTATAAACAACTCTTAGGCTTCCTGGCCGGTGTCACAACTATAATATACTGTAGTTCTTTCTGGTTCACACCGCGTCAAAACGTCCTAACAATTGGTTTGAAATATTATTTCGGTCTCTGCTGTATACCATCTCTGATTGGCTGAAACTTTGTATCTATGAGTAAACATTAACATCTATAAACTTAACTCTTAGGCTTTCGTGGCCGGTGTCACAACAATAATATAGTTCTTCCCGCTCACACCTCGTCAAAATAATCATAATAATTAGCTTGAAATATATATGTCATCTATATTCTTTGGTTATTAAGTTATTGTCAAATACATTTTAAAACAAAATAAAACGGTGTATTTCGGGATAAACAGTTCTTCAGCCAAAACACATAAAATTGTTTTATAATATTTTCTTGTAGTGGGGTCATTGAAGATACATCAATGATTATTGCGGTATTGTATGGCAAGGGGAATATAAAATCCAGTACAGTTTTAGTAGTCATAAAGAAGATATTTAGCTAAAAGCTATCACTTCAAACTGTTTATTTTATTGTGATTTTTTAAACCCTTATAACGGTTAATCATAAAACCCCGTATAATGTGAGTAACGTGTATGAATATTAACAAATCCATGTTCGTGTTGAAGCAAGAGAGTATATAAATATTCCAGCAGCACTGAGGAGGCTCAAGTGCTTACATGGACAGACAGGGTCTTGGGCCAGACTCAGATCCCGTGGTTAGTATGCGAGGCACAAACCTTGCTTCAAACTCCACACTTTTAATTCTCTCGGACCAATCTAAGCTCACTGCAGTCCTCGTTGCTTTAATTAGTCCTGACGCAGTGATGTGGCAGTTTTAACTTTCGTGTTTTGCATGTTTTGAGAATACAAATATGTTGCTTGTATATGGGCACCTTACAATGAAAACAGGAATCAGGAAATGACCACTCCATCGATCAATAGCTGTTGTGATTATATATTTTTTAACAAGAACCTTTTTTATGTTGGAAAATACTGCTCGGCAGTTGTTATTTTCCTTAACTTCATGGCATAAAATATCCAACCAGACTGATAAAAAAAACGGAAACTTGTTTTGTGTCACTGACGATTATGAGTAACCAATAACAGGAATAATGTACACAATTGCTTTTTGTGTATTTTGCCATTAGAGTTCTTGTAAACTATAATACGTATTAAAAAACAATTTCCAAAAAAGTAATTAATTTATTATTTTATTTATATTTAAAATTATACGGGATTAGGGGTGTATTGTTACTTCCGACAAAAGTAAGTCTACCTGTTCAATTGTTGATTTCAAAAACAGGTATCAAAATATTATGGCGTTATACCAAGCTACTTAACTTAGTTTCGTTCAGTTAAGTGATTTAGTTTGAAATATAACTAGATCTTCCGGTTCATATCGCGTTAAAATATCATAACAATTACCTTGAGTTATGCGGTTCCCCTGGAGTACCAATATTCATTCAACCACGATTGATTGAAGCTGAAACTCTAACTGAAATTGTTGCCACTACACAGCGAGACCGAAATAATTTCAAGCATTATTATGATGTTTTGACGTTGTGTGAACTAGATTATAGTTATGACCCCAGCCGCGAAAGCCTAAGAGTATATTTTGCCTACCTTAACAACGTTAATTTTTCTGTTTCCGTCTTCAATTCTAATTTTTGTTTTGTGCTTAACTGTAACTGCAAATCGATTTGTTCAGTTATTAAAACGTCATATAATTGTCGTCAAACTGTACACAGCAACTACTACGGGCTCAAAGAGGACCGCAGCAAAGGTCTGCCTACAGAATGTTGAGAAATATGTCGGACAAGGGACAAAGGCTGAAGAAGTGGCCACAACAGAGCGAGTGTCAATATTGATACTTAACCCTGCAAAGTGACTCCTGCGCCAGATGGAGGGTTAAACCCACCACGCCGCAGCATTCCTCCTTTGATCTCACCGCATTCCACAGTTTCTTCATACGGTGCTCGGTTATTCGAGATATTGTAGTTGGTTATTAATTATTTGAAAGCTTCTCAATCTCAAAATAATAAAACACGACGGTGGAATTTATTTGTACAAGGTAAATTTAAGTCTAGAGATCCTGAACTCATTTATTTGTATTGATCTTGATAATTTTCATTTACTTGCAATTTAAATTAACTGTTTTAGTATTAGGTGTTTACTACTAACATTTGATTTTCTAACTACTTTTTCACATACACAATAGTTAGAAGTCCGACTAATAACTTGGCTTTGATAAGAACTTAAAGGCAGGGAAGTATGACGCATTTGTTTTGATGTATTGCTGTCCTAAGATTCTGGTCTGGCCTAAGACCAATCAAACTTGCCCCTTTAGACCTTTCTATGCCACCTGATTTCCATTAAGTATTGTTTTGTGCTAAATACAAATCTTTAAATAAGACAAATATCGTCAAACTTATGCCTCTTTCTTATGAATTCGGCCACTTTTTCACCTGAAGACGGGGTCAGATTCCCAAAACGGTGTCTTTTTCTCGATCACTACAAACTGTTAAAAACTTAAACAAATACTTAAACAAATATTTCAACCTTAACATCTCAACAACAAACTTCAAATAAAGAATTGATTAGTAGTTTTACTCTGGTTCATTTTATTGCTAACTAAAAGATTATAGCTAATTAATTTAGTAATCCAAAGGAACACGTATAATATCACGATGTTGTTAAAAAGAAAGGCGTCTAGAGACAGAAATTTACGACGAGGCAGAAATCGGCAACTTGGTTCTTTTTCCAGACGAAAGGCAACCTAAAACATGCCAGAAAGGTTATACAACGAACTAACCCATCAGCTGACACTTTATGTCACACACAAAACAAACGACCTGCCTGTAGCTGTTGAAGTAAAAAAGGTGAAATCTAAAATCTAAGTTTGTGTTATTTTATTCTGTTGACTTGACGGCCATATGCTTACCCATGACTACTTTAAGCTAGACAATTTTCTAATTTATCTGTTATGTATTAGGTTTTATTTCACCTAAAGACAAGTTAACTAAAACGCCATAAACAAAAATTATCGCTCACTAAACGATAAAATGTTCGCATCATTTTCCAAACTCTGAATAACACATCTTCCAAAAACAAATCCATAGCTTCCCAAACGTGAAAACGAAATCACCCAACAACTACTTCCTGGTTAAGCACAATCTGTGTTCAGCTAATTACAGATAAGTTGGTATAATTGGTGTAAACGCTTAATAAACAAAGTGTGCTGGCGGGTCACGCAAGCTGGCTGATATAGCCGGCAGTTAGCGCCGCTAATTGGCTGAGGAACTTCAGCAGTTAGCAGTTAGGCTAATGGCGGAGATCACGACACGGCTGTGGGCAGGTACAATACACATCCCGTGTGAAGTTGTAGCTATCTCATTGTGTGCATTGTGTGGTCATTAGTTGCAGGAAAATTTAGGTTGTTATGTGCTTTAAAACGATGTTTTTTTCTGGAAAATGAATTTACGAAAACATATGAAAAGTAAATGGACGAGTAACAACTTCTTAACTCTTTAGCTTTCGTGTTCGTTGTCATCACTAAAATGCAACCGATGATTTGCATCAAGCTTGCTGAAATACTCCGCTCCAGCTAACTCTGCCAGTTGTAGATCAATTCTAGGGATTGGATGTAATTGCCTTTTGACACCCTTGTTAAGCCTAGAAGATCAACGTAAATACGTATACCACCAGACTTTTTAATCGTAACAACCATGGGGGCGCACCATTCTGTGGCATGGTCAACAGGGACAATAACACCTTTTGTCGCCATTTCTTCCAACGCCTGGTTTACACCGCGACAAATTTGAAGTATAAATACTGTGACTAGCTGAGGATGAGGCTTCAACGAACTACTGAGGATGCTCCACAGCGACGTCGAAACGTTTAGCAGTATTTATACTCAACTGTGATGCGGTAAAACCTGAAGTCTTAGATCTTAGATTAACAACTTCACTAGTTATCCAAACGGTAATTTTACTGTGTCCTCAAAAGTCGTCTAATCTGTTAAATGCATTTTCTTGTATTGTATAGTTAAGTTGTAACTATTAGAACAATAATTCTTTTAGTAGTGTTTTTGGGGCCTTGGAATTTAGTAGAACATTTTACAGTCTAAGAATGTTAATAGTTGTCTTTTTTCTACAAATTGTCTTATGACTTAATTTTAGTTTTAAGTGTTTAATTTACAGTAATATTGCGTGATATAAATAAAAATAAAGTAATAAATGTTTTATCTCGTAAACAATTTACATTGAGTTAAAATCGACACCAAAAGTTTAGGTCCTAAATGTTGTTTTAGTCCACATAATCAATATCCATGATTCACCGTGAAGGGACTTTCTAAATTCTTGTAGATCATTTTAACTTCTTTGTTATGCAAAACTGTCTAATTCATCAAAACTTTGAAAACCTATTCTCCTCCATTATCTGTGCATAAACCGGTATTTGTGTGTTTTTGTTAAAGTTGGTCAGTCTGGGAAGAGTATGTGATTGGTCGTCCACTGCTCTCAGACTGCCAGCCAGTCAGTCGGTGGGCAGGTGTCATTGGCCGTGAACGTGCTTGGTTTATTTTTTCTTAAAGATTTTGTGAATGTTGTATTGTTTACTATGATGTATGTTTTAAAATCAAATCAAACATTTTGAGCTTAGGGAGGCGCTAAATCCCCGCGCTTAGAGGAGTGGTTCAATGACTGGTAATGCACCGTACCAGAGAGAGCGGTTTTGCTGAAATTTTGCTTACAGGGACAGGGAAACCCATACGGTAGGCTTTTAATGAAATTTTAAAATAAAATGAGACCGTAAAGGGTTAAGGATTTTGTGAATGTTGTATCGTTTACTAGGATATGTGTTTTAAAATTAAGTAATTTTATAAAAACTAACAAAAGAGAAAACTCGTGTTGTTTGGTGATGGGCGTCTGGTCAACTTGCTCTGATTACTTTTAAGCTAGTTCATTTCCGAATGTTTTGCGGTATGTTTTAGGTTACTTTTGACCTAGAGATCCCGAAGTGACGTGTTCTTGTTCACTAAAGAACTATGGCAAACTTCCGTAATAATATATCAATATAATTAGAATAGTTGTATAATTTAAATGAATTAAATACATCTTGTGAACATGTATAAACCATCATATTAGACGAGATGATAATCAAGAGCACTTGACAAGTCCATTTCAAATTTCGAGATCTAGATCCCACTGTTAGCCTCCACATGTACAATGCCTCAATGCAGTACCAATTGTGTATTGATGACCACGTGACTGAAGTGTAGAGGCTTACCTAGTCAATAATCCTGCATTGTTGTTGGTCTGGGCTGCATATTCACCTGTTTGCAGCACCGCTGCATTCCTGCAGCAATATGTGAATGTCTGGAATGTAGGGACTAATACATCGGTCCTTGCCAATACTGGTGTGAATGCTGCCTTTTGTGTCCACAATGTAGCTTTTTCTTCTGGAAACCTATATAGGTATTTTTATATTTTCCTACTTCTGGTTTTTGGCTAATTCTTAGTTATAAACAGTACCAAATTGTTTATTCAAATCTGTTTCAAGTCTGTTTTGATACATCCACATATAAAAATATATTTCTAAAGGATAGATTTATCTCGGTGAGTGAAGTGTTTGTCCAAAACCAAATCTTCTTTCAGCACGTAAACGCAAGGCTATCTTTGATAAGTTCAACTTAAGCTAAAAATCCCGGAAATACAAATTTGTATAGAAGTACATACTACTCGCGTTTACGATCCTTCGTAACCACTGTAAACTGTGTGCTTTTTCTAAAATAAAGATTCTTCAATTTGAACTGAATTGAAGTTGGTCTTACTAACGAAACTCGTTTCTAAACTGTATTTAAACGAGTATTTGCCTCTCTTGTAATACAAAATGGAAACTAAGTCTTTGATAAGTTCAATTCTACGAGCTAACTTATTGCTTCCAATAGTCATACGGGGTCACTGCCTCTTGTATTTAATACATGTAAAGATAAATGGGAATCAAGATGGTCTTTTTTGGAAAAGCGAAGTCTTAATAATTACAAAGACATTCAAAGTTCTTTCTACAAATTAATCAACTTGCCGTAACGAGTATACTATAAAACATAACACATTAGTGGCCACGCCGAGATTCGAACCCATCCACGTTCTCCAGGGAGATTTCGTAGAGCTTTGTGTTTGAAAATGATAAAATGAGAGAAACTCGAAGGACCAGAGAGAGAGAGATGAGAAACAAATAGAAAGAAATAGAGAGGATAAGTTGAGTATGATGAAGAAAGAGAATGAGAAAGGTTTAAAATTGTAAAGATTGAGGTAAAGAGAGAAGAACACAACACACTTCAAACAAGGGTTGGAAGAACAATGTTTTTATTATTATTGAGTAACATATGTTGAAAACAAAGAGCTCATACTTACTACCAACACAGATTATGAGATTATACAAAACATATAACAAAATAATAACAAAAGTGGAAACATGTATATTATATAAAATGAATTATCTGATAGTAACGTAGTTTGCGCGCTCGGCCTCCACTATGTCGTTTTCTTACAAAGTGATCATCACTATACTAAGTTTCTTCCTCTATTACGCGGTGTACTTCCACGCTATTACCACATGAAGTGAGAAACCCTCAAAGGGGACACTTGCAAAGAATGTATAGGTCCCTGAGGAACTGTATCGTCCTCCCTCACCCTCCAGCGGCACAAGCTGACTAACCTCTCCACATTATGACGTCATCAATTTACTGTCAACTTTTACAACCCTCAGATTGAGTGTGTTGTCAATATCAGTCCCTGTATCTCTTCGTTGTGTTCACAGTCTTTCCGGTACCCACCGTAACCAAGGTACACGAAATGGGGTTCTTGTTTTAATTATAAACAAAAAGTTTGTTAATACTATAAGACATCTGTGTAAGTGTTTGGTGGTGTAATTTTTTTGTAGAAAACTTGATAAATCAACATGAATTTAAAACCACCATTTTATTCGACAACCAAAGGAAAATTCGTCATTTGTTTGAATCGAAAATTAATGTCAAATAGGACTTTTAGTCCTAACTTTGCCTGAATGAAGCATATTTTCTTTTAATTTATGCATTCATAATGTTGTACCATTAAAAATCTACTTGGTCAAAATAAAGGAATTTAACTTTTGTTTTACTAAGGTGTTGAAGTGTAGGTAGGTTATCATTATAAGAACAATTTTGTAAGGTTGCAGAACATCTTATACCAGTTGTCATTGAGTACTAGCACTGTTAAATGTTGAATCTAAACTAAGAAAATTATTTTCTTTAAATTTATTAGTACAAAGATGTAATAAAATCAAAACCTTCAAAAGAAAGTTTACATTTAAAGCGGTTCCTGATGTCTTGTTAGTGGTGTTACGCACACATTGCAAACTTACATTTCACATGCGAGTGAAAGTTTGCCGGTGATAAGAGAAGACTGAAGCCTTTTTGTTTTGCAACTTTTCACATCCATCGCTGAGATAAGTTATCAGACAAATGGTTGTCTGAAACTCGTGTCATCAGTCGGCTCAAATTCAACATGTATTGTTCCGCTATTTATCTGAAGAAAGAAAAGAACAATACTGCACATTTTTTTTTTGCCTATTCTCATTACAGTTTACAACAAAATTCACAAAACCTTTAGCTTCTAGCCTTGCCACTAACATTACCTAGGAACTAACATGTATTGTTTTTCATTACTGCAAGGAAAAAATAATATTTAAGGAATTGTATGAAGGTGCTAGACTTTTGTTTACAAATTTTTCCGCACACAGAACTTTTGTAGGAATATCACTATTTGAGATGCTGACCACTCTCATGAGGGTATTTTTAAGGCAAATATGTGGTGAGGGATGATTGTGATGAGTGGTAGTAATGAGTTATGAGGTGTAGTCTTGTTTCAAACTAAGGTCGACTCTTCCTTAGAATGGTTCATTAATTAATAGAACATAAACATGTCATTTAAATATAGAATTGATTAATAGCCCAATGACCAATGGAAATACAAGGACCAACGGCTTAACGTAACCCGAACCACGCAGGTGATGGTCTGATATGTCTAAACGATGGTGGAGTTGATACGGCAGATGATCATTGAGACTATCTGAGCCGCTTTAGACCTATATCATCCTCAAAGCCTGACCTCCATGCTGGATTAAACAGGACCACGCCACGAGTCCCAGTCCCATAACATATCCTTTAAGAAAACCTCCGTTTATCGCAAAGATAATGCACATAGTACCGAGCTCCACTATAAGCTGGTATATTAAATAATAATGCTAGTGGAAAATAAAGTCTTTAGGGTACCGAAGGACACACTACTGCTAGAAAATAACCTCTTTAAAAAGGAACTGCTGGAAAATAGCAAATAAATAACACAATGAATCTGGTAAACAATAAGCTGCTCACTTCACAGCCTGGCTACCACTTACACTGAGCTGTGATTGATGAGGGATGAAGATGATGATGTTGCACCAAAGAGCTCATAACTCCACAACATCGCATCAACGTGCTATCTGCTGCCAAGCGAGTCTCACCCTCTCTTCACAGAGATAAGGCTCATTCTTCCACCACACAGTTGATACCTCTGCTCACTTCACAGCCTGGCTACCACTTACACTGAGCTGTGATTGATGAGGATGAAGATGATGATGTTGCACCAAAGAGCTCATAACTCCACAACATCGCATCAACGTGCTATCTGCTGCCAAGAGTCTCACCTCTCTTCACAGAGATAAGGCTCATTCTTCCACCACACAGTTGATACCTCTGCTCACTTCACAGCCTGGCTACCACTTACACTGAGCTGTGATTGATGAGAGGATGAAGATGATGATGTTGTACCAAGGAGCTCATAACTCCACAACATCGCATCAACGTGCTATCTGCTGCCAAGCGAGTCTCACCCCTCTCTTCACAGAGATAAGGCTCATTCTTCCACCACACAGTTGATACCTCTGCTCACTTCACAGCCTGGCTACCACTTACACTGAGCTGTGATTGATGAGGAATGAAGATAATGATGTTGCACCAAGGAGCACATAACTCCACAACATCGCATCAACGTGCTATCTGCTGCCAAGCGAGTCTCACCCCTCTTCTCAGAGATAAGGCTCATTCTTCCACCACACAGTTGATACCTCTGCTCACTTCACAGCCTGGCTACAGCTTACACTGAGCTGTGATTGATGAGGGATGAAGATGATGATGTTGCACCAAGGAGCTCATAACTCCACAACATCGCATCAACGTGCTATCTGCTGCAAAGCGAGTCTCACCCCCTCTTCACAGAGATAAGGCTCATTCTTCCACCACACAGTTGATACCTCTGCTCACTTCACAGCCTGGCTACCACTTACACTGAGCTGTGATTGATGAGGGATGAAGATAATGATGTTGCACCAAGGAGCACATAACCCACAACATCACATCAACGTGCTATCTGCTGCCAAGCGAGTCTCACCCCTCTTTCTCAGAGATAAGGCTCATTCTTCCACCACACAGTTGATACCTCTGCTCACTTCACAGCCTGGCTACCGCTTACACTGAGCTGTGATTGATGAGGGATGAAGATGATGATGTTGCACCAAGGAGCACATAACTCCACGACATCACATCAACGTGCTATCTGCTGCCAAGCGAGTCTCACCCCTCTCTTCTCAGAGATAAGGCTCATTCTTCCACCACACAGTTGATACCTCTCTGCTTCACAGCCTGGCTACAGCTTACACTGAGCTGTGATTGATGAGGATGAAGATGATGATGTTGCACCAAGGAGCTCATAACTCCAAAACATCGCATCAACGTGCTATCTGCTGCCAAGCGAGTCTCACCTCTCTTCACAGAGATAAGGCTCATTCTTCCACCACACAGTTGATACCTCTGCTCACTTCACAGCCTGGCTACCACTTACACTGAGCTGTGATTGATGAGGATGAAGATGATGATGTTGCACCAAGGAGCTCATAACTCCACAACATCGCATCAACGTGCTATTCTGCCAAGCGAGTCTCACCCCTCTCTCACAGAGATAAGGCTCATTCTTCCACCACACAGTTGATACCTCTGCTCACTTCACAGCCTGGCTACCACTAACACTGAGTTGTGATTGATGAGGGATGAAGATGATGATGTTGTACCAAGGAGCTCATAACTCCACAACATCACATCAACGTGCTATCTGCTGCCAAGCGAGTCCCACCTCTCTTCTCAGAGATAAGGCTCATTCTTCCACCACACAGTTGATACCTCTGCTCACTTCACAGCCTGGCTACCACTTACACTGAGCTGTGATTGATGAGAAATGAAGATAATGATGTTGCACCAAGAGCTCATAACTCCACAACATCGCATCAACGTGCTATCTGCTGCCAAGCGAGTCTCACCCCTCTCTTCACAGAGATAAGGCTCATTCTTCCACCACACAGTTGATACCTCTGCTCACTTCACAGCCTGGCTACCACTTACACTGAGTTGTGATTGATGAGGGGTGAAGATAATGATGTTGCACCAAGAGCACATAACTCACAACATCACATCAACGTGCTATCTGCTGCCAAGCGAGTCTCACCTCTCTTCTTCAGAGATAAGGCTCATTCTTCCACCACACAAAGTTGATACCTCTGCTCACTTCACAGCCTGGCTACCACTCTTACACTGGGATGAAGATAATGATGTTGCATCAAGGAGCACATAACTCACAACATCACATCAACGTGCTATCTGCCGCCGCTTTGTCTCTCACCCTCTTCTCAGAGATAAGGCCCATTCTTCCACCACACAGTTGATACCTCTGCTCACTTCACCGCCTGGCTACAGCTTACACTGAGCTGTGATTGATGAGGGATAAAGATGATGATGTTGCACCAAGGAGCTCATAACTCCAAAACATCGCATCAATGCTATCTGCTGCCAAGCGAGTCTCACCCCTCTCTTCTCAGAGATAAGGCTCATTCTTCCACACACAGTTGATACCTCTGCTCACTTCACAGCCTGGCTACCACTTACACTGAGTTGTGATTGATGAGGGATGAAGATGATGATGTTGCACCAAGGAGCCATAACTCCACAACATCGCATCAACGTGCTATCTGCTGCTAAGCGAGTCTCACCTCTTCACAGAGATAAGGCTCATTCTTCCACCACAGTTGATACCTCTGCTCACTTCACAGCCTGGCTACCACTTACACTGAGTTGTGATTGATGAGGGATGAAGATATGATGTTGCACCAAGGAGCAATAAATCCCACAACATCGCATCAACGTGCTATCTGCTGCTGTTGAGTTCTTACCTCTTTCAGAGATAAGGTTTGGTTGATCGCTCCTTCACAACCTGGCCCAACGATGTTGGACCAAGGAGCACACATAATCTAATGACATCGCATCAACGTGCTATCTGCTGCCAAGCGAGTTCAATTCTTCTCAGAGATAAGGCTCATTCTTCCACCAACACAGTTGATACCTCTGCTCACTTCACAGCCTGGCTACAGCTACACTGAGCTGTGATTGATGAGGATAAAGATGATGATGTTGCACCAAGGAGCTCATAACTCCAAACATCGCATCAACGTGCTATCTGCTGCCAAGCGAGTCTCACCCTCTTCACAGAGAAGGCTCATTCTTCCACCACACAGTTGATACCTCTGCTCACTTCACAGCCTGGCTACCACTTACACTGAGTTGTGATTGATGAGGGATGAAGATAATGATGTTGCACCTAGAGCCTAACTCCACAACATCACATCAACTTGCTATCTGCTGCCAAGTGAGTCTCACCTCTTCACAGAGATAAGGCTCATTCTTCCACCACACAGTTGATACCTCTGCTCACCACAGCCTGGCTACCACTTACACTGAGCTGTGATTGATGAGAAATGAAGATAATGATGTTGCACCAAGGAGCTCATAACTCCACAACATCGCATCAACGTGCTATCTGCTGCCAAGCGAGTCTCACCTCTCTTCACAGAGAGTGGCTCATTCTTCCACCACACAGTTGATACCCTGCTCACTTCACAGCCTGGCTACCACTTACACTGAGTTGTGATTGATGAGGGATGAAGATAATGATGTTGCACCAAGGAGCACATAACTCCACAACATCACATCAACGTGCTATCTGCTGCCGCGAGTCTCACCCCTCTCTTCTCAGAGATAAGGCTCATTCTTCCACCACACAGTTGATACCTCTGCTCACTTCACCGCCTGGCTACAGCTTACACTGAGCTGTGATTGATGAGGGATAAAGATGATGATGCACCAAGGAGCTCATAACTCCAAAACATCGCATCAATGTGCTATCTGCTGCCAAGCGAGTCTCACCCCTCTCTCGTGAGATAAGGCTCATTCTTCCACCACACAGTTGATACCTCTGTCATCACAGCCTGGCTACCACTTCTACACTGAGCTGTGATTGATGAGGGATGAAGATAATGATGTTGCACCAAGGAGCACATAACTCACGACATCACATCAACGTGCTATCTGCTGCAAGCGAGTTCCACCCTCTCTTCACAAAGATAAGGCTCATTCTTCCACCACATAAAGTTGATACCTCTGCTCACTTCACAGCCTGGCTACCACTTACACTGAGTTGTGATTGATGAGGGATGAAGATAATGATGTTGCACCAAGGAGCACATAACTCCACGACATCACATCAACGTGCTATCTGCTGCCAAGCGAGTCTCAACTCTCTTCTCAGAGATAAGGCTCATTCTTCCACCACACAGTTGATACCTCTGTCACTTCACCGCCTGGCTACAGCTTACACTGAGCTGTGATTGATGAGGATAAAGATGATGATGTTGCACCGGAGCTCATAACCCAAAACATCGCATCAATGTGCTATCTGCTGCCAAGCGAGTCTCACCCTCTCTTCTCAGAGATAAGGCTCATTCTTCCACCACACACAGTTGATACCTCTGCTCACTCACAGCCTGGCTACCACTTACACTGAGTTGTGATTGATGAGGGATGAAGATAATGATGCACCTAGGAGCTCATAACCCACAACATCACATCAACTTGCTATCTGCTGCCAAGCGAGTCTCACCCTCTTCTCAGAGATAAGGCTCATTCTTCCACCACGGCAGTTGATACCTCTGCTCATCACAGCCTGCCACCTACACTGAGTTGTGATTGATGAGAAATGAAGATAATGATGTTGCACCAAGGAGCTCATAACTCCACAACATCGCATCAACGTGCTATCTGCCGCCAAGCGAGTCTCACCCTCTTCTCAGAGATAAGGCTCATTCTTCCACCACAGTTACCTCTCTGCTCACTTCACAGCCTGGCTACCACTTCTTACACTGAGTTGTGATTGATGAGGATGAAGATAACATGCTGCACCAAGGAGCATAATCACATATCAACACATCAACGTGCTATCTGCTGCCAAGCGAGCCACACCCTCTCTTTCAGAGATAAGGCTCATTCTTCCACCACACAGTGATACCTCTGCTCACTTCACTCCTGGCTACAGCTACCGAGCTGTGATTGATGAGGGATAAAGATGATGATGTTGCACCAAGGAGCTCATAACTCCAAACATCGCATCAATGTGCTATCTGCTGCCAAGCGAGTCTCACCCTCTCTTCTCAGAGATAAGGCCTCATTCTTCCACCACACAGCTTGATACCTCTGCTCCTCACAGCCTGGCTACCACTTCCTACACTGAGTTGCAGTGATTGATGAGGGATGAAGATAATGATGTTGTACCTAGGAGCTCATAATAACTCCACAACATCACATCAACTTGCTATCTGCTGCCAAGCGAGTTCCTCACCCCTTCTTCAGAGATAAGGCTCATTCTTCCACCACACAGTTGATACCTTCTGCTCACTTCTCAGCCTGGCTACCACTTACACTGAGTTGTGATTGATGAGAAGATAATGATGTTGCACCAAGTAGCTCATAACTCCACAACATCGCATCAACGTGCTATCTGCTGCCAAGCGAGTCTCACCCTCTCTTCTCAGAGATAAGGCCCATTCTTCCACCACAGTTGGATATACTCTGCTCACTTCACAGCCTGGCTACCACTTACACTGAGTTTAATTATGAGGGATGAAGATAATGATGTTGCACCAAGGAGCACATAACTCACAGACATCACACAACGTGCTATCTGCTTGCCAAGCGAGTCACCCCTCTCTTCTCAGAGATAAGGCTCATTCTTCCACCACACAGTTGATTGATACCTCTGCTCACTTCACAGCCTGGCTACCACTCTACACTGATGAAGATAATGATGTTGCATCAAGGAGCACATAACTCACGATTATCACATCAACGTGCTATCTGCTGTTGCTGAGTCTCACCTCTTCTCAGAGATAAGGCTCATCTTTCCACCACAGCTGATACCTCTGCTCACTTCACTGCCTGGCTACAGCTTACACTGAGCTGTGATTGATGAGGGATAAAGATGATGATGTTGCACCAAGGAGCTCATAACTCCAAAACACGCATCAATGTGCTATCTGCTGCCAAGCGAGCAAAACCCTCTTCTCAGAGAAAGGCTCATTCTTCCACCCCACACAGTTGATACCTCTGCTCACTTCACAGCCTGGCTACCACTTACACTTGGGAGTTGTGATTGATGAGGGATGAAGATAATGATGTTGTACCTAGGAGCTCATAACTCCACAACATCACATCAACTTGCTATCTGCTGCCAAGCGAGTCTCACCCCTCTTTCTCAGAGATAAGGCTCATTCTTCCACACAGTTGGATACCCTGCTCACTTCACAGCCTGCTACCACTTACACTTAGCCTGGATTGATGAGAAATGAAGATAATGATGTTGCACCAAGGAGCTCATAACTCCACAACATCGCATCAACGTGCTATCTGCTGCCAAGCGAGTCTCACCCTCTTCTCAGAGATAAGGCTCATTCTTCCACACAGTTGATACCTCTGCTCACTTCACAGCCTGGCTACCACCACACTGAGTTGTGATTGATGAGGGATGAAGATGATGATGTTGCACCAAGGAGCCATAACTCACGACATCACATCAACGTGTAAGCATCTGCTGCCAAGCGAGTCTCACCTCTTCTCAGAGATAAGGCTCATTCTTCCACCACACAGTTGATACCTCTGCTCACTTCACAGCCTGGCTACCACTTACACTGGATGAAGATAATGATGTTGCATCAAGGAGCACATAACTCACGACATCACATCAACGTGCTGGCCCTGCCAAGCGAGTCTCACCCCTCTCTTCTCAGAGATAAGGCTCATTCTTCCACCACACAGTTGATACCTCTGCTCACTTCACTGCCTGGCCAGCTTACACTGAGCTGTGATTGATGAGGATAAGATGATGATGTTGCACCAAGGAGCCTATAACCCAAAACATCGCATCAATGTGCTATCTGCTGCCAAGCGAGTCTCACCCCTCTCTTCACAGAGATAAGGCTCATCTTCCACCACACAGTTGATACCTCTGCTCACTTACAGCCTGGCTACCACTTACACTGAGTTGTGATTGATGAGAAATGAAGATAATGATGTTGCACCAAGGAGCTCATAACTCCACAACATCGTATCAACGTGATATCTGCCAAGCGAGTCTCACTCTCTCTTTCAGAGAGATAAGGCTCATTCTTCCACCACACAGTTGATACCTCTGCTCACTTCACAGCCTGGCTAACACTTACACTGAGTTGTATTGATGAGGATGAAGATAATGATGTTGCACCAAGGAGCTCATAACTCCACAACATCGCATCAACGTGATATCTGCTGCCAAGCTTATCTCACCCTCTCTTCTCAGAGATAAGGCTCATTCTTCCACCACACAAAGTTGATACCTCTGCTCACTTCACAGCCTGGCTACCACTACACTGAGTTGTGATTGATGAGGGATGAAGATATGATGTTGCACCAAGGAGCTTTCATAACTCCACAACATCGCATCAACGTGATATCTGCTGCCAAGCGAGTCTCACCCCCTCTTCACAGAGATAGCTCATTCTTCCACCACACAGTTGATACCTCTGCTCACTTCACACAGCCTGGCTACCACTTACACTGAGTTGTGATTGATGAGGATGAAGATAATGATGTTGCACCAAGGAGCACATAACTCACGACATCACATCAACGTGCTATCTGCTGCCGCGAGTCTCACCCCTCTCTTTCAGAGATAAGGCTCATTCTTCCACCAACACTGTTGATACTCTGCTCACTTCACAGCCTGGCTACCACTTACACTGAGAGTTGTGATTGATGAGGGATGAAGATAATGATGTTGCACCAAGGAGCACATAACTCCACAACATCACATCAACGTGCTATCTGCTGCCAGAGTTCTCACCTCTCTTCTCAGAGATAAGCTCATCTTCCACCACACAGTTGATACCTCTGCTCACTTCACTGCCTGGCTACAGCCACACTGAGCTGTGATTGATGAGGGATAAGATGATGATGTTGCACCAAGGAGCTCATAACTCCAAACATCGCATCAATGTGCTATTCCATGCTGTCTCACCCTCTCTTCTCAGAGATAAGGCTCATTCTTCCACCACACAGTTGATACCTCTGCTCACTTCACAGCCTGGCTACCACTTACACTGAGTTGTGATTGATGAGGGATGAAGATAATGAGCAGTTGTACCAAGGAGCTCATAACTCCACAACATCACATCAACGTGCTATCTGCTGCCAAGGAGTCTCACCCCTCTTCTCAGAATAAGGCTATTCTTCCACCATACAGTTGATACCTCTGCTCACTTCACAGCCTGCTACACACTTACACTCGAGCTGTGATTGATGAGAAATGAAGATAATGATGTTGCACCAAGGAGCCATAACCCACAACATCGCATCAACGTGCTATCTGCTGCCAAGCGAGTCTCACCCTCTCTTCTCAGAGAGGCTCATTCTTCCACCACACAGTTGATACCTCTGCTCACTTCACAGCCTGGCTACCACTTACACTGAGCTGTGATTGATGAGGGATGAAGATAATGATGTTGCACCAAGGAGCACATAACTCCACAACATCGCATCAACGTGCTATCTGCTGCCAAGCGAGTCTCACCCCTCTCTTCACAGAGATAAGGCTCATTCTTCCACACACACAGTTGATACCTCTGCTCACTTCACAGCCTGGCTACAGCTTACACTGAGCTGTGATTGATGAGGGATAAAGATGATGATGTTGCACCAAGGAGCTCATAACTCCAAAACATCGCATCAACGTGCTATCTGCTGCCAAGCGAGTCTCACCCCTCTTCTCAGAGATAAGGCTCATTCTTCCACCACACAGTTGATACCTCTGCTCACAGCCTGGCTACCACTTACACTGAGCTGTGATTGATGAGGGATGAAGATAATGATGTTGCACCTAGGAGCTCATAACTCCACAACATCGCATCAACTTGCTATCTGCTGCCAAGCGAGTCTCACCCTCTCTTCTCAGAGATAAGGCCTATTCTTCCACCACACAGTTGATACCTCTGCTCACTTCACAGCCTGGCTACCACTTACACTGAGTTGATTGATGAGGATGAAGATAATGATGTTGCACCAAGGAGCTCATAACTCCACAACATCGCATCAACGTGCTATCTGCTGCCAAGCGAGTCTCACCCCTCTCTCTCAGAGATAAGGCTCATTCTTCCACCACACAGTTGATACCTCTGCTCACTTCACAGCCTGGCTACCACTTACACTGAGCTGTGATTGATGAGGGATGAAGATAATGATGTTGCACCAAGGAGCACATAACTCCACAACATCGCATCAACGTGCTATCTGCTGCCAAGCGAGTCTCACCCCTCTTCACAGAGATAAGGCTCATTCTTCCACCACACAGTTGATACCTCTGCTCACTTCACAGCCTGGCTACCACTTCTACACTGGGATGAAGATGATGTTGCACCAAGGAGCTCATAACTCCACAACATCGCATCAACGTGCTATCTGCTGCCAAGCGAGTCTCACCCCTCTCTTCACAGAGATAGGCTCATTCTTCCACCACACAGTTGATACCTCTGCTCACTTCACAGCCTGGCTACCACTTACACTGAGCTGTGATTGATGAGGGATGAAGATGTGATGTTGCACCAAGGAGCTCATAACTCCACAACATCGCATCAACGTGCTATCTGCTGCCAAGCGAGTCTCACCCCTCTCTTCACAGAGATAAGGCTCATTCTTCCACCACACAGTTGATACCTCTGCTCACTTCACAGCCTGGCTACCGCTTACACTGAGCTGTGATTGATGAGGGATGAAGATGATGATGTTGCACCAAGGAGCTCATAACTCCACAACATCGCATCAACGTGCTATCTGCTGCCAAGCGAGTCTCACCCCTCTCTTCACAGAGATAAGGCTCATTCTTCCACCAAAAAGTTGATACCTCTGCTCATTTCACAGCCTTTACAGTGATTGGTCCTCTGCAGCTCCCAGCCAGTCAGCTGGTTGAGTGGCAGTTGTCACTAGCCGTGAACGTGCTTGGTTTCTCTAATTGTGAATTAATGTATTCAGGCTTTTTTGCACGTTTTTTTCTAGTAACTAGCATAGAACATGCACAAAATCTGTTGGTTTAAAACCGTATAAATTGAGGAAAAATCTACACAAAAAAGAAAACCTTGTTTGGTGGTGATTGTCAGCTTACGCTGCTTACTTTTAGGCCACCTCATTTCCTAATGTTTTGTTTTTGGTTTTAAGTTATTTTTCCCTGAATACAGGATTATATTCTAAATTCCGAAATGTTGTGTCCTTCTTGTATTCTAGAAACGACGTCAAACGTCCACAATAATATTTCAACCTGGGTCACACAATATTAAAAAGGTCTTTATTTACGTGGTGAAGTGAGGACTTTATAGTCCTCTCTACCACTTAACCACACAATTTTTATTTTGAAAAAGCTTGTTTCTCTACGTGTACGATGAAGTAAAGAGACATTTAGAATGAAGCCAATATCGAAAAGGGTCAGCGGGCGCTTGGTCCCATGAATGTGAGAGAGGCCGGACATTACCGGAAGGGGCTGGATTTTGTGGTAGCTCGGACAGGGACAGTCACCCGATAGAGATCTACGTCAGAAAACTCAAAAATTAAAATCCTTGAAAGTTCAGCTGTATTTAAATGGTTCCTATGTAGTGTTAGTTAACACTTATATCTGTATGTTAATGTGGTACAGTGAGTTAACACAGATTTAGTAAAACATTCACTTTAAAATTCAGAACTTACTTTATGAAGTAGGTGGGAATTGAGTTTGGAACTTATAGTTCTAAAAATATCGTTCTTGAAGTTTTAATTCAATTTCCGATCAAAAGTAAACTATTTGCTCAAATTTTATAAATATATTGTAAACATTGTTGACAGCCTATGTGTTTTTGCTAAACCAAACTTGAAATAGAGTTATTATGATGTGTTGATTGTTTAAAACTCGTTTTCTTCTAAAGATATCAAAATAAAAACATTCACGTTTGAGACTCAATTATACTCAATTATATCTTCTAGCACCAACATATAATTATAATAAAACATAAGAAAAGCTTTGTAATGGAATTCTAAGTTTAATAGACACAAATCATGCATTTATCTTTAATATATCAAATATTATTTTTTATCAATGAACATGTTTAACTATGAACAGTGATACAATACAAATTCCGAAGCTCAAACGAAAAATTTCCCTCCCATAAATTAGGGAGAAGAAAAGGAAAATGTAAACAAAGGAATCGTGATGTTGATTGTAGCAGACAAGACAAGAGTTTGACAAATGTGTGTCTGAAACTCTGTTATCAGCTGAGCTTTCACAAACCCAACGTTGAAACTTGTGTCTGATACTGATAACATCAATGTATCCGTACGTGTTCTGTATCTTGAGCTATACGAGTATACAGGGTGAGTTTTAAATATCTCCACCTTAACTTTTGAAAAGGAAATATTTTTCAAACCCTTTGGTGAATGTTTTATAGAATTCTGAAGTTTGTTTTGACATTTTGCGTCACCCACCCACCATCCAAAACCGAGAGGAGGACCCCCAATTTTAAAAATACAACCCTCCCTCCATTGTGGCACCTCAAAGAAGCTAAAACCTTTTATCTTTACACTTTTTAATTCCTTTCTTTGAGGTGCCTCAAAAGTTCTATTTACAAATTTGGGGGCCTCTCCCGGTTTTTGATGAGGGATGGGTGACGCAAAGTACGTTAAACCAAACTTTACAGTTAAATGAAAACATTTTCTAAAGGGTTTTAAAATATGTCCTTTTCAAAAGTTAAGGGAGGGGTTTAAAACTCACCCCGTATACAAAACTTATGTTTAACCATTGCTGTTAAGCATTGCTGGGATGGGGCTCTAATCGTATAGACATAAAACTCATATTTGAGTACAGAAATAAACATAGTTTTAGACATTCATTTTTCAGAAATATTTTAGATTTATACGCCCTTGATAAAGTTTCTTTTATTAGCTCATATTGATTTAAAATTAGTTTATATCAAAGGTTTTATCAATAATAAAATACGACTATGGGTTGAACGTAATAACAAACAGCTGAATATTATGAAACATTTAATTTTGAACAAATATAACAAACTCAGAGTTTAAATTATTATTGCGGACATTTTTCATCGTTCGTGAGCAAGATGATCACAACGTTTCGGATGTGCAATCTGATCTCGTCACACATATCCTGACACATCCTGATCATCTTGCTCACTATCGATGGAGAGTGTCCGCAATAATAGTTTAAAAATCCTCCATCGTCAACAACAAACTTAACAAAGTAACAAACAGCTATTATAAAAATATGGTATGTACAAGTAATTTTGAACCAAATGGTATGTCTTAATATATAAAAATATGGTATTTACAAAAATAAACTAAGTTTACATATTTAAAATAAAATGGTAAGATAAAATGATTTAAATTTTAATTTTATAACAATGGTATGTCTTAAATATTTATGATTTTATTAAGAAGGTGGAAACTGTATTAAATATTTTTTAATTCCCTAAAAATGTGCATATTTACAGTAACATGTTTTTAAATGGGGTCACTTTCGTAAGGTAACCGACAAAGTAATGTTTTAAATCGTAACAATAACTACACGACAGCATACTGAACACTACTTAAATAATTTGTTACGTTCATTTTTTATTTGCAACTACTATTACAAACTTATTTCATACTTATAACGGAAATAATTATATTTCAAAATACACACTAAGGCTTAAAGGTTAGAATACTTCAAAACAAATAAGACTACAGTTTTGCGTTCTGAATATATTCAGAAACATGCTTAAAACAATGGAATAGCAGTTAGCGTTATCATAATTCAGCTATTCCCCTCCGTACAAAACGTAATAGCTCTTTCCTTAAAGTAGCACCGATAAAACTAAAATAAATTAAACTAAACTAAACCCTCGACCTGCCAAGTGTTGTTAAAACTTACAAAGATAATCAATAATAATAAATTAAAGTCAAAACGTTTCAAAATCATATTTACCTTTTGGTTTTATATTGCACTTGAGATACTTTTACAAGTTTTTAAGACAGTTTTCGAGGGTTTCAAAGACTTTGCGTGTTTCCATCTGTTTCACTACCCGAGTCATCTCATTTTTGCAATACTCTTCAGTATAGTACTCCTTGAAAGGGTTGTTTCCTGTGGTGTATTCCTGTTCACATCTTGCCCAAATGCCCTCAACGTCAGAAGCCACTTTGGTCTTCATCATTGGCAGACAAATGCCGCAAATCCATAGAGCCAAGGGACTCATCTTTAAGAGGTCTTTATTCAAGGAATCTATAGACCATCTCACACCGCATTGAGATTCCTCTAAACGATCGCTCAAAGCTTCATAATATGTTTGGATGAATTCTTCAAAGCTGTCTTCGCGGACAGGATGCTGGGCACTGGACCAGATGAAGAACGTCAGATCACTCGCAGGAGATACCTGAGAGCTTGAAGTCCAGGAGCTTCACAGCCACAGGATCGCCTTTGCCATCGTACTTGAACATCATGTTGGTCAACCATGGGTCGCCTTGGTTGAGCGTGTTCAAAGTTCCATTAGGTTTCAACGCTTCAATCAAAATTGCCCATAGATTTGTCGAACACTGTTTTACAATACTTGATATCCTTTCATCCCCATAAATTTCAAAATACAACTGGATCCGTGTTGGATCATTTCAATCCGTTTGAAAACATGATTTCCACCAGAGAAGTTACAAGCTCGGGTGCTGTTTGTATATTGCCACAGACCCTGCGTGAAAACATGCTGTAGATTTTGCGTAGATTTTACACTCTGCCAGACTCAACATTTTACACCTATCTGCCATCACGTACCCTTCCTTCTTCAGGTCTTCGAGAACTACTACCTGCACGGATCGGGGAGAGGGAAAAACTTCGGAGCAAAGTCATTCTTCAGCGTGGCATACGCTTTTGGTAAATAATCATGGTAAAAAGTGTATTCTTTGTCAGGTGCGTCTCCGAAAATGTCTTTGATTGAGCCTTTCGTGAGCGGAAGCTTGACTATCAGTGACTTTGTGCTTTCTTCTGATGACTTACTTGTTCTATCCTTGTAGCTGAGTCTGACTCTGATGACGACACTGCCGTAGTTGTTCCCAGGAGCTACAGCTGGCTCTGCGGTGAAATCTGTCACTGTTAAGTTTGTGTTCTGACTCTCATTCCTCAAACACTCGCTGAGGTACTCGGTGTTGAACCATTCTGGAGTTAGATCGTCCATTATCTGAAAATAATTAATTTTAGATAATAGGTAAGTGTTTCTTCTTATCTTGGGAAAGTCAACACTAATGCTTGAGTGTTAATTTGTGCGTATTATTTCATTTGACATTACGAGTATAAGTCGCTCAGTTTAGTTGCCAATTACAGTTCGTCAGGTTTAGCAAGGCCGGTGAGATGGGCTATAGGCCATAAGCGGCCAGCAGGAAATCTCAAGGCCACCGGCCATGCTATACCTAACAAACTGTATGTGTTACAATTGAAATTGAACCGACTATTAGAATCGATTTAGTTTATTAAAATAAATTGTTAAATTCACTGTAATATTTCAAAATAATCAGTTCAAATGACTGAATTAACTTTAAATTTTAACACATTGAAGTATTAGTTTTAAATATACTTAAATTAAATCACTATTTGAGATGTAATGATATTTTCAAATATAATGATGATGAGTTTAGTAATGAGTTATGATAGTCTTTTAACTTAAACTATTCCTTTACAATACCAATGATAATTACTTAATGATGGTCTGATATGTCTAAACATGGTGAATTAATATTATTAAGACCTATCATAAGATCATACTACTATCTGATTAGTTATTAAACCTGAACCATGTGATATGATAGTCTATACTAATTAGTTATTAAATAACAATATCTGTTATTTTCAATGTTGAATACGTCAATAAACCCTGAAAATCTTAAGGTTTTCCATCTTAAATTAATACCCAGTAGCCGTGTGCAAAATAGTGAATGCATTTAAGGAAAAGGCTGAGAAAATTAAGGTTTGTGACATTACTTATAGCCCAAAATAACATCCTCAACAGGGATTATTTTAAAAAGTACATTATTATTGCATAATACCGCACAATGTGTTCACATAACTATTCAACTCTGATTAGATAAAATGTAGTAATTAATGTCCATGAACTGATATGTGGCTTATCTTTTAACGCATAACTGTTCAATCCTATAACTTCCTAATTTGATAACTAGTTTGTTGACTGCATTCTTATAAATCAATAAATCTTCAAAATAATCCGTTGTTACATTGCTTCACATTTGTATATTCTATGCACTAAAGAGTTATTGTTGCGCCTATAGTTCATACGTAACCATTTAGTTTATTTTCACTTTTAAGTAGGTAGCTGCAAGTTAAAACGTTCTGCATGACATTTTATTTTTATCCATTAAAGGTGCAGTGTACGGGGTTAGAAATGGCGATGTAACTGACTGATAACTGGCCTAGGGGCAAAAGGCTGAATATTTTTGAAGCCTTGAATTTTGTCCTATTAGAACAATGTAGAACATGCACTTTCTTCTTCTCACGCCAACAGTTTTATCCTACTTGTATTGTAATAAACTATGTTTTAAAAATAAATAATATGGTACTACTTGTTGTACCAACATATTAGTAACTGAACAATTAATGTTATTAAAAATATAAACAGATTTCAACAAATGTGTTTTTACCTTGAAGGGAAAAATCAAGAGGGCAACAGCAAGTCAAACAGAAATCATATAATATTACACAACAAAAACTATTAATTTTAATTTTCAATTATTTTTGACGAGAGAAAAGTTTTTTGAAGTTGAAAGTAATGTGACCTCCCACACTACAGATCTTAAGACAAGCTTAGTACTACCAAAAAACACCGCGACTAAGAAGTAAATGCAGACGAACCTACCCTGATTTGAATGCCACTAAACTATTCACAGTAATATATGTATCAACTGCCAATACTCTGTGTTGTCGGCCTCGGATCAGCTGTTGCACTGAGCCGGTGTTCGCGCATGCGCAGATGAGGCAGTGTGCAAAGTGTCTGCTATTATCGCCAAGGCCATGAGCTTGTCAGTCATTGCCTCGCTTCCGTGACCCTGCGTTCTCTCCGCTTCTGCTTTTCAACTCTGACAAACATCTGAGCATTCATCGGACAACTGCAGGGACCGACAGTCAGTTTCGAAACGTTGATGTGTGTTCAAATCAGGAAATGTAAAAAAATCAGACCATTTTAATTGTAGTTTTGGGTTAGTTATGCGTTGAGTAGTGTACAGGGTGTTTAAAATTTATCCCCTTCCTAACTTTTCAACAGCTGAAAGTTTTAAACGTTCTTTTGCACGTGCTATAAGGTGTTATTAAGAGCTTTTGTCCAGGCTACAAGGTCTTTAACTGATAATTTAAGTACTGGCCTGTGGCTGTGGGCTTCTTATATACACTTGTCTGCCAATTGCCCGAGGACCTGTCCACCAAAACATCTAGAAAAGGTAGTTTGTGATCGTTCTCCATTTCTAAGATGTTTTAATGGACAGGTCCTCAGGCATTGGCAGACAAGTGTATATACAAGGTCTTTAGTTTAGTGGCTGCCCTTGCCTTAGGTAGTGGATGGGCTACAGGCGACAGATAGTTGACGTTCCATCAGATATGGTGGACAGCTGTGATGTCTGTAAATTATAATTAGCCCACTTTACGTTTGATTTTGTATCAAACGGCGAAATGGTCAGCGTCTGTTTGCCGGTGCTGCTGAAACCTATACATTCTCAACTAACACTTCCAGTTTCTGAGTTCTTGAACACGATCAACTCAATTCAAAGTACCCATTATCATTTATATTCAAAAATTACTCCAGGATACACACTATACAGGAACATAGTCACTATGTTGTAGTGTGACTTTGGAGGTCTCAACATCAC
Source organism: Matsumurasca onukii (assembly GCA_018831715.1). Classification (NCBI taxonomy): domain Eukaryota; kingdom Metazoa; phylum Arthropoda; class Insecta; order Hemiptera; family Cicadellidae; genus Matsumurasca; species Matsumurasca onukii. Next base: position 18,386,292 of record CM032063.1, on the reverse strand, counting down.
CGGGCCGGTTTGGCGACATTTCACTGACCGAGAAAAGTGACGAGGCAGATATTTCGAATATGTATAACACTTCCTCATAAACTGCGTAGCCTCAATTTTAAAACTATTCACCAAAGATATTTCTCAAGGACACGGTAATTTTAGGTTATAACTTATAGTTATAAGGACGCGATCGTTTGAGGAGGGCTCACTAAGTTGAAAACCTCTGGTTAATATGTGTTGAAAACATAACAATACAAACAGAATACAAATACATATATTTAATCAAATTGCCTTATTAAAATATGAAACCATTGGGCAGTGAATATTTTTGGACTCTGAATAGCAAAATTACTCGGGGTACGAAGTGGTGTGAACATGAGTGAAATTGCTATCCAACACCGCTTGCTCTTCCTGTCTTTCCGTAGAGCTACTCTCTTTCTATTCAAAACTATCAATGATTTGGTCGACTGTCCTGAACTTCTTCACCTGCACATTCCTGTTAACACCCGAACTTCCGAAGAAGTCAAAGCTTCTCCAAGCAGCGTCACTTCGGTGGCGTGGATTCGATCCTGCAGACACTACTAACTATTAGTTAAGTGACTTTGCGGTAACGTTAGATCACCATGGTAACGTATGGTCGAGGTTGAGTAGTAGAAAGGACTTTTAGTCCCACCTCGCCTGTTAAACAAGACAAACTCTACCTTTTCTACCAACAAACAACCTACTCTCACCATAACGAAGTTCCTCGTCTGCTTCTCCAGGAAATGCCCACAGATTATTTGTTTCTCTCTGCTACTCTTCAGAAAGCTTGTTCTTTTATGGCAGTGACCTAACCGAATTCCGAACGCATTGCTTGATTTTTGGGGTGCCCCTGAAGGTCCCGTTACCAGTGCAGCGTTAATTTTGTAAAATCTAAATGGACATTATTGTATTGGTGTTTTAATATTCACGTCCTTTTGCAATGTGAGTTAGTTTACCGTATGAGATGTAAATATTAAATCGTTTTTAATTTATAATTTTGTCTTGAGTAAAAAGTGTGCCAAGAACAATTTAATATTAAGGAACGTATGTATGTATATGAGTACAGTACTTGTATTGATTCAAAATTTGATAGCGTCATAAATATTTACGTACCTAGATTTAAACTGTTTTGTAGTCTAATTGTTGTATACTGATCAAAATAAATCAATAAAAAAGCATCATAAGCATTATTTTACAAAATTATAATGTTCATTTTAATTTTTTTTAACTGTATTTTATACAACATGTATAAACATGTTAATTTCCTTTAACTGAACACTGTTAAAAGGAACACAAAAGTAAGTTTATTTACAACATTTTGTGTACATTCTTTTCGTTTCTAAACATTTTACTTACTTCCATTTGTTTAGTAAACACAATAAGGATCGAAAAAGAATCAACAGTTTGTTCAAAGAATGTACAATGACAAAGAGTATACAGAGCCACAAAACATAGAGATTGAAATACGTAGCGAGTTGTGTTTTTATCCTCTATGGCGGATGAATAATGCAATGTACACGCAGTTCGTAGGAAGGAAGAGGCGGATTTTCCAGCCCGTGAGCATTCCGTGGTTTTGTTTGTTGCCGCTACAGAAAAAGTTATTCAATTATTTAACGTCTTTTTTGTCTGCTCGGTTTGTCCCTTTGTTATTCATAATCTGACCCGGCCACGATCAGCCATTACACGGACATTCCAACCTTAGCGGTGAGTTTGTTGTTGTCATAGGGATTAATCTTGTAGACTGGTTGATAATCTAAAGCCAGTTTCGTGTTATCTTGTTATTATAATGATTAACTAAGTACAAGTAGCTGTAACGATGGAATACACTACTTCATTTTTATTGGCTACAAACACTTATAGGTAATAGTAACTACTGTTCGTCATCGTTGTTAATCCAGTGCTTATATTGTGTTTAATCTTTTGAAGTTTGTTGTTGACTGCGATGGAAAATTTCTGAGTTAAAAATATTATTGTAGATATTTCACCGCTAGTGACTAAGAAGAACTTGACGTTTCGAGATCTGCAATCTAATCCCGTCTTCAGGTGAAAAGTAACCTGAAACATAACACAAAACATATGTAAATGAGCTAGCTTAAATGTAAAGTTTAATCTTGTTTATTTGTTTATGTCAGTCAGTTAGATTAAAGAAAAGGTAAAGTTTGTCTTGTTTAACGAGGCAAAATTAGGACTACAAAGTCCTCTCTACCACTCAACCTCGACCTTTACCTAGCGTCACCGTATTAGTCATCACATTACACAAATTAATGTAAGTGGTGATGCGGGGATCGAACCCGCGCTACCGGTGATGAGCTCCAGAGTCGCGTGCGATACCAATCCGCCACGGATCCGCCCCAGGATTACAATCGATCCTAGTTTGTATTAAGACTTAACCTCACCATCAACAAACACTCATTACCCACATTCTTGATCTCATATTCACCATAAAATACCTCTAAGAGTAGTCATTCTCAAGCCAAAGTGTCAAAGTTGAACGAACCAATAATTTATGTGGTGGGAATTTCTATTCAAAATACTGTTTCAGATTGAGACCGTTCTTTAATATTTCCATAATTCTTGACATGTTGTAAGATGAACTGCCACTTGAGACTCGGCAAGGAAGATTTGCTTCACACAAGTCACAGACTGCCATATGTCTGACAAAGTGACTCCTCAGGCAACAGACTGACACAGGCTCTACTGCAGAAGACAGTTCACATACAATACAAGCTATAGTGGAGTGCCACAAGGAATTGTCTTGAAGCTTGGGTGATTTTATGTAAGAAGTGAAATAAGTTGTTTTAGAAAGCCTCGTGTGATTCGCAGTAGATCAATTTTGATGTGGAATCTTACTATATTTTGGGTTTACTTTAAAACATCTCAACAGCTCATTTATCTAAATTCCATTAGTCTACAAAATTATAGTCTTAAAATTTCGTTCACAAGAGTTAAAAGAATTTCCACTTTTGTATAAACAGGCAGCTATCAAAAAGCCTTGGAACTGGGTTTCACCTCTTAAAATATGTTAAAAATTCCTCGAGAACTTTCTTCAACATTTAACAAATACAAAAATAATAAAGGCTTCCTAGAGAAAGTTTGAAAAACACACAGCGTTCACTGATTTGAACATAATTTATTAATACGACAAATAGTCCTCCGTAGGTAAAGGTATCTGTCTTCCTCAATGTTAAATTGGGATCAAACTTTCTCTCGCACTGACTCGAAAATTATTCAAGATAAGCACATGGAGGAGGAGTTCTACTCCATTAAAGACGACAAAGAGTGAGACTAAAATCAGGAGAAGACATGTTAGACATGCTAAAATCAGGAGCATGGATCAAGTCCATTTAGTCTAAGTATGTTCCTAGCTTATAGTCTTTAGTCTATTGGTGAATTTTTGAAATATAATCAACCCATTAATTTTTATCATTGCTTTCATAAATATTAGTAACAAACAATTAAACCCAAAATCATTTCGAATCAGATTAAACCCCTTAACCCCTCGAATTCAGGGTGCTCCTAAAAACCGAGCGATTGTCCGCAGCACGCGTGTAATGTGTCGCATGAATGTGTAAGTGTGGCCGGACATTGCTGAGGAGGGGACAGCTGAGATAGGGGACCGGAAGTTCCGCTACGTATAAATCTCGCATAGAATAACACAGAGTGGGACCGGCTGATGTGAAAAGTAAATGGATACAGAGGAATCTGTGCAAGTGTTCGCATTTCCGTGCCTGGTGATACTTGTACTCTCTGTATCCAGGGGTTCAGACAATTAGTTGTCTAAATAATTCTGTACAGAAACAATCACTTCAATAGTATTCAGATTTAATTGGTTAGATCTTTCATGAGCAACGCTCGCATTATGTGACCAGCATACAATGATAGTCAGTTTAAGAATTGGTCTAATATTTTTGATATTTTGTGATATAATTGTATACTTCAAGAATGGCACATTTACAAATTGTTCCAAAATAAACTAAATTACTTTTTATTTAGTATACATTATGTTATAATTGTTGGATAACTAACTTCAGTATGTAAACTAAAATTGTTCACTGTATTATATTTTTCAATTAATTGAGTATTACCAGTGGCAGTAGTTATGTTAACAAATTGTCTTGGATTTAAAATTTGTAGACGTTTAACAGTAAAATATATTATAACTCAATGGATTTCATAGTTTTAGGTACTATATCAAAAGGAAAATAGAGGCAAAAGTACGTTGACGCCCAAATAGAATAAACTTTATCAATAAACATGATTAAGGAGGCAGTGAAGAGCATGTTGGCGTGTTAAAAATGACTGTTCCTGCAAATTTTAGGCATACTGACTGGATCAGACCAGTGAGACGATTTTAACAATCTAAAATCATACAACCAAAAGTGATAAATCGAAACAAAGGTAAACTTTGAAGCAAAATTACGTAATTGTGTATAACACAATGAAACTTCGAAACCATTTTGTTTAATAAGTCTTTATAAAACATTAAATTGTCTTGAAATCTAAAAGGTTAGTGCAACAAATTGGCAGCAATCAGGAAAAACAATAACGAGAAATGTATGTATGTTGCATCGGCTGCAGCTGATAACATTCCTCTATGAAACATTCCCATTCAATTCCACAGATTCGGTTATCACGGGGCCGCACTCGCAGCGCTCCAAGCGGGCTAAATATGCAACACAACAATGCGGATTATTGGCCAGTTTCATGGGTTTATTTCCATCAAATCTCCAGCTTTTTGCAGTTTTGTTTGTACGTCACCTGTCATTTCATGCGCAGTTGTGTTACACCAAATGTCACTCTCTAGGTTAACCCAAACGTATAGCAGTTTTATCTTATTACAGTTTAAGTAGTTAAAGTACGTAAAATACTAGTTAATATAGTAGTTATATAGTAGTGTAATATTGTTTCACATTTGTTATCAAGGTAAAAGCAACTATTTTATTACTCACGTCTAGGCCCAGTCAGAACACGTGAAGCACGTTGACACCGTCTTGAAAAGTTGGCTGTTCTTTGTGCCCAAACTTTCATTTCCAAACCCAGTTGGAATGAGCTCCTTTTCTTAAAACAGCTACTCCACTTCATTTTTGAATTGGACTCGTGGCGTCCTGTAATCCAGCTTCATGGAGGTCAGGTTTTGAGGATGATATAGGTCTAAAGTGGCTCAGATAGTCTCAGTGATGATCTGATGATACCCGCATCAACTCCCACCATCGTTTAGACATATCAGACCATCACCTGCGTGGTTCGGAAGTCACGTTAAGCCGTTGGTCCTTGTATTTCCATTGGTCATTGGGCTATTAATTATTGTAACAAGACTAAACTCATAACTCATTACTACCACTCATCCCACTCATCCTTCACCACATAATTTATTTGCCTTAAAATACCCTCATGAGAGTCGTCGGCATCTCAAATAGTGATTTAGTAGTTTCCCCTGAGATCTTTGTTACAAAGTCAACAATAATATTGTATTCATCATCTTCAAATCTCCGCAACCCTTTCATCCCTGCCTCGCAACGGCAAGACTGGCGCCCTCTATGAGTTATGCAGTGCACCCCTGAGAAGAAGTTGCACCAGACACTGTACGCTATGTGAAGAACGCTGAGTCAGCACAAGTTGCTGCTGCCGAGTGCTGAGGAATGCCAGAGTTGTTCAAAGTGAGAATGCCACAAAGTAAACGCTCCTGGGATGTGTTCTAACCCTTCCCACTCTAGTCTCCCTTAGGCTTTCAAATTATGAATTTAGTTTGGTCCAAGATTCTTTGTATTTTCCATACAGCCAGTAGAGTACTGTAATACGATGAATTACTAGAAGTGAAACCAGCCTAAAACCATAGTTCAAATTATTAAATACCTTGTACTGCGCCTGTAGTTCCTACAGTTGAGAGAAAATACGCGATGTATGGTAGGCGGTCACCTGACAAAGATTCCGCGTAGTGCGTTACCGCATTCCGTGACCCCGCGAGTGTTAACAATAAACAAGTAACAAAAAATGTAAACAATAAATAGTGTATATGTTTTAGTTAGGTACAGTGACAATACAAATGGGGCTTAAGTTGCAGAAGATGCCTCACAAATGGGGCGAAATGCGTATCCGCTCTACATAACGTTTTCTCTCAACTGTATGATCTACAGGCGCAGTATTTAATAACTATGAATTAATTGTTGAAACCGCATGAAAATAAAATTTCTGAAACTATTACCTAACTTTATTTTTACTATTGTTTATTAATCGCACTTAAAGTTTAGTTTGTACTGAATTTAACAAAATTTTCACTTACTTTATTCGTAATCGTTACATTTGAAGGGTCAGCCTCAAAGCCACGGCTACACTCTATGTAAAGGTCCGCAAGAGGCAAATACACCGACACTTGAGGAGGTAACATTGGGGAATTACAATAATCGAAAAGCCAAGGACATTTTCTACACGTGTATTAATTGCGCTATTCTCGAAATTTCACCCACAAATTTACAATCTGGAGCTTAACAGATGGGAGATTTAACTTATTTGATGTCGATTTGTAGAAATATTACAGTATTTATAGAAAACCAGACTCCACACAAGAGTAAAACATTCCTTCTGGACTTTTAAAATATAAATTTTCTTTGTTTGAAATTTATGTTGTGTTTGGAAAAACGTACTCGCGTGAACAATTGTAAGCGCTCGGGTTGACAGTTAGATCACATTACTTAAAGTGCTCAGTACCTGTCGGCCATTTTGTTTTTTTCCCATATGAACAATGTAAAAAGAAGTATTTTCTTGAAACACCTCACACCTACAACTGTTATCAGATCTTTTGAAATAGATGTATTAGAAAGATGACAATATACTGCAGAGACTTCGGTGACCTCTCTTTCGGAAATTCGACTAGTTTCGTAGTAAAACAAAAATTCAAATTAAATATGTCTTCAACTTTTGGATTGATGTCACGGTTTTATGAATAAGAAAATGGAAATTCGGCTCAGCGGAGCCACTAAAACATTTAATACACTTTAAAACAAAGTTAATTTCATAAAAATTTGATACAAACTGTAGGCGAGAGGAAATGCATGTTTTTACATTGTTCTTGCGGGACAAAATTCAAGGCCACTACTATACGCACGTTTAAAAAGAAGATCCGTTGTTTAGCCAGTTGTTACGTGAGTATAAATAAATAAATAGTTTATTGGGGAAACATATACATGCATTGCAATCGTCATTTATGAGTGGTGTCGTGTGTTCCTTTACGGACGAATTAAGTCCCTCCTGAAGCTAACATCTGCTTATCATCTTGCGTAAATCAGTGCCACATTTTTAAGAACCCTCGACTCTTCCTGCTTTAGTTTTAGTCACTTGTATTAATATGGAGATGAATCTGATAATCGTATGCTTTTTTGGTGTACTTTTACTTTGCTTTGAGACACCGACTTCTGGGTATTTTAATGTGAATATTAAATGATGGTAAGTGTGATGAATGTTTTGATGGATGATAGGATGTAGTCTTGTTACAAACTAGAGCCGACTGTTCCCCAGATTGGGTCATTAATTAATAGCCTAAAAACCAATGGAATAGACCAACGGCTTGACGTGACTTCCATGCCATCGTGAGAGTTATAACTGGGCTCGGGAATCGAACCCGTGCCGATTAGGTGCGAAAAACGCACTATACTACTGAGCTATAGCCACCCTCCTCGCCAAATAAGGAGTTGGTTGAACTATTTTACCAAAATATGTAGACCCAATAACGTATTTTATTTTCAAGACTCTCATGTCGCCTAAATTAGTTTAATACGTTCAAACTATTTACCTGCGCTTGTCGTAACAATAAATTTACAAAATTGTTTAAAGGAACTTTTCAGCTGAATTCTGAAGGGCGTGATCGGCCAAGTGAAGTGCCTAGACAAGTGGTGGGTGTCAAGGAATGTAGGGCGGAGCTGCCCCTCCTCCCA
>CM032063.1:18358244-18378261 GCA_018831715.1 Matsumurasca onukii | reverse complement strand
TGTCGTAGTTGCACGATGAGGCTAAGTGCCTAAGTCTGCCAATAAAGTCATCAATAGATTCTTGAACACTTGATCCAAACACAAATCTTTCATAAACAACATTTTTCTGGGGCTGAAAATGATCATCTAAGGCCTTGATTATGCCTTCTGAAGTCTTCTTATCAATATTCTGCACGTCTAACCTCGTGTAGATTTTTAGACATTCTTTCCCAATTACTGACAGTAAAGTCGCTACTTGAATTTCATCAGGTTTTTTATCTAGCCCAGTAGCAATAGCATAATTATCGTACTGAAGTTTGAAGAAAATCCAATTTTCTAAAACGTTGTCTCCTCTTACGTCGACAGGCGAAGGGGGAGGAAGGCCGGTAACCGCACTTTTATCTGCTTCCTGCATATTTCACTAGCATTTAACACTTTAAAATGCTGAAAAACGAAATAATAAAAACTTAAAATGACTTTTTGAAACGCGCACACTTAAAAAATTAAACTTTTCCACTTTGAACAAAGTTTCCAACAGGAATATAACTGTATGAAAACGTGCACTTGCAAAGCAACAGGTTGAGGTTATGATTTACGTGACTGAGTGGTCGAGCAAAATGGCTTCTTCTCTCTCGGCGCAGGCGCGAGCTGCCACCATGTATCAAGCTTACCGATTGCATGAAGACTGAGCGCTGTCCGACTGCATACGTTGGCCTTGACTCGATATGGACTTTGACACATGAATGTATAACAAAACCAGTACAGTTAGACTTTTAAACATTTTGAAAAGTATTTTACTGAAAGAACATTTTACCAGAAAGAATCCTAATGAAAGGAATTCGAAGATCGAAAGCCCGTTTATGGATCGTCTGTTCACGTTTCAGTAAAACTGCACCGTAACGTTGTTGGACATTTCATATGACCAAAACGCAACCAAATTAAATCTAAGTACGAGGGTGGTTCAATAATTCCTTAGAAAGATATAAACCCCAGTTTTGGGTCAAATTTGTTTTTATTGTTCAACATAGTTCCTTTTAGCTCCATACACTTCAGTGAAAAATTGTTGTAACTTTATTAAGCTACTTTTAGAAAGTAAGAGTTCGAAAGTTCTGAAAATAGGCTTATTTGTGGAAGTGACGTCTTCTTTTGATGAAAAATAGGCTATGACACCAAGCCACAATTCTTCTTCAGGGGGAACTAAAATAGTCAAATTAAATATCAAGTTAATCTGGTGGATGTTGTATCAGTTGAACTCAACTCCAAGTGAACCAATGACACGGATGCGCTTTGTTTTCCTCTGACAGCACACATCTTGCCGAAGTTTTCACACCAAGCTGTTCATGTAAAATTGAAAACACAGTACAACTTTTGCAATATGCTGAGTGTACTCAACCAACTCTCGAACTTTATTTAATTCGTCGATTTTTTCAAAACAAAAATTTTAACTTTGCAATTAGTTTAGGGTTGTCACTTCCAATGGGCGTCCTGAACAGGGTTCATCTTTTGTCGACTCAAGGCCATGTTTTAACTCACTGACCCTGTTGTAAAATTGTTATTAACAAAGGAAGAAATGTGAAGTGACAAACTGCATCCAACTCAGTTTTTATTTCTTTTCGGTTTTAAACCTTTCAAATGAGCGTTTGGATAACCGCTCAAAACTCGAGTTAACTAACGTTGACGGTGGGACGTACACAATATTTAAACAGATGTAGACAAAACAACTTTTGACAAGTTGTTTTTATAGTTGTCAAATCTTTATTTTACAATGTAGTAATGGATTTGTTTGACTTTGCTTACAAAACAAAATGTTCACCTGGTGAAAAACCAACTAGTTTTCACCGCTAACTTTACGGGTCCACCGTTTTCTAGGAAACCACTCTCATCTGATTGTATTGAAAACAAACACCGTCATATTACGGGCTCGTAATGTATGGGTCACCGCTTTTCTTAGGAAAAACCATAGTTTTTACGTTTTGTTGCTTCTATCAACAATAACACAAAAACCATGTGATCAATAACTCTGAAAACTTAAACAGCTGTTTCTAATAAAAGTAAACAAACTTTAAAGTTATATATTTAAAAAACGTATCTCTGTGTTTCTAAGAACTTATTGAACCACCCTCGTATGTTTAATAATGCTTAAGTATTTTAAATTTACGTGTCATGACTAATTGGAAAAACAACATCACTAGATATGACCCTTTTCAAACCTCAATTGTATCCCAGTTTGTCCAATTATACTTTCTTAAAGCCATAAACGAAGACCTTTTACATAATATAAATCAATTTACCCATCACTTACCAATGTTCGTCATAGGCATATTACTAGGTTCTAAGAACCATAACAGAATGAATATATTTACCAGTATAATACTCAACTGATTTGGACAGAGTTGTATTAACAACGTAATTTGGGCTTAATTCAAAAAGTTTGTATATGTCACACGATGTTACAGTCCATAAAAGCTCATAGTCGAAGGTCTCGAACTTTTAAGGTTTAATGAAAACCTATATCTTGTTATCACTGAATTAAAAGTTCGTTCCATGCAAAATTTTCCACCCAACTAATTTACACTTCCAATAACAAAGCGTCTGTTTTACACTTCACATTACATCACATCGCAACGACTGTAACATTGTTAACATAATTAATCTGCTAGCGTAATATATTGTACACGGAACACAATCCCATTGTTGATATACGGAATCAATCACGAAGAGGCTTTGCATGTAGGAGGATTTGCCTCGTATATATGCACCGTATATATAGACTCCATGGCGTGATTACTATAATAGTATTAGCTAATTGTATCTCTAATACGGATCTGTGTGTCCCACCCTTCCACCAGGCCTAATGATATTAGTCTGCTCACATCACAATACAGTATATAGAATAATTCATTCTCGTATATAGTGTTTGAGTTGTTGTAAAATTGGTAATATTCTAATTTTGGTTAATTTCACAAAACCACATTACAGTTGAAAATAGTTTTAAATTGTACTGTATTTATTAAAAGTAGGACTAATATAATAGGTCTAACTGTTTAAGAAATAATTGTGAATTGATTGAGTTAGAAAAAAGAAGACACGTTTTCGGGTCTTGGAATCTGATCGTTCAGGTAGAAAGTAACCTAAAACGTTAGACATTGTTTAAGGTAACTTTTCTCCCTGAAGACGGAATTCCAGATTCCAAAACGTCGTGTTCTTCTTGTCCATTAACGATAGAAAACGTCCAAAATAATATTTGAAACTCAGAAGTTCTCCTCATCTTCAACAACAAACATATTTCACTATAGAATAAGGATTTCTCAACCCACATTTTGAGTCATTGGAGCCATTTAACTGCTTTTAAAACGGCTCAAAACGTTAAATAAATCTGGCCTACTAGTTCCAAACCAAACTATCGACGTAACGGGTTGTTGTCAAAAAATAAAAATATAAAATTGTAACGCTTCAACATGACTATTTCGTGTTAAAACAATTGTGTTCGAGTTTTGCGGAATTTTGCAACAATACGTTCAAACTAGTATGGTAACATTGCCTATTCTTAACTTAAGAGTGTACAAATTTCATGTTACTTAAACTAGTGCTATATTATATTTTGACTACAGGTATCCAATAAAACTGTACACAAGTACTTTCTGGTTGGTTTTACAACAACAGTCGATAATCCTCAGTTCTTTTGTAATGATCGGCAAGCAATACAGAGTTATCCTTGAAGACTCTCTAATCAATTTCAACATATCATCAATAATTGTATCATATCTGTGAGCGAATGATGGTTTGTGTTGCGGATGGATCGATGTGTCTAAGCCTAGCGCCCGAGGCGAGCATGTTCTTGCTACTTGTAGGCCAGGGGCAGCAAAACATCCCCCGTCACCACAAAACACCCCCCAAGACACAAGTCTCACCAACTTAGACACTGAAGCCTCCCAGCTCCTCTCTTCTCATATGTCAGAGATCTACCGATCGTTGTGTTATAATTTTGATTGAGAATAAACTAATTATACAGGGTTTTACATTAGGCCTGTTTCATATAACTACCTTTAGGAACTCATAAACGACAATTATAAGAGAATACTTGGGAGTCTTCTAAAGTTTCAATGAGTATAAAGTTGTACTAATATGTGAGCTCTATAATCTTCCTCTGGTATTAAGAGTTTAAACGCGTAAATCTTACATTTCTACAACGTTATTATGAGTTCCTGATGATAAATTCTCACTTGTCAAGTATGGTTGCAAGTAAATGGTTGCATCATAAAATGAAGGAGGATCAAAATACACTTTTGGAAGGAGTGATCGACAATACATTTTTCATAATGCAAAAGTACCAAGATGTAATTTTAATTTACCCGTTTAGAGTCAAAGAAACTCAAAGTTAACAATGAATTCAGTAGGCTAGTTTATACGGTTTAGGACAACTGTTACAATTTCAAGCGGTGACCAGCTTTACGGCCGTAATATTAGATAGCCTACGGTGACTTTAGTTTTAATGCAATCATATGGGGCTGGCCAACGTTTTCTAAGAAAATACTGCCTTATGATTACATTGAAAACAAAAGTTCACCGTCATATATACGATCTTAAATAGCAGCCACCAATCTTTTAGGAAATCATAGCTTAACTATTTAAGTGTAAAAGCAAACTCATTGAAATAGCTGCTGTCCCTGGAATATAAAGGTCATCAACATGATCTTTTTCGGGATCTTTCATCAAAACTAACATTAATTTTCCAAAGCTCATCATTACGTATGTCAAAAACCGCTGTCAGAGTAAATTTCCAAAAATTAATTGTTGGCCGCAAAACGATTCAAAGTGGTTGCTACACGTAAGACTGTCATTGTATATCCAAAGTCTCCAAAGTCTCTAATGGTTCCCAAAATGATTGCGTTACGACGAATGTTCCTATCTAGAAACAGCTGTCAGTCAATTCGACTTCCATCTGCAGAGAATATTGGCTTACAAGTTGTCTGCTCTGTAAGATAAACTGCCTTTCACTTTGAGAATTGAGACACATTCAGACAAATAGACAACACACTAATATAGGCTACGGGACAAAACATCTCAACACAAATAATTGTCAATTTCTGAAGAACATTTGCTGAGGTAATTACAGCTAGGTTAACAAAATAATAAATATAAAATGGTCGAATCAAATAGGTTAATCAAAGCTTTAAGCATTGTGAATTCCATATTTTTTCCGTACTTTATGTATCTACTTACCCTATTGTTATTTTCGTTGGATTCATTTGGCTGAACGAAACTGTTTATTTGACCCTGTAACAAAAAACATATTTATAATCAACTAAATAATTTATTGATGAATAATACATGATATATCAGGTAAAATTCTAAATTATTCTTCATCAAAGCATTAAAACGTTAAAACCCACTATGTCTTTTCGTGAGCATAATATAAGCCAGGAGGCAAGGAAGGGTAAAACTATACTCTTGGACAAGTAATTAATTAAGACACGAATGTCAGTCAAACTGGACCTACCTTGAATGTCCAAACAAAATACTAACTTCCAAAACTGTGTGACTCAAAAGAATTCAAGATCTTAAAAAAGTATGCGGTGCTTTCTTAAGAGAACCAGGCTGAAATCTGGATGCGTCTGGACGCGAAGCTGTCTTTGTTCCGAATAAATGAAGACATCAAGTAGTTTTAGTGTACATGAAACTAAACAGTTTATCAGGAACAAGGCTAATAAACACGAGTGTTTAATAAACTATCTAAATATTACAAGTCTAAAGCCGTGTCCTGATACAGAGTGAGCCACTTGTCCTGATAACCCGCCTGGTTCAAACGAGGTGGCGAACATTCGGCCAACATTGGTGGCTCGAAGCCTAGTACACCTAGAACTATCTTTTAGGAAAACCCAAAGGGCTGTTTACATTGGTAGCAAAAGACAAGGCATAAAGGCAAAATACATAAAATACGATATTTATTTGTGATATTTTTAGGGAGTAAGACCCCATTTCTTTTACTATAGTATAGTTGTTCAATAAAACAATTTATTTGAAGACCGTGAGTATATCTATACATTTGTGGTTTCATATATTCAATTACCCTGCAAATCAATTATACAAAATTATGGTATGGAGCCCATACGAAATGAAACCATTTTATAGACATTTAAATTACAATATTATTAGTTTTACGGGAATTATTTATAATTTTCACATGATATTTTGTTTTTCTTATGAAACATTAGTGATCCCAGTATTTTAAGGCGAGGATTTGTAAGTCTATATAACGTTTTTGTTTAAACCTAACGATTTATTAGTTTTGTTTTCTCAGTTTTCTTGTCAACAATAAAACTGAGCATAGGTCACATATTATATAAATTGCTGTGTAACTACCCAGTGCGATGTATTTACAGACCAATTACGATTCAAACAATTGACTTGAATGCGAACAGTTTTTGATGTACCTCTCACTATAAATGAAAACAAGATGTTTCAAGACGTTTCGTCTGAACTATGTCAGACATCATCAGTTTAATTTTAAAATTGTAGAAAGAATAAAACTGTATAAAGTGGTTAAAAGTATGAAGGTAAATTTAATTTAAATTAATGTCCACAGCTTTAAAATTAAACTGATGTCTGACATAGTTCAGACGAAACGTCTTGAAACATCTTGTTTTCATTTATAGTGGTGCATCCACAAACTGTTCGCATAAATGTTTCATCACTTAAGCCTTCGTCTGAAAATTGACACATTGAGCAAAACAGAATCAGCCAAGCTCGACGTGATTACTCGTGTGACCAGGCCTTAATCCGTTTATCGAAGACACTGTCGACACGAGAGAGTATCTTTACGAACTGAGTTTCTCGTGTTCGGCGATTAATCGACGCATTTAACGACGAACAGCTGGCAGCTGGCAGCAATGCGCTTTGAGTGAGATTAAAATATTCCGCTGTCAGCTGTCAGTGTTGGTGTTTTCATCAGCTGTATTCCATATTTTTGGTTTGTTTGACGAGATTTTGATTCTACGTAGATTATAAATTGATATTTAAAACATACAGGGTGAGTTTTATATGTCCCCCCGCACCTTAAATTTTGAAGAGGAACAATTTTGAAAAACCCTTTGGAAATGTTTTATAGGGTTTGAAGTTTCTTTTGACGTACCTTTCGTTACCCATCCCCGCCAAAAACCAGGGGAGGCCCCTAAATTTCTTTAATACCCCTTGTGACAATTTAGGGGCTATTTGAAATGTTTTGAATTTTGAACGACGTTCCTGTACAAAATGGAGGCTCAAAACGTTTTCATTTTTAAAAATAAATGGACGCTGTCGCTATATTGTTAAATTTGAAAAAAAGAATTACAGATCTAGTTTTGGATACTCAAAGCTTTAAAATGGTGTGTTACAAGATAAATTTTGCAACATTTTAAAAACTGTCCCTTTTTTTCAAAATTTGTTAGTTTTTAAAAGTGGTTAATTCATGATTTCAATTACTGCATTCAACACATCTGAGAATTACCAAACAATTACCAAAATGACGTTTTGCAGGATAAAAGAAGAATAGGACACGTTTTCACGAGCATAGGTGGAAGCGTATCAGACAATTCAACTACGAACTTTCGGAAATTTCATAAAAGTAAATTTTGAAACATTCTTATACAACCTTACCAGCAGCAGTAGTAAAGCCCATCCACATTATTAGACGATATTATTGAAAACAATAGATCGTCTATAGACTTGATTTTAGTTGGTGGTTGAAAACAAAAGTTATTTAAGTTTTCTTCCGCTGGAGAAAATTGAATTATGAAGGTATTATGAACGTCCAATAAGTCCGGTCGTTGTCTGTACAACTCAAGTACAAAATGCCAGGTTTCAAACTCAATGTTCTCATTAATCATAGTTTTGACGAGATTTTCAACAACAAATGTGAGTTGGCATTCAGGTTGTTGTTGTTGATAGTGAATGGAGTTGGCAAGTTCAAGCACCTTGCAGCACGGCGGCTCCGCTAAACTTGGTCTTCCAGGAACCTTGGCTCTTCCGAGCCATTACAACTCACTAACAAGCCAGCTACAGTCTGTGCACTTTGACAACACCCTACTAGCTAGCGCCAGGCCAACACGAAACATAGCATTATATACCAGGGTGCACACATAATTGTCTAAGACACAAACAAACAAATTAACATGTTTATAAGTCAATTTTTCTGATTGCTCAAAGCATTGGCTTCAAACCTAACCTAAAACATTTAAAATTCCCAAGTCATTGTGCTACGTTTGATAAATAGGTTTTGGGTTTGTGTCGTGATACTTTTTTAAAGACATGACGGTTGAAGTTTTGTGAGGTTATGATATTAATTTATGTTTGAAATTCATTGCCTTATGATAAACTTGAGAACTAGGCCTACGAACTTACACATGCAATCAACCTACTTTTTCTTTACCTCTATGAACAGTAGTGTAACAAAATAAAATTGCATTGCAAATCGCACTTAGAAAATAGTATTCAATAAAAATAAACAAAATTAAATTTGTTCATGTTGTGAAATGAAAATGAAACAATTTGGTGAATTTAGACCTAGCATACGAGTCCTGATGTTTGTTTTATAAATATGTACTATGCACTGGAAAAACCACCGTTTCTATTGTTTCTATCAATCCCCGTTAGATATAAACGTTTAAATTTATTTTCGGAGTACGATTCTACGCGCCTAACCTGTAGTGCTGGACATGGAACTGTTTACTACCTCCCTTTGTCGACATTTCAACACCATTCACCCTGGACAGACAACTCATTGAAACCTACAGGCCGAGTGGCGGCCTGTCTTCAACGGGCATTACTTTCAGAAATGTTATCCCATTTAGAACGGTTGTTCACCCCTTTTAACGTGGATTTATCCACCTCATTGGGCGTTTTAAGACTAGTTGGTCTAATTTTGTGTCTGGACGCTCATTTTTGAAATGGAGCCTCGTCATGGAAGCGTGTGGCTTGGCGGCGTGCTGTAAAACAGTTCTGAAAACTGGGAGTTTTTGACCAGGTATAAAATTTCAAATAATCAACAGTGCTAAATTAGTTTATACATCTCTTAACCGAGAAGTGAAAACAATGTATTAGATGTCGTATGTGATTTAGGAGAAAAATATGCAAGTACGCTGTATACGTTGATAATTCTTTTTCGGCAGGAAAAAATATTGTTTCGGTAGTTCAGGGTTGATTGTGTTTGTAACTACAAATACAGTATTATAAAATAATCGTCGATGGATTAAAGTTTGTATTAACTAAAAGTTGGAACACGCAAAACGTTTATTTAGTGATAATATAGGTAGCATTAGGTCTACTTGATCATCATTCATATTGGGTTCCATTACGGGCTATAATAAACAATCTAGACTCGTTTAAGACACCTTTACATTTAAAGACATAAGATGTATCTAAATCACCAACACAAATCGTACAGCCACAACAAAACCCGCACATAAGAGTAAAAATACTCGATCCAGAAGAAAAGTTCGAAATTAATTCAAGCCGGTCCATTTATTGGAACGATTATGGGTCGTAGCGAAGAGAATAAAACTCGAGCAGCTCGATTAGCCATTCATAAGAGCGAGTGGGACATTTAATACCCCATTGAATAAACAAGGACCAATCTTCAGCCTCGAACCCTTCAAGAGAGCCCTTAAATCTTACTTAATTGGGTATGAGGTCTCCAAATTGGTTGGCAAATTTAAATCAGTAGGTGTAGCGCGGACGGGGACCCACCCATGGGTTGGACCGTACGATAAATCACAGGACGGGCCAGATAGTACGGACCCATTCAAGTCTGCTGGGGTTCATTGATGAATAATCACGGCGTAGCACATCCGGTGTCCAGGTAGAAGAGCTAGGAGGTGATATGCATCGCTGCGACGCCAATTAGAAGTGTCCCGTCGCTAAAAAACCGTCTCCAAGCCAGTCTAGCTGCGAGCTGGCTCGGGGCTCGTCTCGCCAACATCACGTTTATGCAAATCTCGGCTCTAGAGCTTCACTGTGATCTACGAAACCTTGGTTCTACAGGGTGTTCAGTTTGAGTTTGGTTATGACTTGGGGTTGAAGATATAACCCAGAAGCATAATTTGGAATTTCAGAGTAAAACCGTAAAAACTTTGACGTTGAACAGGTAAGTTTGTATACATTTTAGGTCCGTGACGTGCCTACTTCTAAGATTCGCTCTTAGTTCGCAGCATTGGTCTTATTTCTAATTTACTTAAAAATGTCATAATTTTAAAATAGAAGAGACAGTACGTTATTTTCTATCTCAAATAAAACCATTTGGCGGTCAAAAAAGTTCTGGCAACTCGAAGAAGCAGCAACTGCCTCTCTTTGCTATTTTACTACTTTTTCCAACCGAGATTTGCTGGTATATAGTACAACCCAAACTTCCTTTTAAAAATATGGTTTACCTTGCTGACAATCAAGATTGAAACAGAGTGTAGTAGCTTCTTCAGTTTGATCAAAGTGAATATAGTGGAATATTTTATCGTTGTTAGTTCTAAACCTACACAACCCCACGCCACAAGGGAGGAGGTTAAAATGCACCTGACAATCACTGAAAATGCTCTTGAACAATTCCAACTTTCTTATTTTAGAGTTCTTTTAGAGTTAAATTAAGCTCTTCTCAACTGCCAATTCTCATGTCACGGAGTTGAAGGTACCCAATTTGTATTGAACAACTTGTAAATCCTAGAGCCGAAAGCATACAGTAGGAAGTCTTTTGTCTATCAATAAACAGTCAATAAACAGAAGTATTCTTTCGCTAATAACTCAAAATGGCAAAGAACTAATCACTTCAACAAAACACTTCAAGTACTTGAATCAATTAGTAAAACTAACTTAAAACATAAGAACCAAGATAGTGGAGTCTCAAGATAAAACTGCGTCTGACATATTTATTAGTCGATTCTAGCGAAATCTGAATCAAAACAATGCAGATACCAACAGTATCAGTTTGATCTTGACCTTTTCGCCCAGCTGTTCTACTATAGAGCGTATGTGTACAACAAACTTACACAAGAACAATTTTTTTACATTTGTAATTAAACTATTTTCTTAATTTGATTAAAATTTGAAATCAAGAACTCCTTTTGGCTTAAATTTTTGATAATTGAACCTATTACAGTATTTGTCTTGAGAAAATATAGTATATATAAGTGAGGTTTTATCAGTTGTTTTAACAAAAATTCTGTTTTATCCCTTTCCTCTTCTTTAGCCTGAAAATATCTATTTTTTTTATCCAACTGATTAAATAAATAATTTTTTTCCTACTGAGAAATTTGTTTGCTCACATGAATTTTTTATATTTTGATTTTTATCAACTTTAAACCTGTTTGTCAATTTCGCACGAATCTTCAAACCTTGTCTAAAACAGAAGACAAAGTAAAATTACATAGTCATATGTAAGTTCTAAAATAGGCTACCAATATTGTTTTTATGTAATTAGTTCAAAAAATGTGGTTTAGCTTGTTATAAATTTTTTTTTTTTAATAACAAATTCTAAATTTTATACATTATACTTTTCTATGACACAAGTCTAACCTAAAAACGAGTATATAGGCCTAATCTAATTTTATGACCAACATTTGTTAACACTTAACAAAACACCTGATTTCTCTTATCTTAATGTGTCATTAATTTTACATCCAAGCCCTTGTAAGCTTTAGTACCCACATAGATAAGCCAACTATTGGTTCTTCTATACTCGATCTAACTTCAGCGGGAGATGGAAAAATAAACTGTACACTTAAACATTAACATTCTTAGAGAAAATGTTTCTTTATTATCGTGTAATTGAAAGTGAATGGTATGTTTTACTAGTTGTGTAAAGTTTTCTGATACTTCATACAGTGGCCTCTTTTAAATAGTTCGAAATTTGAATTGCTCGTGAGGTAATTGAATAACTTTCATCTACACCCACCTGAGTTATTTTGATCCACAAAATAACAAAACAGAGTTTTATTCTAAGTAAATTTGTCGAATGAAAATTACCTACGAGTATGTCTTGATTAAGCCACATAGGAATCCAACCTTTGGAAAGAAAAAATGTGTTCGTGTTTGTGGTTGCCAATTGTTTTCGCGCAATTTCGAGATAAATAACTAACAAACTCGGATTTGCTGTTGAACTATTAGTCATATACTCATATATCTACCTTAAACTTTCAGTTCTTATTTAGTGCAAATCCTTCCCTCCAAGTGTCGCGCTAATTTGATCTAGTAACTGGAAACGACCTCTGTTTGAATTAAATAATTGTTCAAACTAGTGGGGTTTGAAATTTCCTGATATTTACTTTAAAATAAGGAAGACTGAGCTATTACTGAGCTCAAAGCGTGATTAGGGGACAAAAGCTACAGAACTTGGCTTGCACAACGCGAAATTTAAGATGCTGAAAACTCTTACAAATATAAGATACAAAAGTGATGGAGCGCCACCTCCTTCCTTCCGGGTCGGAGAACGGACCGGCGTGTGGTCTACCGTACGGCGGGAATAATTATGAATCTTACAAGGTAGCCTAACGCAGGACTGTCATTTCATTCTTTATTTAATTGTGGACCCTATTCAGATTTTTCAGATTTTTGGACCAGTGAGGCTTGGTTTGGCTGGATTCTGACGTTTTTAAATTACAAGATTTTTCATATGTATATGTTTGTCATGTGGTTGCCATTTTGGACACGTAACATGTTTTATGAGAGTTTTGTTAGGAAGGTTAGGTATGGCGGGAAACAGGTGTGCGCCAAGTTGGATTCTATCGTTGAAAATAGAATTTTCAGAAATTTATAGGTAGAGATTCAGTCATTGGACGTAACAATTCCTACAATGGAAGTCTGTATTTTTAACGTGACATCTACGTTAATTCCGTTAGAAAGTTGCGCAAACCCCAGTGGAGAAACGATCCAAAATTATCGATCGATTTTCCAACCATCTTATTTAGAGAGTTGGCCAAAGTACTTCAGCTTTGGCTAAAAAATGAAATTACGTTCCGTAAATTTCACGCACACAATTCTACCATATTAAACCTTTGTTCAACTCTTTCAAACTGTTTATCCAAAGCCCATCACTCACCGACAGCCTTTTAGCGGTCGACGTCACCTCCGCAGCATCGGCCTTATCTGGCAAATATTTGCCTCGTAAATTCCACTGTGACAGCGCTAACAGGTGGCCGCTTACGGGTAAAAGCAATCCGTTATCTTGAAGGTCGTTGACGGATCGGTGTCATCCGTGAGTACGCTTCCACTGTGCTGAGCTCTGTGAATGAGCATCGCTTGTAAATGGAGTTTGGAGTTTAGATCTATGAGAGATTGTTTGGAAATCAACTCTTTGATAACAGTTTGCTTCCTTCTCTTTGATTATCATCATCTAGAGATTTTGATGTGACGGTTGTAAACAAGTTTTGCGTTTAAGTAAGTGACTGCGTGTAATTGAAAATGGATAAAAGAACACATATACATCCCTAAATGGTGTGATAGAGAGCTTATTTCCATTAGTTTCCTTCAAACGCGTAAAGGCTGCACAGGACGGAGAGCTGTGCAGAGGTTCGCAGTTTAAAAACTGTCGTTGTGAAACATTTAATTTTAAGTGAAAGTCTTAAACGAAAAATTAATTTATTACACATATGTAATAATAATTATAATAAAATATTGTATTGCAAAAACTACAAAATAATTAAGCATGGGACTCGTCGTTGAATATTTTTACGCCCGTGCACTACATTCATTGGTATTGGTCAAGTTACATAATTATTTTCTTATTACACACCCTTAAGAACGTCCTGAAACTGAAAGAGAAAGAACGGACTTTAATTTCACGGAATTAACGGTTGAGACCGCCCTTGAGACAAGCAACCTTGTTTTATTTTGTTGTAAAAGACTGTAAACAAGCGTTTCTTGAAACCGCGCCTTTATACTGTACAGCATTTTTTACGTTTTATTTGAAAGATAACAATATTCTGCAGTGTCTCCGCTGACCACTTTTAAAAACTTGTTTTAGTTTAGTAGTTGTAAAACCAAGGAATTCAAATTCAACGTTTCTTCAATTTTTGGATTATGTCACGCTTTGATGAATGAGAAAATGGAAATTCAGCTCAGCGGAGCCACTAAAGTATTTAATGCACTTTAAAACAAAGTTTATTTCATAAAAATCCGATGAAAACTGTAGGCCAAGAAAATTCATGTTTTCACATTGCCTTATGGGACGAAATTCAGGTCACAGTCACTACTGCGCATTCTTAAGTTAGGTTAGGTTTGGCAGTAAACAACTGCGTGCCAAGTAAGATCCCAACGTTCTAAGTAGGAATTTCAGTAATCTAAGTGAAGGTCAAGTAGATGAATTCAGTCGATGCAAGTTGATAATACCAATTTAACGATGGTATGAATTCTATCGCAAACCCAGTAGACAAAAGATGGGAAGTTAGGTAAACTCAATTTGATTTTCATTTCTTTCTTTCTCATCTTTCATTTTAGAGTGGGTACTCTGGCATTTGTTTTCAAGCGTTTTGACAGTACTGCAACATAGAGTCAATGTTGTACATTTTTTTCTTCTTCTAACACAGTACTGTTTTAAAACTGATATACTTTGATCACGAATTTTCAGAAATTTAGGGTTACATGCAATGTATATATTTTGTGATAGCATTGTTAAACATTCGATTTACTAATTCGGAATTCTGAAGCTAACAAATTCGGTATATGGTGAGATCTTCCTTTGTTGCTTGGAAATATATATTCCCAAATATAGGGATGTATAATTATAGCGGGTATTGAAGCAGGTGTTAGTATAGAAATCATAAACAAAACTGGTGAAAGGAGAGTAAAAGAGGTGTCAATGTAAAAAACTACGAAAAGTAGATATTTTGTCATTTAGGTAGCAAAACAAAAGCTCGGTGAGATGAAATGAGCAAGTTTTAGATGTTATAAGGGTAGAGTCAGGCGAGGCAGGCAGAGGCGAGGTAACCAAGGAAACAAGACTTGGTAACCTTAACAAGGCCCGAACACAACATGAGGTATATAACAAGCAGCAGCAAACTCTGGAAATACACTCGCTCTACTAACAGACCCTTAGTGCACCTGCTGGGGAGTGAACTTCAAACCCTAGTGAAAATGTCTCGAAATTCTCTTACAATATCTTCCCACATTTGAAGTGAATTTTCGGAGGAAATATATCTATTCATTTCAATTTGCAATATAATCACTCAATCACTATTTGAGATGCCGACCACTCTCATGAGGGTATTTTAAGGCAAATATGTGGTGAGGGATGAGTGTGATGAGTGGTAGTAAATGAGTTATGAGGTGTAGTCTTGTTACAAACTAAGGCTGACTTTCCTTAGAATGGGCCATTAATTAATAGCAATGACCAATGTGATATACCAACGGTTTAACGTGACTTCCGAACCACGCAGGATATGGTCTGATATGTCCAAATTATGGTGAGAGTTGATGATACCCGCATCAAACGACACTGAGACTATCTGAGCTGCTTTAGACCTATATCATCCTAAACCTGACCTCATGAAGCTGGATTACAGGACCAGCCACGAGTCAGTGTTTTTAGAACTTCGTACAAAAACAGGTAAGCAGAGTAAACTTCTCAAGTTATCAGCAATACATACTTAGGTGATTGCGAAAACGATATATACATTATTATATATGTGCGTGTTACCGTTTTATAGGCCGCACCGTTTGTCAAATTTTACGAAGGTTGGTTGAATTTTCTTTTGTAAATCTCTAGGTTAAGGTGTTAAACAGCAAATCGGTATCAAAATGCCTTTCGGGGAACGTTTCCCCAAATAATGTGTTTTAGGCTGTACTTTGATTAGTTGATTTCAAAAATTCTTTATAGCATTTAACACATTTTCAAAGGGGGCTCACAAAGAACACTTTTCCTGAGAACAATATCCTCACGTAAAACAATTTGCTACAGGTTGGCTATAATAATTAATGTTCTTATGCATATATGGTTATGCTGAAAGTCCCAGTTTTAGTACCTTACAAGTACTAACTTCAATCAGGTCTATGATAAATAAATAATACTCTGCTATAGTCGAAGAAACACTGCTTTCAAACTACTTTGTTGGTTCACTTTGGTCACACTTTATAATACAGCTGTAACCCACAACACAGCTGGATATCACTTCCTATCATCAGTATCTTCAACTCTACGACCAACCAGAAGACGTGACTTCAGCAAACAGGTCACGTGACAAAATCGATGCGGGTATCGATTCAATTGAGAATCGTATAACATCGATTATATCAAATAAGCAATAATAAAAGAAGTGCTCATCAGGACTATATAACTATTTACGCTTTTCTCGTTCTTATATAATTATGTTTTATAAGGTAAACCCAGTGAAATATACATGACAAATTATACCATTAGTCTGTACGCCAGAACTCAAAGCAAATAAATTCGATTGTCGAAAGTATTCGATCCCAGAGACCGTATGCGGGTGCGCGTAGCTCCTGCCACCTAAATGTATATAACCTACTATTAATTACAGTGGCTATACGGGCCATACGGGCTCCGGCCTGACTGTTGTCACTAATAATGATGTCACCTGTCACCTGGAGCAGGCTGCCCGTGGGACGTGAGGGAATACAACGGGAGCTAGGGGACATTAGAGAGGGCTTCTTTTATTCTGCGAATTTCTAGTACATAGTTAGATACGGTGTCGCGAGATTTCTACGATGATTAAATTTCTACAGTACATGTTCAAAGATGGAATTTGAAATTGATTCCTTTGATACTGAAACTTTCACAGCAGAACAGCCATCGTGGATTTTTTAAGTTTATAAAGACCTTTAATGACAACCATCAAGTAGGTTTAAAGAATTTAATCCACAACAATTTAATAAGTTTAGAAAGAAATATTTTACTGTTAAAATTATGTTACAAGCATTTTTCAAAATGTTTAAGGTGTTTAGGAATACCCGCCATATTTTAGCAAAATTACATCCACACCTTCTGAACATTTGTCTCCAGATTTAACAATTTTCACTTAGGCTAATTTATGCCCTCGTAAAACTCTCCGCAAACATATTCGACTAATTTGAAAGCCGTAAAAGAGAGTATATCTGGGGTTTATGTCTTATCTTAGAATTTATTACTTCATTTGTTCTAATTATTAAAGTATCAATTAAAAACTTGACCTAAGCCACTCTGATTGATATTTTATTTGTCATTCACTTTAACAGTTCAACAATTAGTTCCTAGAATGAAACGACTTTTACCTCATTAACCTTGATACACTGCATTTCTTATCCAGAGTTCACAGTATTATTATTGATTCAGCCCAATCTATGGTGGAAGTCACTATACAAATGTTTAAAGTTTCTGTTTAAACGCTTTTGAAACAATTGCGAATGGTTCAGATGATATGCACAGCAATAAAGTAATTGTCACATACAAGATAATAAATTGGCTACACAAAATCGCTTCCAAAGAAAACGCATAGAATTGTTTTTCTATCTTTTATCCAAGACTATAAGCTATCCTCAGTGGGTTTTGTATTATACTTTAGCATTATATTATTATTTACTAGTAGTTCCGCAAACAGCCCACTCCGCATTTTATGTTTAAATTTAGTCGCTTACAATTTAATGTACCAAAATAATAATGCTAGAGAAGCTATTACAAATAGAAAAGTTTGCGTTATATTGCGTTAAATACAGACAAACAGATAGACGAAGGGCCGAACAGTAGAGTCGAAAAAAACGTCGAAACACCTTCGCTTACGCTCTGTCAACTATACAATTTAAATTTACAAAGTTTAAAAAAGAAATAGTAGTTTTGACCATTGACTTTCCATGGCGTTGCGATACTAGCCTCATAAGCAAAAGCACCTAAATTATACTTTTACTTTAGCAGTAGTTGGTTTGCTGTTTCTACCATTTTGTACATTAACAAGTTTGTTTAAAACGCGAGAAAAACATTTCCTACATTTAACATGGGCCGGTGTCCGACTGGCTGGCCGCGCTCACGCAACGCGGTTTATTGTGCATAGCCTCGCCTGGGGCCAACACGGCCGGAGCATTTGTTTGTAAAACTCCAAACAAACCCATCGCAGAATTCCGCACTAAATCGTACATTTTATGTAACGTTGTAACGTGAAAAGGAAACCAAAGGTAATAATATTTATCGAAGGTAATAATGTTGACAGTGTTCACGAGAATTGAGAATAAGTGAAGTCATTTTGGTTAAACTCAAACAGTCTAAAAAAAAAATAATTTGCAAAGCCTTTCATGAATTCAAATTGTCTGGAAATACAAATAAAATATTTTTTAATAACTTCAGCTTCAAGTCAATGAAGTAAAGTTTGAGTTTTTGGGAAAACAGGCGTGTCAAATTAGATCCTATAGTTGAAAGTAGAAATAAGTACTAGGTTAGTCAGTCGAAATTGACAGCCCAGTCGATAAAACTTGCTATTGTGAATTCCTCCTTAAAAATGTGCGTAGAACTAGATAAAAGATGGGAAAATACGTCAACTCGACGGGCAATTCCATGTTTCATGTTTATAGTGTAAAATTACGAACATTATTTGACATTGAAAGACGTATGCCTAATTCTATCTGAAATATTGGCTGATCTGTGGATGTTGATGGGAAGAGAAGATGTGAGTGTTATGACTTGTGATTATCATGTCGAGCAACATGGACTGTGTTGCTTGTAGCTGAGCGCCTTGTAGCAGGATAATTATGTCAACACTGAATAAGCCGATCAGCTTATCCATTGCCACTCACCTGTCCGGCCACAGAGCCGCTATATCGACATAGGATATATCAAGGATATAGGTACATCAAGGATATAGGTACATCAAGGGTGTAGGTATCAAGGGTGTATATATGTGTCTACAAGAACTCTTCAAAGAAGAGAGTCGTGGAGCTATCGTTCGAAAATTTGAAACTGGTGACTCTTCATTCTCAAAACTTGTGTTTTCCAGACCAAAGTATGATCCAGAATGAAAACGTTTACTCTTGAAACAAGAAGCAAGGAGAAATATCGAACTGGAGATACAGAACGGTAGTTCGTGGACTTTGCTTTCTAGGTAGGACTTCAAAGTCAACCGGTTACCAATTCAAAAGTGCCTCTAAGGCATTCAAAACTAGTTTTATAAAACCATACCAAAGAAGTATTTTATATTGAACGCGAATTTATGGCTCAATAACTGCTTGGGAGAGCGCAGAACATACTGACTGACAAAGGAATAGAGTGGAACATTCGAATGAATATAAGCTAGAGAGTAAAAAAAATGTATTGAAATGGAGGTCGATTTCAGAGTATTTGGAAAGTTTTAGCTTCTAAAAAATATTGACGATTGCGTTAAATATCATTCGATCTGCAATTAATCATTTACTTATTTCTTGGATTTTCGGATATTGCTGTTTGCTGCTCTAGCTACTAACTGTGATGAAGCTTTTGAACTATAAAAATGTTACTTTTAACTTTTAAGCATCAACAAAGTCTTCCTTTTAATAGTGGTGCTTGTATAGCCTTACGAAATAGTCTACAATAACGCACTTATTGAAAAAGTCGGTTATTCAATTCCAATTGACATATACAGAGTTTTAAATTTCTTCGGTGTAGGTAGTGCGTTATAAAAATATTTTATCGTAAAATGCATTTGAACTTGTATACATTTCTGTGTGTGTTTTGAAGATACAACCATAGATAAGGGAGGTTGACAACTTTATATTTGAGCCCCCACCACTCTGGCTTGATCCCGGGCCGATCAGCTGATGCAAAGTTATTGTTATTCACCTCCCAATTAATGTGCAAATTGGACCAAGTGAAGCGCCCGCCCGGGACCCGTACAGCCCCAAAACATGACCTTTATTACCCGCCCTCCCGCAGGCCGGCTCGTCCACGTTCACTCTTTGCTGGCCTTCCAACAAATAACAAAGGCTACTAATTTTGTTTATATGAAACAGTAACAATGATGGGAAATAACAATAGGTATACATTTTGTAAATAGTTAATACGTTAACTGCAAAGATGGTTCACAACAAATGTCTAACTCATCGTTCGTTAGTTCTCCACGTCTTCGGT